>CAHIKZ030004834.1:537500-575000 GCA_903632075.3 Acanthosepion pharaonis
TATTATTATTTAAAAAAATATTAATGTTCAAGTGTCATAATCCGATTGTAGACTTGTTTTTTGTCTCTAACCGGCATGTATATTTTCCTTTTTCTTTTTTCCCTTTTTCTCCTTTCTGTCTTTTTTCTTCACTGTTGTTTTTCAGTCCCTCTTCCATTTTTCTGTGGATATACTTGATAATTAGGTCAGCATTCCCACCATCACTGTTATTATGTCTCTTTATTAAGATAGATGTGAATATATGTATCTCTTTTCTTCTTTATTTCTTTTTTCCTTTCCTAATTTTGTTAGCTTATCTTTCGTCTTCCATTCTCTCAATCACTTTATCACTTTCGAGAGATATACAGTTCCTTTAACCCATCCTGCCACCAATTTAAACTTGCCTCCTCAAACAAATATGTCCATAAATGAAAAATGATAATACATTAAACTACGTCTACCATTTATTTGTATGGAAATGGCTGTTCTGAGGAATTACATATATGACTGTTGGGACAATTACTAAAACCCTGAATGATCTTTTACCTCTCACCATTGCTCAGTTGGGAAGACATAGTGGGGATAACAGAAAACGATTTTAACCTGTTCTATTTCTAGCTGAATAACTCAAAGAGTTTTTCATTGATTCTTACGGCAAAAGGTGACAAGATGGCTAAACGTCTTATCTGAAAACCTGGAAAAAGAAACTCAATTATTTTAGTGTTTTTTTAGAAATTAAACATTTTGTGGGATGGACAAATATCCGATGGTGTTACGCGATTTGCAGTTACACCCGGTATATCTGAGAAAATTAAGAATTAACGCTAAATCTCGGGTTAATACATCAACCTTCACTATGCCCTTCGTGTGGATTTGTTTTCAAATCCCGTACAGGATTGTTGTCTTATATGAAAGATAGACATAAAAACTGAACTGAAAGACACGCATACGTCGAAAACGACGGGAGAGTCCATCATATATATATAAAACATATATATATATATATATATATATATATATATATATATATATATGCATGTATAGGAAATAGATTAAATTAACCAGATTTTTATTTATTTATTTCAGCGTTACAGTTTCGTATATTTAATAACCTGTCGGATTTAATCTAAAAATGGCAAAAATCCTAATATATAGCCAACTTTTCCATGGTAAGTGTAACGTAGGCCGTCCTTGGTTCCGCTTCAAGAATAAACTTAAATACAATTGAAAAGGCTGCAAATATTCCTATGGAGGAATTCAAACTCGCTGTTGAAAACTGAGCAAACTGGAGAAACATCTGCTACCGAGGTATAAACTTTGAAAAGAAAAATATCAACCATCTGAGAGAATTAAGAATTAAGACTAAATCTTGGGCTAATACATCAGCCTATATGACGGTCAAGCCGTCATTATGCCCTTCGGATTTTTGTCTCATAGGAAACAACGATAAAACAGAATTGAAAGACACTCATACGTCGAAAACGACTGGAGAGTTTATCAACACACGCACACACACACACACACACACACACACACACACACACACACACACACACATATATATATATATATATATATATATATATATATATATATACATACACATTTCATCTGATTTTTATAAAAAATATTAATGTTATTGTTTATGTTTCTATTCTCGTCGTTTCTATTAGCTACCTTAGAAAACGCCTAATGTGGAAAGCCAACAATTGATTAGGAAATCCGTTATTAATCAGCGTTTGTATTACATTGTTTAATTTGTAATTGCGCGGATAAAAAGAACATTCGGACAGTTTTTATATAATTTATCATCCGAAAAGAAAAAAAAATATTAGATCGCATGAAAAATTGTATAAAAAACTAAATCAAAGCACCTTGTCTGTCGTATTCAATGAAATGTGCATGAAAGAAGGTTTGGTTTGGTTTTATTTATTTTACGGCATATCAACCTCAATGGGTTATTTAATGCCAACAAGATTTTTATTGCAACAAATATTTTTTTTCAAAAGGTATTTTTGATAATATTTTTCCCCAAAAGTATTGTTGGTAATATATTTTTTTTTAAAATGTATTGCCGGTAATAATTTTTTTTTTATATAGTATTTTGACACGAGTTTGGGGGTTAACTATTTACCCATAGCTGGGACCCTAACAGGTACTACCACCCCGGGTCAGGGTGGACCACGGAACACCAGCAATTAAGAGGTGGTTCTACCATCCTCAAAGCCTCCTGCATGAAAAAGAAGGATTGCTGCCTAAACACACACACACACACACACACACACACGGCATATATATATATATATATATATATATATATATATATATATATATATATATATATAATAATGGACTCTCCCGTCGGTTTCGACATATGAGGATCTGCCAGCTTATTGATTCAGTTATGAAAGATTATGCGATAATCTTAAATAGCATTTAAGACCCGCTAGTGATTTACAAAGAAGTCCTCATATGGAGCAGGTGTGAGATGAGATCACTGTTAGATTGGCTGACCTTTTAGATCTTGCTCTCGCTTCTTGAAGATGATTCAGACAAGCAGATTGAAAATCACTGATTCTAATAAAACACGTTGATCGCCATTCTACCCGCTAAGCGCTCAAGGGTGCTATGTGGTATATTAACACACACACACACACACACACACACACACACACACATATATATATATATATATATATATATATGTGTGTGTGTGTGTGTTTATTCATAAAAAGAGATAATCTCTAGATTATTCTTAGTAAGATACGATATCCCCCAGTCCTTGTTAGAATGTTCAAACAACAACTTCATAGGGAGATGAAAGGGTGACTTAACTTCTGTGAGTCTCTATCGGAACATATCCATCGACAATGGCGTTAAGGAAGATGACGTTCATGTTCCCACTTTATTTTCTATTTTCTTTGCTGTCGCTCCCACTTATGCTTTCCGGGATTGGGAATTTGGTGTGCACCTGCGTTTTAGGACCATGGTTAAAATCTTTGACTTAACACATTTCAAAACTAAATCAAAGACATTCCAGTCAGTTATTCAATATTTATTCTAAGTTTAACAAGTGGATCTCACTGTTTATATTGAAAAGGACATGCCAACCATAATTCGGGATTGCTCTCAGCATAAAAAAGACTGAGTTTGCCAATTTCAAAACTAACATTTTTGCTCAATTTCAGAGGCTCGAATTTACGGATACCTTTGTCTACCTAGGAAGTGCTCTCACTAGGGATGGTTCGTTGGTTTAAACGAAAACAAGCCAGATAATTGTAAATTGGATCTGGCGAAATAGAGATATCTCACCCGATGCTAATGTCTAACAAGCCTGAATCCTGACAGCTCTTTTGTTCACTTCCGAGACATAGATTATATATCGAAAGCTTCATAAAAAAGAATAAGATGGAAAACAATTGCTCTTTAAGGGACATTCTTTCTACATGACGCCATCTTGTCAAAACCTCGCAAAGATTTAATCAAAAGGTGCCTTAAGCATACCTTAAGCATGAAGTTGCAGTATTTTACATCATACAAAGTTGAAAACAGCATCAGACTACAACAATAAATTCCAAAATGTAAACTCTGTTGAAGAAAATAGCTATAATTATCTTCCTAGACCAACACAAACTACTAAATAAACGCTCAGAACTAATCCCAAAATGCAGTCCTGAAAACAAATCTTTACTACGTAACTTAAAAATTGAAAACTAAAAACAAATACGAATAAAAATGTAGTAAAAATAAATAAAATAAAATAAACAAATAATTTAAATCAATGCGTAAAGAAATTAACTATGAAAGTACACATGAGCACAAGTAATAATAATAATAATAATAATAATAATAATAATAAACAAAAACAATATAGTAATCAATAATAAATCTATGTAAATAATGCGCAGTGAACGTGTGTTCCTCCGTCCGTCCGTTTTTTGATCTCGGCGAATCATAAATAACCTGATGTAACAGGTAGTAACTATTGTAGATACACGTGATTAAAAATTAAATAAATAACTCATTTAAACTTAAATTTAAACATCGGACAGAATGAAAGGTTTAAAAAACAATTCTTTATTAAAGGTTTAACTTTAATTTCGCTTTTCGCTGCAATTGCATTTGATATCATTTAATTAAACAATAACTAAAACTTAAGCGAGGCACGGCACGTTGCTCATATGATCTTTTTCCAGCACTCGTACTGTGACGTATTCGAAATATTACATAGTTCGGATTCCATAATGTCTTTTACGAGTGACTTCATATGAAGGGATCATAAACAATGCTGATTTTAAAAGAAAATAAAAAAACATCGCGCAAAATAAATGTAAACAAACTACGGGGATAGGTTGCGTATACGAAGAAAGATTATGCTGAATAGAGATAAAATAATTTTATTATTTCTAAATTCTTATAATGTTTACGCAAATAGGAAGCCGAATGACCAAAAGTCCTATGCAGGGGCTAGTCTAAAGTCCGCCCGAAAGGCGTCTTCTAGGCGAGGAATGAATAAAAATGTTAATAAACAACTCTATAAAATAGCTTCAAATAATGACATTCGGATCCACGATTATTTCTATTCCATAGCCTCTAGAATAATTTGAAATGTGACCGTTACTGCCCACTCATAAACCGTTAGGATAATGCAATAGACCTTCTACTCATGAAGGAATATTGACCAGCATATATAAATAATCGAGCCAAAAACTCAACATATATCGCTTGAAGATTACGTTAAAGTATGAAAATGAATGTCGCCACTGAATGTTGGCCTCAATAAACAAATTTTATGTTTACATACGCTCTACATTTAAAGCAATTTAACCTATAAATCTAGTATACCGTAACTCTATATTTTTACCATATATATGTGTGGTCGCGCGTGCGTGTGTGTGCGTCTGAGTGTAATGCTAGGATATAGAACACAGTTTATCTATCAAACTGGCGCATTAGATGTAGTCTAATGTTATTGTATAATATGCGTTTTACTAACAATATAATTTCATTCATTATCGCAAGTTAAAACGCGTATTATGGTCCAGTAAAAGTCCTTTCTTTCTTTCAAGTTTACCTGCAATTGACTATTACTAAAATTGTCATAAAACAACAAAGTATGTTTCATTATATTAAAGAACTGTGTCTGAAAGCAACGCATTTAACTCGACAAGTGATTTACGAAGTGGCGGGTCAAATAATTCTTATATAATGTAGTGAGATTTTTAAGACTGATTCATATCAATTTATATCTTTAATCTCATTAATAATTAGCAAAGCAAAATATTAATTATTTTTACATTGAAGCCAACTAATTAATTATTACTATAGCAGCAACATTAATCTTAGATGAATGCATAATGTAGTCAAAGCTTTTGACGAGTTGATCCAATTCATCACGGACGGATTTCAACTGAGCAGTTAATTAATTAAACTAAATATTAAACTGATTTTTTTTATAAGTATTATATTGCTTATGCCAGAAGAAATTTAAAAATTCATATAAATGAGCTCTCTTGGATATTTCTAAATTAATGAATCCTTCGTCGCTATAATCCGAAATGCGACATTTTTTCGTTTTACTTTCTAAGTTTGTTTTTATTGATGTAAACATTTATCCGCGGAAAGTTGTTTAGTTTAATGGTGAACACGTTCACCCTGAAAAGTAATGATTCCACGAAACTCGTTTTCATACTAATATTTACCCAATACATGGCTCAAGAGCTACTCAGGATAGAGGGTTACTAAATTTGTAATAGGAACATTATGAGGATAACTAGTGACCCTAGACTTAAAGAGGTTAAGATTGTGGTTTTCTGGAGAAGCATCCACGTGGGAGTCTGTTTTAATAAGTGCACGATTCTTGGGAAGAAGTTCTCTAAGTGAAAAATCGTTCTACCAATGTAGGGTATGAGGTCGATTCGACCGTGTGGATGCGGCATGACGGGTGTTTACGGTAAAGTTTTGAACTTATAATTAGGTACAGAAATAACCCCAACAATGCCAGTATAGAAAGCGCGATGCGAAACATTCATATAAGCTGGGAATTATTTATAATTTATAAATTTAATACGACCAAAGATTTTTATACGTTACCATATATAATGTATAATTAGGCAGCGAGAGTTCAGTCAAATAAATATATATTTTGTTAATCATTTAACCATAAGCACGGCAATAAAGCCTCTAAGACACAAGGGTTAATTCGTGTTAGAAGATACAAGAAAAAAAAAACACTATTAAGGAGGAGACCAATAAAAAAAGGAATTAAGAAGACAGGAGATAACGATTGACATTGTACTTAATTTTGTGGAGATCAAAATTGACTAGAAAGCGAAAAGTTGGAGATGAGTTCCACAAGCGAGAAAAGAAGCTGTTTGTGCAGCACTTACGATTACATCTACTTATTTCAAGGGAAAATGATGAGACCTTTCCGCCAATCTAGTAATGCGCTTAAATTCATAAAGTCTAGGTACAGAAGAGGAAGGTTCATCAGAATAATGAACTTGAAATTATTTGTCGAAAATACATAACATTTAATATTTATTAAATACAATTTAAAAGGTCTGTCTTTTTCACTTGTTATCTGTTTTACGTACATCCAAATCAATTTTGTGGAAAAAAATTTCAAAACTTCACGCTTTTATACTTTTAACAATCTCTGATATAACCACTGCAACAAGACAGAAGTCAGGGTTGATAGCAAAAGGGACAGGCCAAGATGAACATTACAAATTGGGGATACTAAAATCATACAAGTACAAAAATTTGAATATCTAGGAACTGTTTTAACACAGGACGGAAATTGTGACACTGAAATCCGAAGGCGTATTGGGAAGCGAAAGATGCCTACCCAAACTTAAGCAAAGTATTAAAAAAACAGAAAAGATTGTAAGAAAAATATGAAAGAGTACTGAACTGTTATGTAATATCAGACCTCCTATATGACAGATGAAGAAGAAGCAACAGAAATTTGGCTCTACAGAAAGATACTGAGAATACTATGAACCGAACATCTGACCAAAATGGAAGCATCAAGAAGAGACATAATGAGGAAAGAAGGCTTGGAAAATCTGATACTCATAGAACAGATTGAATACAAGTGGGACAGAAGAAAACAACGCATAACCTACCTAGTGAGCTCGAGTAAATGGATGGCAGAACAAGGTTTAAGAGAGATAACAAAAAGACAAAATTTATTAAGAGCTACGAAGGATAGGGAATCGTGGAGAGCCATGATCGCTTACGTCCTGAGAGGACACGGCATATAGAAGAAGAACGTTGTGAGCATATTAGAGAAATGTTTTGATTAGCTTCATTCTGGTATTTTTTTTAGGAGCACTGAATTCCATATTTAAATTAAGTGCAAGAAATGAGTGACGTTGTACGTAGAACGGTTTCACAGTTCTTCGCAGAACTAGAAGACAAAGATATTATCAAATGCATTGTACTTATTCTAAAATGCTGTTCCTTATGGTAATTTATATTTATTTAATATGGATCGTTTCTGTTGTATTGTGATAGGTTCAAGATATTTTTAGTCTTTTTTTACTGTGAATACTATTTAGTATTTTCGTATTATCGACTAATATTTGTCTGTTAAAAGTCATATTTCAGATGTTTGCAATTTGATGATTAGTATGTGCATAAATTAAGCAAAGTATCGGTAAGTGACAAGGTAACCTACAAAAGAGTGTGGTTGTTGTATGATCATTCAAGAATTTTCTTTTTGTTTATTAAGAATGGAAAAATACATAAAATAAATCATTTTTTACATAATAGTGATAAATTGAGGTTAATGTTATTGATAATGATTAGTTTAAATGCTGCAAACATAGAAAATGATAACTTACTTATTACAGCAAGTAAACGATATGTACTGGTGAATTATAATTTTAATGAACTTTTCATTTTGGTTCCAATTCGGATGTATTTGTTTATATATATATATATATATATATATATATATATTGATGCATGTTTCATTAAATAATATAAACAAGTTTTGTCTATTTATTTTAAGTAAATTCCTTTCATATTCTCTGATAAGCTTAATAAAATTATCATTGAAAGATGAAGGAAATCACCATATTGGTACATGCTTAAATCCAATCTAAGCTTTCGGCTTACATAAGCCATTATCAAAGATGACAATTACATTTCAATATATTAAACAATACACGGACAAAACAATCATGATAGTTTGTTTTTGTTGCATGAAAAATTTCCAAGCAACGACAAACTCGATGTATTTAAATAAGGACGACATCATTATATATACCTATAAGGATTCCCTTTCAACCAACTATTTTTCAAACAGTGGACATTGTCGCAATTAAACAAAACTACAAACACAATTACAAAAATGGCGAATGAGGAGAAATTGAAACACAATTAAAACAAATTTAGATTGTAAATAATTGACGATTAAAAAAACATATATTAAAAGGTTCCAAAAGAGTATAGAAAATAGAAAAAAAATAGTTGACTCATACTCCTCCAAACAAACACAAGGATCAAATGAAATGATCGTTTTTTTTTACATAGTCTGGGCAGATATAATTTGGTATGTACAGCTTCGAGAACTCTACGATGGTGGTTAGTGTGGGCTCTATGTAAAACAGAAAAGATGTGTCAGTCTATCTGACGTGGTCGGTCTAAAGGTTGTCCAATGGACGAGTCATGCACAGATTGGGTGGTACTCAATGAACGACCCCGACTGTTGGATCGTAGATAGGCAGTCACTTGTTGCGCAATACGGGTTTCCTATTTTTGATTGGTCCGTCCTCTGTATCACACCGGCATTTATATTTGTAAACAACAGAACTATTTTGAAAATAAGACAAGCGATCTTTATTAACGGATGGAAACGCAGATCTAATCTGAAAGATAGTACGCAACTTAATAGCGTTATAACAGGAAGTAATGCAAGCCGAAACCTTATCAGCAAGCAACTGCCACGTCTTTCCTAACCATGACAGTTTAAGGTAAAACTACTGGTTCTTTAAAACTGATTTTACGTTGGATAACACGTTTAATGATATTATTAGGAAAACCATATGTAGTAAAAACAGAACCAGTGAGCAAAGCTTTATTACACTTTATTCTGACTATGCGTCTACTGACGGATGATACAGGGTACTTTTTATACCTCCTACATCTTAATGGAAGGTAACTGCTGATTTATACCTTCTAGATCTTTAGGGGAGGCAACTAATGATTTATATCTCCTAGATCTTAAGGGGAGGTAACTGATGATTTATCAGTCCACCATTTTCTAAAAAAAATTGTTGGTTCTTTATAAGTTCTACGTTTAACATACTTGGAGAACAAATCACTAAAGCGCCATTGACAAAAGTAGATACAAGAAACATCTTGCGAGCCTTAGGAATGAAAGAGTTACAACTTGTTTACAAGACTCTGAACGTAGTTTTACGAAAAATACGGGTGACAAATGCACCGTCCTTACGTTCTACGAGAACATCTAAGATGAGCAACGTACTATTATTCTCCACATTCATAGTAAATGGAAGAGACGGATGGAGGGAATTGGGTTCTGCAAAAAAAAAAAAAGTTATGGCGTCGTTGGCAGAATCAGAAATTGAACAGGTATCATCAACATAACGTATATAAACATAGGATTTACGGAACCTTTCAAACAAAAATCCCTCATGAAATCATACGAAAACATTAGCAAGTCTGGAGCCCAAAGGACTACCCATTGAAACCCCATCTGTCTGGGCGTACATAATGTTGTCGAAATTGAACTACACACTCTCAGTCGCCAGAGGCATACATTCCAAAAACAAGGTTTTAGAAATACTAGCAGGACCTAAATTACTTCTATAAAGAATATCAGAACATATGTATGGTCTCTCTTCAGGACACATTTGTATACAAAGTAATGATGTCAAAAGACAACATCAGTTTCCTTTCTGAACTGCTAACCAAATTTCTAAGGAAATCTGAAAACTTAAAAGTATCAGAAATATTATGGTAGGAGGAAGAATAGGATACTGGCTGGAGGAATTCAGCCAATCATTTTGCCAATTTGTGCTGTACAGATGCTGTCATTGATACAATAGGTCAGAGTGGTACACTTTGGGTAATCCATACATTCTTGGCCGTTGAGAACCAACATGTATAACCTTATTATACACGTCATTAAAAATTAAATTACTCTTATAAACTGAAAGCAACCATCTCTTGAGTTCTCGCCTCCACCTTACTAGTATTATCACTACCAGGAAAAACTTTAAAATGATTGCCATCTTGTCACTGTAGCCTTGATCATTGGAAATAACTCTATCGGGACCCTTGTCAGGCTTGGTTATATAAATGTCATTTCTAGATTTAATAGTCCGGAAATGAACACTTTGCCATGCGAGAAAATCCTGCTCTGCAATGCGCGAGGAATATTCGCGAGATAAATCAAGCAATCTAGCTTTAATTACAGAAAACTTATCAAAAGAGGAAGGAATATGTTGATTTAACTGAGATAACATAAGTTCAAATTCAGAAAAAATCAGTTCCTCGCTAATCTTTGAAATCAGAAGACCACGAGAGAGATCATCTGTTCAATCTCAGTCAAATTAACACTGGGGTAATTAAAGATGTGTTTATTCAAATTTCTATTGTAAAATCCGAACCTTCTAGCCACAAGGCTGTTCAAGTAATTCTTATTTTTCGTTGTAACACGCTTATCCAACTGCAACCTGATGTTAACTAAATTGCAAGAAAAACGGTAAAATTCGAAAAATGTTATCTTGCTTCTAATGTCATTCAAAATAGAACAAAACAAACGCAAACATGAGGACGGATAATCAAATAAGTTATTAAATTCATGCTTGATAAAGGCTGGCTCAAGTGATCTTAATTTTGAGCAACCTTCGTCTAATGAAAGACGGGACAACATTACATGACAAACAGGACAATGAAAATACATAAATAAGGACTTGAACCTACAGAAAAAGAAAAAAAAAAGATTTAAATAAAGACATCATTATATATACCTTGAAGGATTCCCTTTCAAACAAGACTTTTTCAAACGGTGAACGTTGGCACAATTAAACAAAACTACAGAGAATTAATTAATTAGTTTTGCTTGTTTCATCATGTTTATCTCTCTCTCTCTCTCTCTCTCTATCTATCTATATCTATCTATCTATCTATCTATCTATCTATCTATCTATATATATATATATATATGTAAGAGAACATCATTATATATAGCTAGTAGGATTCCCTTTCAAACAAGACTTTTTCAAACGGTGGACGTTGGCATAATGAAAAACTCCGACTGTTGGATCGTAGATAGGCAGTCACGTGTTGCGCAATACGGGTTTCCTATTTTTGATTGGTCCGTCCTCTGTATCATACCGGCATTTATATTTGTAAACAACGGAACTATTTTGAAAATAAGACAAGCGATCTTTATTAACGGATGGACTCAATTACAAAAATAGCGAAGGAGGATAAAGTGGAACACGATTAAAACACATTTTTATTCTAAATAATTGACGATTAAAAACCAAACATTAAAATGTTCCAAAGGAGTATAAAATAGAAAAAAAATACTCTTATACTTCTAAACAAACATAAGGATCAAATGAAATTAAATATATATATATATATATATATATATATATATATATATATATATGAAGAAATATAGTCATAAGGTGTGCTATATATATGGGATAAAGTGCTCAATATCAGAGACAGAGCGTGTGAAAACCGAAAAGAGTAAATAAAAATATACAGTATAATAAATAAAAAACAAGTAAAATAAATTAATCTAAATTCACCCAAATAAATAAATGAATAAACAAACTAACAAACGGATCCCGATAAATTAACCATTAGAAAAAACAAATAAAGATAATCAATCCAAATAAATAAATGAAGTGAAGTTATAAACAAATTAAAAACAGCTCCCGCCAAAATAATAATTAGAATAAACTACAACAATCAACCCCAAAATTGAATAAATAGCTGTATCTTTCCAATCCAAAACAAAACTATTAAATAAGCGATATAAACAAAATTTTAATACGTTAGTAAAAACACCGATTGAAATAAAAATAAATATATAAGATAAGAAATAAAAATAAAAAATAAAAATAAATAATGACAAGCAAAATAATTTAACACAAATAAATAAATAAGTAAACAATTAAATGACTTCCGGTAAAATAACCGCCAAAATAGACTACCCACAATGCACCACTTATCCGTATATATAAATAGACGAGAAAAATAACAACACTCGTGGCCTGATGATTGCGTCTAGCATGAAACAGACTGTCGCCTCTAAGTGTTGACTTCAATGTTCACTTATATATATATATATATATATATATATATATATATATATATATATATATATACACCGAGGTCTGATCAAAAGTATCTAGAGTGGTGATATAAAAAGAAAAGAAAACTACAACACGTATCAATCTGGCATCTAATCTCCTTCGAATTAGTCCCCTTCTGAATCCATATACTTTATTCACCGTCATTTCTAATAATGAAAGCATTCTTGGAACTCCTTTTTTGCGATAACGAGCAGCTATCGCTTCGCATTCTCTTGGATTTCTTCGATGTCTTGAAATGTCCCTTTCAAGTGGGATATGATTTTCGAGGAAGAAAATGTCGGAAGGTGTGAGAATTGGGAAATATAGCGCTTTTCGGACCTAGGGAATGTCATGGTTGATCAAAGCCTCCTATAAAATCCATGGACACTGAAGAAAGATTTATGGTATGGTGAATCAATCACACTGCATACTTTCCTTCCGAGCACTACTATAAACAACGGAAATGAGCGAGAACTATCTCAATTAGTATGTCTCTGCGTCAGAGTTCAAGGTCAATTTGTGCCAAGCAGTTTCATTAAGCGTACTTTATCTCCGTTCCCATAGCAACAGCCCCAATACTTGGGGATTAGAGTGGGACGTTGAAGTCAACACACACAGGCGATTACGTTTAGTTTGGAACAGACTGCAGCCACTTGGTGTTGACTTCAATGTCCACTTTTATATTTACATTCGCTCTGTCCCTGATACTGAACAATTTAACCATATATATATATATATATATATATATATGTGTGTGTGTGTGTGTGTGTGTGTGTGTGTGTGTGTGTGTATTTTTCTCATACAGTTTCAGTTACGGTGGACAGGACATGTCTTGAGAATGTCTGTTGACATGATATGTGGTCATTTCACCCAGAACGGGTTTGTCAACACCAAGGAGTTAGATATAAACGTGAATCATTTTTTTTATTTAACTTCTTGGTGAAATGGCCATATATCATAAGATGTATTGAATTTCATCTATATGTAATTCCTATATGCTCTGTAATAAATACATTGAGCTCTCTTTGTGGATCAGTTTTAATATTCTATATTACTAGGATTCACTTGGATTACTTACCACGGATTTTTACACACACACACACACACACACACACACACACATATATATATATATATATATATATATATATATATATATATATATATATATGATTTCCATAAAAGCTGTCTGCATGCAATCTGCGGAGTAAACCTTCACGATAGAACATCTAATGTAGACCTGTTTAACAGGTGTAATATTGGAGGAATCGAGACTTTTCTCATACAGTCTCAATTACCATGTTCATGTCTTGAGAATGTCTAATGGCAGGATACCCAAGATCCTAATGTACAGCCAGTTAGATCTGGGCTACAGAAATGTGGGACACCCATGGCTAAGATACAGCAACATGTCAGCTGTCAATATACCTCATATCACACTCGAACGCTTAGCCTCGGATGGGGTAGCATGGAGATCAACGTACTTTAGTGGACTCAGCAGTTTTCAATCAGCTTGTCTAAATCGTCTTCAAGACGCGAGTTCAAGATCTAAAAGGTCAGCCAATCTAACAGTGATCCCATCCCACAATCCTTACTCATGCTCTATATGCGGCCTCATTTGCAAATCACTAGCCACTTAAAATTATCACACAAAATTTCATAACTCAATCAATTTAGTTGTTAGGTCCTCATATGTCGAAACCGACGGGAGAGTCCATTATTATATATATATATATATATATATATATATAATAAGTGAAGAAAATCCTTAAAAATCCATCTTGGTTATAATTTAATTCATGAATATTTAAATATGTTCATGAAATAAATTATAACCAAGATGTTTTTTTTTAGGATTTACATCACTCATTAGTACATTGCACTGTTATTTACATTGAGTTCTCTTTGGATTAATGTCCTCTTTGGAGTCAGCCCTGACAATTACTGTAGTTTGCGCCGAGTATTAACAGTCTTTTTCATTCTTAAGCGCAATATTAAGGCCATGTGTGTTGGGCGGTAGCTCGAATATTTATATATGCGGGTCCATGGTTCTTTATGAGTAGCAACATCCGATATTTCCGGTTTATTGTGTTATCTTAACGGTTATTATTTGTAGGCGGGAATCATAAAAACAACTTGAAAGAAGCCGTTCGACTAACACAAGGGCTGACAAAAATTAACGATAAGAAACAAATGAAAACTACAGATCCTTACCTCCTCCTCCTCAGTATTAAGTATTGTAATAAAATAAAAATAACTTTTAAAACCCTCCCTTCACTCTCTAAACTTGACCATGTCTATAACACTATCCCTTACAACCCTCTATGTCATCTTATATAAGCTTAATACTGCCTGTCAAAAGTGTAAATTTTAAATTCATTTTTCGTTTGACCTTTGAAAGTGAAGTCTGGAGATCCAGAGAGAAATAAAATTCTCTGGTGAAATAAATTATAACTAATGGAGCTTTAAAGTGGTATGTTTTTTTTTTTTTAATTAAATTATTCGCTCTGAATTAACATTGAGCTCTCAGGATTTCATCCACCTTGGGATTATCCATATGGAGTACCAAAATTTTGTTACTTTTTATATATATATATATATATATATATATATATATATATATATATATGTGTGTGTGTGTGTGTGTGTGTGTGTGTGTGTGTGTGTGTGTTAATTTTTTGGGATGTTGAGTTATCATTATTTACTCTATTGATATTCGGACAATTGACCTCATAGTTGTTTTCATAATATTTCGGCCGTTGTGCCCTCCGGCCTTCCTCAGATGTATATCGATTTACGTAGAATTCTGAACAGAATCCTTTATTTAATCAACGGGGTAGACTGTTCTATGGAAAGAAAGTCACATGAAAAGCCCAAAAAGTAATGAAAATACACAACTGAAGCTATATACAGAGATCAAGAGACACGCACACACACAGGCACGCGTTCATACCCATATACAGACTCGTTACAAGTTTTTTTTCTACAGTAAGATCCATCCTTTACAAGGCCCGGGGGGGGGGTTGCACTCGAGGCAGAAGATTACTTTAGGATGACATTTGTGCGGCTAGGAGTGGAATATAACGATTAACAAGAGGCTTGAATAGTTGAAAGTTATAATGATAGAGGAAGCATCCTATTGGGAGTCGGTTCCACAGAGCAGTGGTTCGCGGGAAGCTGTTCCATGGGAACTTCTTTCTCACCGATGGAATGTGGTAAGTGGCATGGCGTGTCCTTGGCGTGTCCTTGCCGTGAATGTTTGAATTGGTGGGATCAAGGAATGTAATTCGTCTGAGCACTTTCAAAATAAATAGCGACAGAGCAGCGAGAAACATGCCACGTCCCGCCTGTGGAAGAGAAGGTGGAGAATAATTCGTCACCCAAAAGGGCTAAGGGACGATTTTTGACTCGATCAAGGCTGTGAGATCTAGACAGATCCCGCCCAGATATGGCAAGAGTACTCCATTTCTTTCGGCCAGGTTAAATATGATGAATATCGATTTATTTCAGACGTTGTTACACTTTTTTAATGACATTTATCTGCGACAATCTATTTATGTGTCTATATATATGCGTACATATATATGAAAAAGCAGTATGTTCTATCTATCTGTTGTAACCTAGGAAAGGTTACTGAATATAAAAATCATACGAAGGTTGATAATAAAGGATAATACTTAGGACACGAACATCACATATAAGATTTGCCAGCGGCGCGTAGAAGTAGTAGTTAACTGCTAGAAGTGAGAAGAGAATTACACAATGAATCTCCAACTGAGGGATATCTACCAACCGCCATACGCGGTCAGATATGGCACAAGGCAGAATTTAATATGTGGAATCCAAGACCGTAAGCTCGGCCAAAAATTCCCTGTAGACTCCGCATAAAACGAGGTCGGGTAGCTGTTTCCCGAGACAAGTCTCTGCCCTTCGACATAGCCTTGTCTGGGGATCCTCTCTGCTCGGAGGCAGAGAGTTTGACTAGCACAGCTGGAGACGAATATCCAACTGCAGACCAACATACAGTATTTACTACTGTATTTATGTGAATGGGGACATACCCATTATCGTCCGTAGGTATGTTACAACACTATCTATGTATCAATATGTCTCTATCTATATGAGCATATATACGCATAGTAATCTATTCATTCCTATCTATCTATCTATCTATCTATCTATCTATCTATCTATCTATCTATTTCAGTCGTTGATTCTAAACAATATACAGTATCGAATACTTTTATCATCAATATTATTATGTACCCTGCACCAATAAAAAATACTTTAAAAATCTCCTTAGTATTTCGGCTATTACAAGTGAACTGGATCCATATCTCATCCGAGGCAGTGGAAAGCCTTCTCTCGCTTCATAGGAGTCAGCTACCACAAGAAAAAACTAATAGACATTCCATAAGGAACGTGGACCAATTGAATATTCATGAACGTAATGATATATTTTGATGCAGTGCTGTCGAACGGCGGGTTCAACAGCAACACAGAAAATATAGATCATTTGGAAGGGCAAAAAAAGAAAGAAAGCTATTTTGCCGGAGGACAGTTTTGAACTATCAGGAGCCTGGCATGCATCGCGGAACCGACTCTTCGAGGATCAGTAATGTTACATTCAAAGTCCCATGATTAATCATTCAAACGATTTCAGAGTCTGATTTATGAAAACGTTCATGTCATGTCGTTTGATTCGATGCCAGCGGAGAGCAAGAGGCAATTGCCAACTTAATATGTAAAAAGTTAAAATTTCAGTTTAGGAGATTAAAGTATTTCAGTGCTCAACGCATTTAGAAAACTAATGACAATATACTTATTATTATTGATACAAGCTTCTCTTAATATTTTCTTATCTTCTCAGAAGAATTCCTTTCATTATTCCACATATTATTCGGACTATTGTCTTCATCTTTGTTGTTATTAACACAACGTTTCTCTAAATGTTTTCTCATCTTCTCAGATGAAGTCTTTTCATTATTCCACATATTATTCGGACTATTGTCTTCATCTTTGTTGTTATTAACACAACATTCCTCTAAATGTTTTCTCATCTTCTCAGATGAAGTCTTTTCATTATTCCACATATTATTCGGACTATTGTCTTCATCTTTGTTGTTATTAACACAACGTTTCTCTAAATGTTTTCTCATTTTCTCAGATAAAGTCTTTTCATTTTTCCACATATTATTCGGACTACCGTCTTCATCTATATCTTTTTATTAATATCTTTAATTTTCCTCTATTTAATATATATTCCGAGTTTTGTCATCATTTCTGTTGTTATCATGTTTATGTAATGACGATTTCTCTCCCTCACTCTCCCTCACTCTCTCTCTCTCTCTCTCTCTCTCTCTCTCTCTCTCTCTCTCTCTCATTTATTCCTGTCTCAATTGTAAATCAGTTAGTGCTGGCAAAGTTAACCTGGCCGCTTCTCCTGAAAACGTACTCGAATCAGTTCGTAACTGGAGCTAGATATGGTGTGTAAATTTTAATTCCTCGAAATTTAAGCTGCTGTCATTTAACCACCATTGAGAAACGTCCCTGCCGTCATCAGCATGGCTGATGCTCGACTCCAGGAGAGCGCCTCACCGCGTCTTGTTGGACTCACGTTATCAACTGACTTAAAGGGGACCAATGACATTGAATCATTAGATGCAGCTACTGCAAGTAAATTTTGCCAGAAGGTTTTTCTTGTCAGAGTCCATTTTACACAGTTACAAATTTACCATTCGTCCATGTATATTACTGTTGCCATATCTAGTCTGATGCCTCTGCGCTTCATTTCGAGGTTTTTGACAAGATCTAAAGAAGGATCTGCAATATAATTGTTCCTTGGCATCTCGACTTCAGTCTCTTTCTCACAGATATGATGTGGCTTCCCTCAGCCTTTTCTACAAATATTTTCATGGCAACTGTTCTGATGAGGTTTTTTCCCTGGTGCACCGATAAATTGGCATCTAGGTCCCACCCTTTTACTCTTGAAATACATAAATATAACCGCCACTTCTACCCCAAGAGCTTATTTTCTCGCACTTCCCGCTCGGGGGATTCCCTTCCGTTTACTTGGTTTCCTGATAACTACAGTCTTCAAAAATTTAAATGCAACATCAATCGCAATCTTTTATCCTTTTCTCCATTCCCCCATACCCTGTCTTTTCCCTCACTTTCACTCTCTCTAACGCCCTGTATTCTACTGGCATTACCACCTTGCTTAGGGTGAAATGATTATATATATATATATATATATATGCACTTAAGAAAGCAAAAATGAAATATGACTTTCTCTTACCTGATTTTCTCGACAATAGCCCCTGCTAGCATGTATAAGGGGCTTTTGTCGAGAGAAAATCTGTTTCTCTCTCTCTGCCCTAGAACTCCTTATCCTTGTTAAATTATGTTGAGATCAGCTGATTGTTCTGGCTATGGAAGATGTTTAATTACATTATAATGCTCGTCAAACATATGACTTCACTTTTATGCAGTGTGTATGGGTGCATCGTCATCATGCAATATGGTACTTTCTGGCAAAAGTAAGGTAGCCATTGTAAGGACATTGTCATTAAGATTGACGAGATATTTATCTGTATCGATTCTACCATGAGGTTTACCAGAAGAATACCAGACAATTGCCGCCCAAAATCATTACTGAGCCAACTTTATGTTTGACTGTCGGGACTATATAATCCGGATCCTAGGTTTCGGCGGTGTTCTCCAGACATAAACCCGCCGTTTTGTAGGAAATCCCGTGAAAGATGACTCATGAGACCAAATAATGTTTTTCCCATTCATTGCATGTCCAATTTTTGTGATTATCACCATTTTTCTTTTCGCAACTTGTTCGACTTTGTGATCAGAAGTTTAGAAATCGCAGTCCTTCTGTAGATAGCAGCTTCGTGGAGCTCCCAACGTACTGTTCATATAGAAACTGTATTGGTTAGATGAGAAATGAGTTCTAATACCGCTTTGTTGTAGCAGTTTGATGATCTTTTTGCCACAATTAGTTTTAAAGCTGGTCGATGTCTTTTGATCAAGTTGATCAACAATTTTGTGTCTGCAATTCCCCTTTGCTGAGGATGTTTTGCTTTGTTTATGTAAGCTTTTATAACTGTGGATACTGCAGCTTGTCACACATTCAACAGTTCAGAGGTTTTAGTCACAGATGCTCCTGCTAATCGAGAACCAACTATTCGTCCTCTTTGAGAATCCGTCAGGTCGCGTGTTTTAGTATGTAACTCTCTTATCTGAAGATAAATTATGACTTAATTAAGTGGAAAGGGAAGGATTAAATTGTTGAGCAGTTACCTTTTATGCCGGAAATGCCGGAATTGAAAAAATATTTTTTGAAAGGTGTTCACATTATTTTGTCTAACCCCTGTTTCTCTCTCTCTCTCTCTCTCTCTCTCTATATATATATATATATATATATATATATATATATATATATATATATATATATATATATATACAAAGTGAACATAGAAGTCAACACGTAGAGGCGACAGTCCGTTTCATGCTAGATGCAATCATCAGGCTTGACGATTGCATCTAGCAATTTATTTACACACGCTCTATCTCTGACGTTGAGCACTTTATCCCATAAATATAGCACACCTTAAGACTATATATATATGTGTGTCTTAATTATTTGAAGCTGAATATTTCCATGTTTACTGAATATTTGAAAGTACTTACTGAATTTACCATGGACAGTTTATTCAGAATTTAGTTTTGAATAACTCGCGAATTTTTTAGGTGATTCGATCTATTATATTCATAGTTATAGGTTTGTCTAAAATTGTTGCAGTTCCATATTATTCACAGACTCCCTTATAATAATGCTTAATGCCAATTCTACTTTACTTTTTTCTTTATTTGACATTTTATACAAGCGCCCTTTGTAAATGAAATAGTTCAGACCTGATTCTATTAGATTCTAGAAGGTTCTAAAGAAGACAATATTTGAGTCGCAGGTAAACACGATAATGTCCAAGACTGCTGAACATGACAAGAAGTTTTGAATGGAGATATTTCATGCGTACAAGTAATGAATATTCAGGATTTTCGACAATTCTGGCCATTGTCAAGAAGTACAACGAAACTCACAGCCAATAATTTAAGGACTGCCAAAAACAGTTAATTTATGAGAGAATGAAAAGGAAAACGTCTCTATGTTTTAAATACTCTTCATTTAAGAACGAAGGACATTGATGTAGAGATAGCAAGGTGAATGTATCAATGAAGACACTCACTAGACGCCTTCATCAAACCAGAAATTTCAAGTTTGTCGTCTAAGGAAAATTGACTTACTTAAGGTTAAACACCTAAAAAACAGATTAGGAGAAAAAGGAGATGTTAGGATCCACGTGAAATATGGGAGTGAATATTGAGATTCTCTTCTATGGCCAGATGAGACCAAACTAGAATTATTTGGTATTTATGGACGAAATCGAATGGAGCAAAGAGAATGGAGCTTACAAACCAAAAAAATATTTTCTTTACAATTAAGCATAGTGCCGGAAGCATTATTCTTTGGAGATGTTTCGCTGCTTCTGGAGCAGGAGAACTAGTGCGAGTATAGAGTTTAATAGATAAAGAGCAGTATTTGGGTATTCTTATAAAAATAATATACAACAAATTGCACGAAGGAAGTCTTTGGGGTATCAATGGACGTTCCAACATGACAATGACCTGAAACACTCGATACTAATTGTTAGGACGTATTTAGATGACGGCAGAATTAAGCTATCGGCGAACCCCGCCTAAAGTTCTGACCTAAATTCCATTGAGAATTTTTTGGTTTATTTGAAGAAAAACGATTAAAAGCAATTATCGAGAATAAAGGTTACACAACTGTGTTAAATGATTATTTGATGTTTATTGGTATTATTGTTAAAATAAAATATTGTTATGGGCCTAAATGCACATTCTTTCAATTCCATCATTTGTGAATAAAAGCACATGAAATGTCTATAAAAATTTGCGTGATTACCGAATTAAACACACACACACACACACACACACACACACACACACACACACACACACATATATATATATATATATGCATGCTTCATTAAAAACGACAGACAAGGTACTATGGTTGAGCTTTTTATTTAATTTTTCTTGTGTTCTGACAAGAACTTTCTTTTCTGGACAAAGGATGTGTAAGAACTGTCCGAATGTTTTGTATTTCCGAGCGCTTTCGGCTATACCTTTAGCCATTATCAAGGATGATTCGATTATCAGCTTAGTAGAGTGTATATATATATATATATATATATATATATATATATATATATATATATATATATATATATATATATATATGTATGTATGTATATACACTTAACTCGGTGAATGAAAAAACCTGATAGCACAATTTTCAAATAAATTGGCATCCGAGGAAAAATGGAAAAAAAAAAGCACCAGAAACCTCCGAACATGGCGAAAGAAATTATCGAGTACCTTAAATCTGTGGTACAAAGAAAACAACAACAGCGTATAATAAGTTAAAATGAAGGGTGCTCAATACACTAAGTAGAGCAAATGTAAAATAAATAAATCCTAAAAAACCAGGTACTATCTACCAATGTTCCACCACCTGGGTATCATCAGGGTGAACTTGCCAGTTCAACCTGATGATATCCATGTGATACGCATGTGGTGAAACCTTTAAAATGATGAAACATTGCGCCAATCTCGTACTGCACTTAAATTCATAAAATCTGCATACGATAAAGGAAAGTTCATCAGAACAATTAACATAACAACAGATTGTTGGCGGTTATTTTAGAGATTACCTGCCAATCTGACTTAATCGAACCGATCAGACTAACTCTTAAAACAGGATTCAAAGTAAATGCTTACAGACTATTATATAACGCATATTTTTTCTCATAAGATTTCTCGAATATACAGGCCGGTAGATGAAAATAAATACTGTTTGATAAATAAACGCAACTTACACCCAAATTAAATGGCTATATTTAAATGACACATTCCTATTAATTTTGTATCCCAATTAAGAATATTCTTTGTCAAAGTGATTTCCAAGCGTTGTTGTCTGTGAGTTTTAATGATCACGGGGGTTACGTTTTATTTCTGATCTATACTGTTTGCTTAACGGTCGTAGAATTTAATAACGATCTTAGATTTATGTTAAAAGTAACAGAAATAATATAAAAGGAAACTACTTAAAAGTCACTAATTTCGTATAACATATTTAAATTGAAACAGAAACGAAAGAATAGTTTATAAAAGGAGTGCATGAATTTTATTCTTCTTTTATGTGTCGTGTTCCTTCAGTATGTAAGTGATCATGGCCCTCCACATCTTCCTGTCCCTTGTAGCTCTTAATAGGTGTTGTCTTTTTGTTATTTCTCCCAAACCCTGTTCTGCTCACGCCCATTAAGAATGTCACGCATTGCTTTCCTCTTTCCTTCTTTCCCTCTATCCGCCCTCAGTGTATCAGATTTTCCAAGCCCTCCTTTCTCATTACGCGCTTCAGAAATTTCAACTGCCTCTTCCTGGTGTTGAGTTTCCTCTTTGTTTCCATTCTCTCCAAAAACTTAGTCGTTACGCACATGTTTGGTCTATGGTATCTTCAGCATGAACAAACCTACGGGCCTGCTAGAGGATGCACTCCTGCTAATAGGAAGACGCAAGTAGTTCATGCATGATGGGGTTCCAGTAAATTATAGTCATATTGTTCGCAATGCACTAGTATCTAACAAGAAAAATGGATAGGTTGCAGGGACCAGTCCCACGGCCTGCACGTTGCTTCACCCTCAATCCTTTGGATTTTTACCGAATCACAAAACAAACGATCAAAGAAGCTCTAAAAGAAACATTAAGCTTCTGACTGATGATGGATTAGTGGATGGTATACCTTGATAGCTGCAGTTTTATTATTGTTCGCACTATATTTTGAAAAATTCAATGGCTCATTTGACGTTTTTGTCACAAGTTACAGGATAAATATCACCTGCCTTAAAGTAAGCAATGGATTGTTGCTTAATCTTTAAATCAAATCCAAAACCAGATGATAATAAATGCAATTAAATTATATCATCGCATCTTTCTATGTTTACAAACTGAAGACAAAATAATTGACCTTTTTACGATACAGTGAAAATATCGCATTATATGAGTTTAAGATTTTTTCGTTAAAAAAATTGTATAGACTTGTTGAAAAATGGTCTAAAAACGTAGAAATTAATTTTTGAATATTCAACAAAAATGTTTTCTCGTAAAAATATTTTCTCTCTTAACGTTCTTACCTGTTCAACTTTTTTTGTTTTGAACTTTGAAACATGCGACAGAATGGACACAGTGTTGAAACCGTCAAC
The DNA here is from genome assembly GCA_903632075.3 of Acanthosepion pharaonis. Classification (NCBI taxonomy): domain Eukaryota; kingdom Metazoa; phylum Mollusca; class Cephalopoda; order Sepiida; family Sepiidae; genus Acanthosepion; species Acanthosepion pharaonis. The sequence goes on from CAHIKZ030004834.1 coordinate 561,190, forward strand.
GAATTTACGTAAATAGATGGTAGAACAAGAACTGTGACAGCAGGAAGTGACAGGAGGTTGTGGAGGGCTATGTTCGGGCTCGTCCTGTAGAGACATGACACATAAAAGATAAAGATCTGATATCGAATTTATTTTTACTTTGACAAATAAATTTTAGAACAATTGTGAACTAATGAACACTGGCTGTGAAAATGTCTAAAAAGTTTTAATGTTGGGACAAAGAGTTTTATTTTATTTGTAAAACTTGCTGAAGCAGCATGATTTTTTTTTTATTTTAATTTCAGGTTTTCTTTTTTTAAAGTCTCATGACAATTTTAGTTTTGTCAGCCTTAAAGTGTTTGCTATATGGCCTTCAAGCTAAAAATTGCCTTCAGAGGTTTCGAAAGTGAATGCAGCTAATTGAGAATTTCTCCCGATAATTTTTTTCTTAATTCATCATTCAAAGAGGAAAAAGGAAAAAGAAAAGATAAAACAATTTTATTCAGTAGCCTCCATTCAGTCTTTAATATTCTTTACTGAAAAATATATCAAGCGTAAAAACCTTTGAGATTTTAAGCTTCTTTTACGATGAGAGAATCTTCTGCGCAAGCGTGCTGTTTACTTCCGTTTCTTTATTTTTTATGGCTGTAGTTTTTTATTTGGCAAGGTGTCCTTATTTCGCTTACATTTGGTTTTACTTAAAGCGAAAAATCATCTATAGTATTATATTGTCTTCTTATATGGAAATCTTAGGATCAGAGTGTATTACCTGCTTGATATGAGGCCTGATCTAGATTAATTTAGGTTTTTCTATCGAGAAACCCAAGTACTAATATTAAGCGAGAAGGAATTTAGGAAAACGAAGAGAGAGATTTTTTAAAAGAAGCTGTCGAGGAGAAAAGGTAGGAGGTTAATTTGTTATTAACTGGACTTGTTAATTTTAACACCTCCAAACCGAAACCTTTTAAACGTAAGAGAGAAGACTTTTTGACTTCCATCAGCATATCTAATACTACCCTTCAGAAAGTGAATCATAGTTGGGTAACGCTTTCAGCTGATTCTTTTCTTTTCATGTGCCATGACCCTTCAGGACGTTGTCGATCATGGCTCTCCACTTCTCCCTATCCCTTGTAGCTTTCAATAAGTTTCGTCCATCTGCCTCCTCCCCCAGACTACGTTCTATCACCCACTTGCTTAAGGCCGCCAGGTATGCCATGCGTTGCTTTCCCTTGTCTCTCTTTCGCTCTATTCGTCCTGGGAGTATTAGATTCTCCAGGCCTTCCTTTCGCATTACGTGTCCCAGATATATCAGCTGCCTCTTCCTGATGTTAAGCTACTTCCTTGTTTACATCCTGTCTAAAACCTCATCGTTGCTCACACGCTTTTTCGTGATATCCTTAGCATCCTTCTGAAGAACCATATCTCCGTCGCCTCGAGTCGCTGTTACGGTTTTTGGGTTACTAGTGAGGTCAAAATGACTTATTTCCTTTTTCGACCAATAGAAGGTTATCAGAAGCCGCACAACATATCCGTATATATCTTTGTTTTGCTACTGGAATGACCAGAGCCAACTTGTGAACAGGACAGAAGGAAGAAATACGTCAAAATGCGAACCTTATTTCCTACTGTTATTCACTGCCAACCTCTGGATTCTATACCACGGCCGTCATGAAAATGTCTAACAGTGGTTATGAGCCCAGATCACGATTATATTTTGACGGGAATGAATCGAGATATGAATTATGGATGACGAAGTTTTTGGGCTACCTCAGAATACAAAAACTCCATGACATCATCCTTTGCAAACTCGACCAATAGAAGGTTGACCAATCAGAAGTCGCACAACACTGTATCCGTCGTGTATAAAGGCGGCCATCTTTGTTTTGCTACTGGAATGACCAGAGCCAACTTGCCAGGCGAACAGGACAGAAGGAAGAAATACGCTCTGATACTTTGCTGCGATATCCACTGCGTACCTGCACGACGCTTTCCTACTGTCTCTGAAATATTCACTGCCAACCTCTGGATTCTATACTCGAAGACGACCGTCATGAAAATGTCTAACAGTCGCTTCTTCATCTTTGTGGCCGGCCCATATTCACTGCCGTAAAGGAGGACAGATATCATGTAACAGATCAGTATTCTTTTCTTTGTTACTAAAGAATTCTCCAGTCTCGGAATATTCTGCCCAGCTTTTGGAATGCGTCTTTGGCTATCCCAATACGTCTACTTACCGTCGTCTGTAAAAAGCTTCCCAGATATTTAAATTTCTGAAGCTGCTTGATTTTAGTGTCCTCGACCTGCAAATCACATTTCGGGCTCAATCTTTTACTGACGACCATATATTCTGTCTTCTTGTAGTTTATGCTTAGTCCCTTCTTCTCACTCTCCATCGCTACCTTCTGTAGGAGATTTTGTAGTTTCTTTTCCATGTATTGTGCCATCTGCGTATCTTATGTTGTTAAGATTGTAGCTGCCAATGCTGAATCCTGGTAGAATTTCGAATTCTCTCAGAATTGTCTTGATGTATAGGTTGAATAAGCCCGGTGAGAAGACACATCCTTGCCTTACGCTCCTTTCTATTTTTGTATATCCACAAAACTTATTCACTATGCGCATAAATGCCGTTTACTACCAGTATAGGTTCGTGATTGTTCTAATATCTTTCCCAAAATATATCAAGGTTGCTAAGCAGTTCCAACAGATCCTTGTGGCGTACTTTGTCGAACGTCCACGTATGTTCACTGTATTATCTTGAACAAATTTTCTCGTTCGAATTTGTCTTACATATTTATAAGTCTATAATTCGTCCAGGCTTTGAATATTGCTGCCACATCTGGATTGGGGCTTCTGTTTAGAGACTCTTGATAAAATCCAAAAAAGATTTTGTAATTTTATTGATCGTGACCAAGCATTTCGAAGCTTCTTTCTACTTTTTCTATAATTCTTTTCATGATAATTTAAGCGCAGTATTAGATTGGCAGCTAGACATGGCACGTGGAACTAGAACTATCTTCCCCAGTGGACGAAATAAAAAGTTCGGTTCGAAATTCCAATCACCTGAAGAAGGCCGGAGCGTACAACGGCCGAATCGTTGTAAATATAGCAATGAAGATGAGAATAACAGTCCGAATAATGTAAATAATGTAAGTAATCATAATACCTCATCTCAGGGATATAGAGGCTGTGCCGTTGTAAACATGGCAATGAAGATGAGGATAACAGTCAGAATAATGTAAATATTGTAAGTAATCGTAATACCTCATCTCAGGGATATAGAGGCTGAAACGTTGTAAATATGTCAATGAAGATGAGGATAACAGTCCGAATAATGTAAATAATGTAAGTAATCATAATACCTCATCTCAGGGATATAGAGGCTGAAACGTTGTAAATATGGCAATGTAGATGAGGATAACAGTCCGAATAATGTAAATAATGTAAGTAATCATAATACCCCATCTCAGAGATATAGACAGCTTGTGTTTTTTATTGTCCTCTCTCCTTAATAGTGTTTTTCTCATATTTTCTAATACTTAGTAACCATTTGCATCTTAGTGGCTTTATTGATTTGCTTGGGATGCAATGATTAAAAATAATAATATGATTGCTGCATAAAAGAAATAATGATGCGGCCGGGTGTTATCAGGACTGAAAGCTTTCTGCTTTCGCCCTAACAGATTTAATGACTTGTATCCGTTTTATCTATTAATTCGTTATAATCCTTCATGACAAAAGATCACAAAGAAAATGTCTCATAAAATATAACTCAGACACTTCGTTTAATTTCGCACTTCAAATGTTGAAGTTGAATTGCATCAGTCACGACAGATTTTATTGCTTATTACACGCCGACGAAGTTATTCTTGTTAAATGTTATCCATGAAATATTGCAATAGAATCTTCGTTGAGATTGGACAAGTCATTTAAAATAATGTTTCTTGACATTGTGATCAAATAGGTAGATCATCATCATCATAATCATCATCATCACCACCATCACCAATCCTATGAACGGATATTGAGCGCAACTGATCATCTCACCATTTCCAACTCTATATTCGTCTTGAAGGCCCGAGAGATATTTTATTCATACGGAGCGTGTCTTCAGCGAAGCCCATCGCTCTCCAGGTCAAACCACATCGATGTCTCAAACTTGAAGGCTCACCATGGTCATCAACTTCTTCTCCAACATTTTAATTTCTCGCACTTTCAATCTGTTGAACTCCCTTCCATTTCCTTGCTTCCCTGATGACTAAAATCTTCAAAAAATTAAATGCAATGTAAATAATCATCTTCTATCTTCTTGAATCCCGTTCATCTTTTGTCTTTTTCTCAGTACCCCCTTTTCTTTTCCTCAATCCTCTCTCAGTCTTTTCTCTCACGTTCACTTCCTGTAACCAGCGGCATACTAATAACATTTCCGCCTTGCTTCGGGGTAAAATGATTAAAAAACAAAAGAAAGTAAAGGTATTTATTGTTTTAAAAATAGAGCTTCATTTCCTTCCAGGATAATTAAAAGCTAGCTTTCTTAATAAAGATATTGAGCTTTGGTTCTGGTAACAGATATTGTGTTATATCAGTAAAGTTCATCGAAGCAACATTCTTTCTACGACAGAATTACATATAGTTGCTATCAGAACAGTATGGACTCCTGACAATATGGTTGCATATATTGCGATAAAAAGATCGGTGTTCCATCCAAGATGACTTCTGAAAAAAAATAGTTGTTTTTGCTTTCTGTGTTGAGTAGTTCAGAAAGGAGACAACAATTTCAAATCCCCACAACAAAAAAACATATTTAAATATATATTGGCTATGAACAGCCTTATTGATAGTATCCAGATTATTAAATCGCCAGCCAGAATTATTCAGTATGTTCTCCGTAATCTGGTTAGATAATCCCGTGTCTACTTTTTTAACGCGATTTTCGATAGAATTGATATTCTACGAAATAAATATATCAGTATGTTCACACTAAAATAAGATGCGAATTACAACTAGATTTTGTTTTAGATACACATAACACAAGGTCCTTTTAGATTTTCCTTTTACAGTCGCCATTAAGAAAATCACCCATGCGCATGTCAAAAGTTAACGAAAGAAAGTCTTCTAATAACTGAATAAATCTTTGCCTGTTGATTACAGTTATTTCTTTTCTAAATTTTGTAGATTTTTATTTTTATTTAATCCCCCTTTTATTGGTTCATTATATAATATATTAGATGATAAATAGTAACTGTTATCTTTCCTTTTAGATGTGAATTATTTAATATAGGTTTAATTTAAAATATGTTGATTTAAATATAGCTGATCCTAAGATGATATAATCATTTCAATATATTATTTTTTATATTTTTCTTATTATTTTTCCTGATATATTCTTTATTTTAATATACCTTTAATTCTGAATTACCTCCCTTTTATATAAATGGGTTTATCTCTTTATTTATTATTTAAGGTTTTCTTCAAGTCTAAACTACCTTCTGATTGCTACTATGTGTAAAATAAATAGGTCATTTCTTCTCTCTTTTTTTTCTCCCCCTTTTTCTCTTCCTTTCTCCTCTGACCACCCCTCATATCTATACTTACACTACTTCCTAGGTTTTATTAGGTCCTTTCTTTTCTCTTTTTCATTTTTCTTCCCATCTTTCTTTCCTTTCTCTGTCGAGACATTTTATTTCATTAATTTATCATCCACTGACTGGTTTGAAAAATCCTTGTAAAATTTATTTAAATTTAGAAAGTTGAAAATGATCATTAATCTTAATGTAATCTTAATTCCTATTGTATGGAATATGTTGCTATGTTTAATTAATATTGTACTAATAGGATTCACTTGGATTGTATACCAACGGATTATTACCTATATATATACGGTAGAGTAATGGATAGCGGTTTGGATTGAGGAATCGCAGAGCCGAGTTCGAATTCCAGTCGAATCCATTACATTAACTTACGTGCTAATACTCTTGGGAAAGGTATGAATCCTCTCCCTCCAGCTATGGGTAAAATAGCAGGACAGACTGGGTTCTATAGCCTTGGATGGCAACTAGTCTAGGAGAAGGTCAACTCTGAATTCAAAACGTGCGGAGGGTCGTTTGGGAACCTTGTGGCACTCGATGCACCAGGTCTCTGTATTCGTCCTTTCAAAAAGTGTGGATGGCCCTGCACGAAGCCTTCACCACTATAATCAAATCTCATGTGCCGGTGTTGGGCTGTCGGTTTCCTGAAAACTGATCTGCTTGACCCTCATACGTCGAATCTCGATGGGAGAGTCGACGACAACGATATATATATATATATATATATATATATATATATTTATTTCTAAAGAAATAATGGATTTATTTTTAATTCGATATTCAAACCATATTAAAATTTATAATGAATGATCGTATTTTAAATAAAGCCTTCATTTTTTACAACTTTTACTTTAAACTGTAAGTATTATGCCTATTGACATCCGCACTCAAGAACTAATAAAGAGAATATATACTGCAGCAGGGATCGAACCTTCACATTCAGCAAGGAAGAATAGAGTCTTGTTGTACTGTGCCGCTTTTCGTTGCGGAATGGTAAAACACACCGGGTTAAACAAAGGGAGGCGCAGGTTCGATTACTGCCGGAGTGTTTCTATCCTCTATCGGAATTTCTTGAGGGCACACTAAAGTCAAAATTTTGAGAAGGGCACGTGTCCGAGTGGTTAGAATGTTAGCATTCTGACCCGGTTTCGAATCTCACCATAGTTGATTTGTCAGGATGAAGACTTCCTGATGTCATTGGACTAGAGGGTTCGATCCCATAGTGCGGCAACTTTGGAAAATGCCTGAAAACCATACCACGGGTTGACCCAAGCCTTGTGAGTGAAATTGGGTAGGCGGAACCTTTGAGCCCGCTGATAGCTGTGCAGAAAGTCAAAAGTCATCGTGGCCGAGGGATTGAGCATGCTAGCTTTGTTCAAATTGTTGATCACGCTAGATAACACGATCTTTCCCAGGAACTGCGCAGTTGCAGTATAAACCACAGGTGGGCTCTGTGGGTGTTGAATAAACATAAATGCGTCTGAGCAAGCGTCTGTAACAGGGATTGGCTAGCCGCCCTAGTAAATAGGTATCCTCGAATACGAGTGTCCAGTTATACATATACAAAATCAAAATTAAAAAAAAAATGGGGCATCTATTTCAAGTATGATTAAATGTAATAATTTTATCGCAGTAATTTTTTTGTGAAATAAATATTTCCGTTTTTCTTTTCTTCTTATTTCTTTCTACTTGCCAGTATTGTGATAAATGCGAATCTGTGTTTCCAAATTGAATATGTGTAAAAGACAACTTTGCTTTTGTATTTCTAAATTTCACCTAATACAAGGCACGAGTGCCTCAGTAGGTAGAGGGCTGCAGTGAAAAGGTATCAGAGAAGAATTCGCGCGGAAATGTATTCCTCAAAGTTACATTTATTTGGAAAATCCTGTCTGTGTAGAACATTCTTGTTACAATCGAAATGCGAAGGGAATGAGGACAATTCAACTCTGTAAAAATGAAAGTGAAAGTGAAAGAACTGGACTTGGTGGTAGTAAAGAATGGTACCCATCAGAACAATTTGCCATCGAAATAGTAATTAGGTAGTGATAGGCTTGCAAAGTTGCATCTGTGAGAAAGAGGTTGTAATGTGAAAAATCAGTGTTTCTCGACTAGGCATCCTAAAGGACTTTTAACTCTATAATGGCTAGAAAATCAGGATTGTCAATTCCAGCCTAGATATGGCAAGAATACTCCATTTTTAGTCTAATCAGAATCAAGAAGCAACACTTGACGGAATATACACAAGGATTTTACAAGTTGGATATCAGTTGGAAGAAACATCCAGCAAAGAAACGCCTGTATGCACACTTTCCTCCTATCTCAGTTTCTCTAAGAGAGAGAAGGCGTCGGCTAGTTGGTCATTCCTGGGGAACTAAGTCAGAATTTGTGAGTGCAAACCCATTGCACGGCATAAGATCAGTTGGAAGACCTCATCACACCTGTATTCGCCAAGAGATGAGACTTGCCGACAGCGATGTCTGACAGAAATGGTTGGAAGTAACAAATCAGAAGAAACCAAGAAGAATCAGCGACATTATGATGATGATGATGAGGATGATGAGTATAAGCAGACTCTTATAAAAATAAAGTATCACACATAGTATTACATATTTCCCGAGGCGATTAAATGAGCCAACATTTTTGCCAACATCTTTTTCTATGGATTGTATATATATATATATATGGGTTCTACTTGTGATCTGGAGTAAACTTGAAATATAAGATAGGTTCAAAGAATGAAGTCTCATTACGAGTAGCACTACTCGTTCTTATTAGAGAAAACTGTGAATAGTTATAATAAAACAGGCACTAGAGTTTTTTGTTTTTTAGGTATAGTAATTTGCAAAGTAGCTATATTCCAACGGAGGTGTGAGAATTAGGTCAGGAGAGATCAGTTGCAAGGGTCCAATGGTATATCTACAGCCTTGTGCAAATAAATTGAAACAACCGCTTTAATTTCCTTTCTTTCAAAACACGGTCAGTTTTAGACCCACTGGAGTGACAGGGTGTAATTTATTTCTATTTTTTCCTCAGAGTAAGTCATATGCAGTGGTGTGCAGTAATATGAATCTATTTTCGGGGTGTATGATGAAATTTGCTTAGCCTTGAAAAGTATTGCTTCATCCGTTATTGCATCAAATTCTAATCACGTCTAGACGCTATTGTCTCGACTGTCGATTAGTTGTACTCCGCCTATTGCCTGCAATGGACGTTACTCCAAGAAAACGTACAAACAATTATAATGCTTCACAAACCTTACCAGTGAACAAATCAAAGCACTATAGACTGGCCAACAAACTCTAAATCTAATCCAGAATCTGTGGTCATTCTGCAAGGAACGTCCTTGTGGAATGAACATACGAAGTACTAACATGTGCACTGAGTTATGTTTCCTTAAGAAAATACAAAAAGAAAGTAAATAATGTCACAATTATTTGATTTATTTCGATTATTTTGCAAAGGAACGTGTATATTAATGACGGGGATATTTATTATTGTACTTAAGGTCAGAAGTATATCTTTTTAAGTACATTGCAAATATCGTAGCATAACCTGCTTGGTCATTGTAAATGGACATCGTAATCCCCCAGATTAGCCGTGTTCTTGTCATTGGGTGGGAAGCAGCACAATATTCTCGTTTTCAAGCAGGATGCAATGCAAAATGAAACCTTAACCTGGATATTGCTAACAGCCCCCCACCCCATGGCAAAATATTGTCGGATTAATCAAAAGCTTTTCTGATACTCTCGGGGAGCTGATTCCACCGCCCACGTTAACCTTTTAAGCCCTGACCACAGCTTTACCGGTGAGAGAGAAAAAATGGCGCAATATCCAGTCACCAGTAGAGAAAAAATGACTTAATCCTCAGCTACCGGTTGAACGGTGGTAGAACAAATGACTTAATCCTCAGCTACCGGTTCAACGGTGGTAGAAAAATGACTTAATCCTCAGCTACCGGTTGAACGGTGGTTAAACACTTGGAACACTTATACCTACCGTGAAACATTACATACCATTTTTTTTGTGAATTTTGACTTCGAAGCTCAGGCAGAAGGGTTAAAATTCTTCAGGAACGCTGGCTCAAAGGTTTTAACGGGCGATGTGGCATATTCTGTCTACGAATTGATATAGTCAAATATTTGATCAGAATTTAGTATATATGCCTTTTACGTTGATTCTACCTCAGATAAGTGCGTTCCGTGAAAAATGTTCCGCATAAAATGGCTTTTCAAACATCTTTGTCTACAGTATGCATAAATATAATATGCTTCTAACCTTTCACCATAAAATATAATTGTTCACTTCATATTATACTGCATAAGGTAACTAAACTGAATACACTACATGACTACATTATATTGTGTATTCAGTAATAGGACTTGACAAAGAAGAGTGTGGGTTGGCGTGATCAAAGAACAAAGCGATATTGTTCGTTAACATACATGATTTTAAAAAAAGAGACCGCGTTGCTAAACATATGACTAAATATACATTCGTTAGATACTGTATTTCATAACGGATAAACACATCAAATACTACGCTTTAAGGTGAGCGCATTACTTCCTATATTGATGGAAGTAATCAAACAATTTGTAATATGGAACCATTTTCCTTTGTTCGAAATCTATTCCTCTTCCATGTACCTTTGAATAAAGAAAAGGCTATCAACCAGTTTTTATTACATTTACTGCATGTGAATGAGCATAATGATACTACAAATGAAATCTTTTTTCAGTTGCGAAGACATTAAGGTGGCGGTTATTTTATACACTTGACTTTTCTGATAAATAAGATTTTATTTTCAATCATTTCATCCCAAACAAGGCAATAAAGCCACTGAGACGCAAAGTGTCACTGAGTTTTAGAGAATATAAAAAATGCCCTATCTGAGAGTGAGTAAAAGAAAAGAATGATAATTAAGATGGAAGATAAGGATTGATATCGTATTTAAATTTTTGAAGATTAATTTGAATGGGAGGATCAGAAGAAATTTCCACAAGCGAGTATAGCCAGAGAAGAAACTGTTAGGATAGAATTTAAGGTTATATCTATCCACTTCAAGTGTGAAATTAAGGGACCTATCTGCCAATCTAGTACTGTTAACTATATGGTCGCGGACAGTTGTTTAGTGCAATGTTCGACAAGTGGATATCGAAAAGTAACTATTTTGTGAGTTCATTTTATATTGAGAGTCCATGAAACTTGTTTTCATGCTAATATTCACCAATAGATGGCTCAAGAGCTACTCAAGGTAGAGAGTTACTGAGTGAGATGCGTAATAGGAACGTACGAGGAAGAAGTGAAGATTATAAGGATAACTATTGATCCTGGACTTGAAGAGGTTAAGATTGCAATGTTCTGGGAAGGATCAATAAAAGTTTGTCCCATCAAGTGCACGATTCTTTGGAAGAAGCTCTCTGAGTAGAACATTGTTTGGAATATTTTGGGAATTAGATTTATTCAACCCAGTGGATGTAGCAATGCTGGTGTTTGCGGTAAAATTTTGAACTTATAATTAGGTATGGATATAGCTCCAACAGGGCCAATATAGAAAACGCGATACGAAACATTCACACAAGCTGGGAATGATTAGATTTATGCACAGTATTATATATATATATATATATATATATATATGTATATTTATTCATCGAGAGTTCAGTCAAAATAAATATATTTTGTTAAACATTTAATCCCATTTAAAGTTATAAAGCCCCGAAGACACAAGGGGTAACTGAATGTTAGAGAACGTGAGAAAAAAAACACTATTAAAGAGAGAGTATAATAGTCAGTCAGTTGTGTGTCATGCGTGATACACGCTTAGGTGATCATGTATCTTTCGATACATGACGGACGAGGCAGATGTTTTCCCCGGAGTACGTGGCTATTTATTTCTACAGTAGAGCATTTGTCATCCAAGGCTATAGAACCCGGTCTGTCTTGCTATTTACCCATAGCTGGTGAATGTAATTCGAACTCGGCTCTCCGATTCTTCCACCCTAGCCGACTTCCATAACTCCACCGTGTTTCCTCCTAATAAAAGAACAATAATTAAGAAAACAGAAGATAACGATTGATATTGTATTTATATATTTGAGATTCAAAGTTGACTGGGAAGCAAGACGCCAGAAGAGAGTTTCATAAGTGTGAATTACGAGAGAAGAAATTGTTAGCATAGAACTTATTGTTATATTTCAACTGTAAAATGATGAGACCTAACTGCCAATCTAGTACAGCACTTAAATTCATAAATTCTAAAAGTACTTTTATGATGTCATTCCTATAGCTTGAATATTAGAATGTCAGTCGCTTAAAAACAAGTCTGTAAAAATAAATATCAAGTTGAAGAAGATATTTCTATTATTTAAAACCTTTATTTCTGGTGATACCGACATGTAACCAGTGGATGGGAGAGGATTGTATAGAGCCGTGATTTGCACGTGTGTTTATGTGTCTGCCATTGTTTTAGTCCTCTTCAGCAGATAACTTCGTACAGTTATCTCCCTTAGCTGGCCCCGCCATAACATTTCTAACCAAAAAAATCTCTTCAAAAGTGCAAATGAGTTGATACATTTTAAAATATACCAATTATTTGTCATCTCTTTCTGCATTAATTGCGATTACTGTTAATAGTTTTTTTCTTACTTTCTGTTTGTATCTTGTCTAAAATGTGTTTCAGTTTCCTTTATGAATTCCACCTATTCTGGTATTCCTACTATATATTTAGAGATTCTTGATAAAATCCAAAGAATAATCTGCAATATTATTATTCCTGATCTGGCACCCCGTCTTCAGTCACTTTCCTGCCGAAGTAAGGTAGCCTCCCTGTGCCTTTACTATAAATAATTTCATGGTAATTCTTCTGAAGAATTTTCTTCTATAGCACCTAGACTTTATGAATTTAAACGCAGTACTAGATTGGCAGCTAGGTCTCATCATTTACAGTTTAATTGGCCCGATGTGACCGCAAGTTTTATGCTAATACTTTCTTCTCTCGTACTTCTAGCCTAGGGAACTGTTTCTGGCTTCTTGCTTTCCAGTCAACTTTGATCTTCAAAAATTTAAATGCAATATCAATCGTTATCTACTAGATTCCTCCTCTTTTATTGTTCTCGCTCCTTAATAATGTTTTTCTTTTTCTTATTCTTTCACATTCTTTTGTCCCTTAGTGGCTGTATTCTTTTCACATTTCCTTGTATCTTAATGGCTTTAGTGCCTTGTTTGGGACGAAATGAATATGACCCTATGTTGTGCTAATTGCTCAAACTAAGCATTGTTATTTTTTTAATCTGAAGACACAATCATTCAAACGATTCATTTCTCTTTCTTTAATGACTAATTTCGTGAGATAAGAAGTTTGTTTACATTGTGAATTATAGTATGAAATAACAGAGTAAAGGTTCTACTACAGTTTGTCTTGGATTACTACACGCTGCCATGTAATAAAATCGGACGAACCCAGACACATCTTGTAAAAGTTAACTCCATAACATTTCTTGCTTTCATTTTTCTCTTTGGCTTTCGCTTACTACAGAATTTTATTTCTCACTTGTAAGTAATAATTAGCGGGTTGAGAAATATCGTTCAACATCACCAAATAATGTCTGCCATCACCGCCAACTGCGAGAACGTCTGTGACCTACTCTATTTCACAAAGTTCTTTTTTTTTTTGCGGCACGTAATTGATAACTTCGGGGACTTGGTACTTTCTTTTTTCTCATCACTTAATTCTTCAAGAACAAAGACGGCAAACTGTGATGTCGATGCGGGGACCTTCTCATTTCGTATTGAAAAAAAAGAGCATATTTGACACTGGATGAATTTATTATGCCTATATATAGCATTTGAAGGAAGGAAGAGGGAGGGAGAGAGAGAGGGAGAGAGACAAAGAGAGAGAGGAGGAGGGAAAGAAAGAGATAAAATGAATATGAATTTTAAACACTGTTTCGTACAAAGATAACATTTCAACAGCTGAAGGAAGAGTTTACTTTTGCTTCCAAATAAGTTATAATTTTCTCCGGAAGGTAAATATCTCTATAAAAAAAATACCCTACCATAACTGCTTAAGTTTTCTTTATTTTTCTAAGATTACATTCTGATATAAATGTGTGTTCCAATAAGTTGAACTGATTTTAAATGTAAATTAAGTTTAAGCGTCTAATGATATTTTTTCTTTTTCTTTCAGATTTAACAACTAAAGTCTTTGGCAATTTCAGATTGAATCAAATTCTATGAATGTCGATGATT
>CAHIKZ030004834.1:580000-695000 GCA_903632075.3 Acanthosepion pharaonis
ATCGTCTGGGATGGTAGACAGCTACCCGACCCCGTTTTTTACGGGGTTTAGCGGATATTTTTGCCCGAGCCTACGGGCTCGGTACTCCACAATAAACTTGGCCTTGTGCCACATCCGATTGCGTGGGGCGGTTAGTGAATATCATCTCTATCCGGATTACTATTTGTGTGATTATTACACTATTCTCTATTACTATAAGGATCACCATTTCTAGTCTATCTTCTAATACTATACGGATCACTCTTTCTATACAATCCTCTATTAGTATACGGATCGCTATTCACTATTCCTACATTATTTCTCTATATTGGTCACTACACAGATTAGTATTCGATGGTTACTATTGAAGCGAGTATTATAGAGCAAGTACTATTAGTGCGAATGTTATTCGAAGGCATCTGACACCAGAATTGTTCACCGACGTTACTAGAGTTGTATCTGCGATTACAAAGTCTCTACTACAACGAGCATTACGAAAGTGACAACGAATATTCGTTGACATTACAAAAGTGTCAACGGGTGTTTACACATTTTAATTACATAAATTTTATCTGTGTATACACATTTTGATGACAGTTTAAACTATTAAACACATTTCAATGAAACCATATAATAAAGACCAATGATGCTGAAATTATCAGAGCTACATATCCAACCAACTGTATTAATAATTATAATCTGTTGACTTGTAGTCTCTTGAGCTTTTAGCAGAAATCTTGGCGACAACTCGTCGTAAAACAAACAAGCAGAGTCAAAACTAAAAACATAATAATAATAATAATAATAATAATAATAATAATAATAATGTTAGCCCCGGGACGTAGAAACACCTAGGTTACTGGCCAAGCGCTTGGTAAGCCGACTGGTCATCAGAAGCTCCTAGTTTTGCTAATGAGGTGAAGTACCTTCTTTAACTACTTCCTCACCTATTATTTTGAGAAAAAAAAGGTTTATTTTCAGACGAATTTCTTTCTTTGTTTTAATATAGCAACTAAGAAGCTGAGGCACTTTGAAGTACCCGAGCGGTGGATAACACCTCTCCCAGACGTATGAGTCGACAATTGGACTCGTTTCAATCTCAGAAGGGCATAAAAAGAATCGATGTATAAAGACGTCTGTAACTTGTTTTTGAAATTTATGTTTTGGAAGTATATATTCATCCGTTTCCGAAGAAGACTTTTTCGGAAAAGCGTATACACACGTCTACACCCGCGAAAGGATTTGACTTGATTGGCAATCCAACTAGAGTTGGTAGCACGAATAAAACTCAATAGGGAAGGAATAACCCTATATAAACCAATGAATTCTCACAATGATGTACACAAATTATGAAATGTGATAGCTGTAAGTCGATCGATAAAAGCTCCGAGGGGGTGACTGGGGGCGTGTTATGGTCGGACCAAGCAGGTAACGAGTGGCATATCAGACACCCGCCGATTGTTATCTCCGTTACTGGCAAATCAAATCTAGTATCCCCCGCCTGAAGTCTACATTGGTTGATCGGTATTTCTAATATTCTGCGAAAGGTGCTCGCTGACGTACGGCTTGATGGAGAAACAGCCATATTGCAAGCTTTCCGATTAAAAACGAACGCCGCGCGAAAAAAGAAGATAATAATGAAACCTGATAGGCTACCAGGCACATCTCAGATGGCTTCGGATCTTAACTGATTGGAGGTGTCGGAAGAGTTTAAGGGGTTCAAGTAGCTAGTCGTTAATTAATGAAATTAATAAGAAACCGAAAACGAAGCCAAACTTCCCTTCCAATACGATACACTGTCTCGAAGAAAATGTACAGCACAGTGCCTCACTCTAGAAATTTGAAAACACCAATTAGGTTCAAAATTACTGAAAATATCAATAGATTGAAAATGTGTGAGTAGCAGGTGCTTATTTACTTGGAATTGTCAACATCAAACGAGAAATATTCGAAGGTGCAAGTTTGTCACAACTTCTTTTTGTCAATGCACTCAATCTACTTTGTTGGGTTTTAAATAAACTGTGTATTTATAAAAAATTTATTATAGATAGATGAAAGATGAAGGACTAGAGAAAAAAAAGAAAAGAAGAGAAGAGAAATAAGACGAAAGAAAATTCCATCATTCTCACAATTAAATTTGATGGTTGGAGAATAGATCGGCTAATAATAATTTGGAAGAAAGAAAGGGTGATGAGAAAAATTAATGGGAGCATTTGAGACTGATACAAGAAGGAAAAGAGAAGAAGAAGAAGAAGAAGAAGAAGAAGAAGAAGAAGAAGAAACAGAAGGAGAAAAGAGAGAAGAAGAAAAGAGAGTAGAAGAAAAGAGAGAAGAACAAGAACAAGAAGAAAGGGGAGAAGAAAAAAGAAGTTCGAAGGAGGAGAATAAGAATAAGAAGAAAAAAGAAGGGGAATGAGAAGAAGAAGAAGAAGAAGAAGAAGAAGAAGAAGAAGAAGAAGAAGAAGAATAAAAGAAGAAGAAGAAGAAGAATAAGGACGAGAAGAAGAAAAGGGAGAAGAAAAACAAGAAGAAGAAAGAGGATAAGAATAAAAGAAGGTAAATAAGAATAATAAGAAGGAGCAGGAGGGGAAGAAGAAAACTGGGAATTAGAATGGGAATGGATGTAAAGTAGGAGAGTGATAAAAGAAATCTACAAAAAAGAGAGAGAGGTAAAGAGAAAAAGATAAAGAGAGAGAGGTAAAGAGAGAAATGTAAAGAGAGAAATTAAAGAGAAAGAGAGAGTAAAAGAGAAAGGTAAAAGAGAGTAAAGAAGAGGTAAAGAAAGAAAGAGAAAGGAGGTAAAGTAAAGAGAGGTAAAGAGAGAGAGGTAAAGAGAGAGAGGTAAAGAGAGAAAGGTAAAGAGAGAGTGGTAAAGAGAGAAAGGTAAAGAGAGAGAGGTAAAGAGAGAAAGGTAAAGAGAGAAAGATAAAGAGAGAGAGGTAAAGAGAGAAATGTAAAGAGAAAGGTAAAAGAGAGAGTGGTAAAAGAGAGAAAGGTAAAAGAGTAAAGAAAAAGTAAAGAGAAAGAGAGAAGGTAAAAAGAGAGAAGAGAGTAAAGAGAGAGAGATAAAGAAAGAGAAAGGAAGATAAAAGAGTAAAAAAAAGTTACAGAGAAAAGAGAGGTAAAGAGAAAGAGGTAAAGAAAGCGGTAAAAAGAGAAAGATAAAAAGATAAAGGGGAGAAAGGAGAGAAAAGATAAAAGAGAAAAGGTAAAGAGAGAAAAAAGAGAAAGTAAAGAGTGAAAGGTAAAAAAGAAAGGTAAAGAGAAAAAGAGAGGTAAAAAGAAAGGTAAAAAGAAAGATAAAAAGAAAAAGAGAGAGGTAAAGGAGAAAGGTAAAGAGAGAAAGATAAAAAGAGAAAGGTAAAGAGAGAGAGGTAAAGAGAGAAAGGTAAAGAGTGAAAGGTAAAAAGAGAAATGTAAAGAGAGAGAGAGAGAGGTAAAGAGAGGTAAAGAGAGAAAGGTAAAGAGAGAAAGATAAAGAGAGAGAGGTAAAGAGAGAGTGGTTAAGAGAGAAAGGTAAAGAGAGAAAGGTAAAGAGAAGAGAGAATGCTAAAATAAAACGAGAAATGTAAAGAGAAAAATGTAAAGAGAAGAAAAAGAAGAGAATGGAATGGAAAAAAAGAAAAGGAAAACCTGATCGAAAGAGAGAGCAGACACCAATAAAAAGAATCGAATATTCCTCGGATAGTCATGATGCCGATTTGATTTTTTTCCGTTCTTCTCGTTCTCAAACAACTCCGCCTGCAACGAAATCACTGACAATGATAAATCAACTCGCTCTTGGGAGAACGTAATTACAGAAGATAAAATAAACAACAAGAAAACAAAAGTCACCTCTCTTGGCGGAGACGGATATACGAAACAACTGCGTTGAATAATTCTTTTTATTTGATGCACGGTGCAAACGTCTGAGAAAAGGAGGAAAAAAAAAACCATTGGCTAATGAAATAAAAGAATTATTAGTGTAGCGTATCTGTCGCAATGTTTTTGATTTAGAATTGTTTAATTGTCGATTGCACTGAATTTAAAAAGTTTCCATTATTTGAGAATCCATTGTGTGTTTCTACCATTATAAGGGAAAAAATTAATTTACCATCACTAACCCAAATGTTTCTTACTGGGGACTTCTCTCTTCCGGCTTCTTGCTTTCCATTCAATGTTGATGTTCATAAATTTAAAGGCAATGCCAATCGTTATCTTCTGTCTTCTTAATTCCTATTCTATTATTCTCTCTTCTTAATAGTTTTTTTTTTCTATCATATTCTTTTTCGCTCTAATAATCCCTTGGATGTATTACCTTGCTGGTAGATGAAATGATTTTTAAAAAAAAGTCTCCGGTTCCATCATTGATTCACACAAGTTTGTCAGGCAGGTGATCCACTGTTTTTCACTGTCTCTCTTGACCCGAGTATGCCCTGTGAGTATTAAGTTTTCCAATTCCTCTTTCCACATTACGTGTTCAAGAAATTTTCACTGTCTCTTTCTGATGCTGTGTATAAGTGTTCTTTCTGTTACCATTCCTTAAGACTTCCTTGTTGCTTACTCGCTCCTTCCATGGAATTCTCAATATCCTTCTGTAGAACCATATTTCTGCTGCCTCTATATGTAGAGAGTGTGTCCAGCATTTACAGCCATACTTCGGTATTTTGAAATATATATCCTGGGTTTTATCAGTAAAGCTGAGGTATCTGGAAATATTTACTCAGATCTCATAGATACTACCAACGCTTTCATTTAGTTTAACAAAATAATATATTGATATACATTGGGCGTCTTATATGTAAAGATGCGGTATTTGCTGAACCAATACTCCCTCAAATGACATAAACGACCAGTGTACCTTGCTAAACTTATTTTTCTTTCTTTCACCATGGCGGACGTGAAACATTATGGCTCTCCACAACTTTCTGTCTCTTGTTGCTGCAAATAACTTTTGCCTATTAACCATCTCGCCTTGATCTGTAAGTCTTTAACTTACTACTCTTACCTTTATTTTTATTATTATTGAGTGTTAAATTCTCCGAGTCTTCTTTCCTCGTCATGTGTGCCAGCAATTTCAAATGTCTTTATAATTTTAAGTATCAGTTTCCTTCGAGCTGCTATTTTTACCCACGTTAATGCGCAGTACATGTTATGACCTAAAATCTCTTCTTCATCTTTAAGGTTATACAATATTTGCTTCCATATAGTTATTACATAGCAGTTCAATTTTTTTTCTTTTTTTTCATTCTATCTTAACACTTTGTTAACTTTCTGAAACAAGATATGTGTTAGAATTTCAAACCGAATCCTTTATATATTCCACGATGGTATATTGTTCTAATTCCACGTGCCATGCCTTTTTTTGGATATCTCAGTTTTAGTTAATTACCTTAAGTTACTCAACTCTCCAAGTTTTTGTTCTCTCTGCTGTGGCCAGGTATGGAACTCACAACTCTATGGGTCAAGTCAGGTTTTGGAATACTTAACCAACGCTTTTATCCACTGGGCCATAGGGTGTCTTGTGAGTATTCTAACGATGTTGTGACAGTATCTTTTTTGCTTGATATAATGTTTGAAATTGGAATTGACTAGCCTCTCCATCTCCTCTTTGTAAATGTTAATGAAAGCATAAATCCCAAGCCCACCAGTTGGTGTGGGCCGAGGATTGGCCGTTGATCCCCCCACCTTGGATTTGACATCCCCAATACGTAGGTCCCATCTTGGGCTGTCCATTTTGCTAACAAGCATACATTCTGATTTCTAACAAATAATAATCTTTTCCTGTTTTCTTCTCCAGAGAATTTCCTTAATGTGGGTTCAAATTGCCATCTCTACTCCAATTTTGACAGTTCTATGCTAATAGGTTCTACACTCGGACTTATAGCTTGAGTAACTCTCTTCCGGCTTCCTGTTCTTTTGTCAATTACAATTTTCGTAAATTTAAATGCAATGTATATAATCATCTTTTGCCTCCTTGAATTCAGATTCTTTTATTGTTTTCTCTGTTTCTTTTAGTCCCAATAATCTTTTACATCATAGTGGCTTTTATTGTCTTGCCTGGAGAGAAATGTTAAAAAGAGAGAAAGACAAAAAAAAAAAAAAAAAAAAAAAAATGAAAAAAGTATAAATTGAAGTTCTATAAATAATTAGAGAGCTAGAAAACGACAAATACATAACAACTTCTCGTGAATTACGAACCTTTACTGAAACCATTAAGAAAAAATTAATAAGAGGAAATGAAACAAGTTCTTAACCAAAGAAATAAAACAAGTCTAGACCGGAATTAGAAATAAATTTGTAATGTCAACGAATACTCGTAATGATCGTTGTAGTAGAGACTTTGTAATCGCAGATACAACTATAGTAACGCCGTTGAACAATGCTGGTGCCAGATGCCTTCGAATATCACTCGTACTAATAATACTTGCTCGATAATACTCACTCGACAAGTAACCTATATAGTGATGTGAGTAGAGAAATAGTATAGTTAATAGCGTAGAGAATGGAGGACCGTATATATATATATATATATATATATATATATATATATATATATATATATATATTTGATGTCAACTAATACTCGTTGACACTTTTGTGATGTCAACGAATACTTGTCACTTTCGTAATGCTCGTTGTAGTAGAGACTTTGTAATCGCAGATACAACTATAGTAACGCCGTTGAACAATACTGTTGTTAGACGCCTTCGAATAACTCTCGCACTAATAGTACTTGTTCGATAATACTCGCTCGAATAGTCACCACCGAATAGTGATCCGTATAGATAAATAGTATAGAGAAGAGAATAGAGAATAGCTGTCCGTATAGTAATAGAGGATAGACTAGGAATAATGATCATTTAGACATCATGCTACTTTCTGTATATATATGTATTTCCTCTATGGTCACGAGTTCTACTCAATTTAATAATGGGATCGTCTGTGTTGCTCACTGGCGATCTCTGTTCAAACTCAAGTGTCCGCAGCGACACTTTATTCCTATATAACATAAAAAAAATTGCAATTCGGAAGATTTTTAAATATAACGTTTTTGTTATTTTAAAGACAGGCTATGGTGCTAAGCGAAACTATTCTCAACAAAAAGCACATTAAAAAAATACACTTATTTCAATTGAAGTTGAAGCCACCAAACTCCAAAATATGTTATTTGTATAGGAATAAAAAACACACAAACCTGGCTTGCCGCCATATTTTATTTCACAAATCCCTTTATATGATTTATCCAGCATTTTAACCATGTAATCCTAGCATAACTACAAAAAGAAAATTATGTTAATTCCACTAACGCCTTTCTTGAAATACTGCACTCAAACAAACACCCAAAGAATCACACAGACCTAACAAAAGTACCCTAGCCTCAATGGACAGTAAACATCACTTTATCGATGTCCCTTTTGTAGAAACAATAAATATAGTAATAAAAAAAAACACGTAGGCTTTCCTATGCCACATCTCCTAATATTAAAACAACAGTTCTACGTAAGCTTCCCTATGTGAGGCACAAGGTCTTATTTTATGATCAATACGATAACTATGGCGTCACCTCTAGGTCCTACTTCATCTAATTCCTTCGTGACTCACGCAAAAAAACAAAACAAAAAAAACGGTATTTTAATAAGTAAGTCAAAATTATGACATGTTTAATATATCGGATACATATTCAAAAATATATGCGAAATAAATAAATAAAAAAAAACCTTTTAGGAAAATTCTCTTCTACATTTAATAATAGAATCACTTTCTTTAATGTCACGCCAGCCACACATCGTTATAATGTTACTACTTCACTGTATTAAAAAAAAAATCACAAGTAAAAATCTCTTGTCTTCTTACTTACAAAAGTGAACTTCCTCACAGATATAAAATAGCTGTTAAAAGCATAATTAACTGAGCAAAATATTTTTCCAGCATATATTATTTTATAACGAATAGAACCGAATAAAACGACCTCTTATCTGCAAAAATCTCCCCAACCACATCGTCGACAAACAAATAAAATTAGTTTTAAAGATTTAAAGAAAAAAAAATGACACAGACAACAATCCTGATATAAATAAACTTTAGTGCCACACCCAAACTATAAACAACCAGACAAAAACATTAAAATATAATTCACTGGTACATATCATTTCATGATTGCAATAAACACTATCTTTTATTATTTACTCTTAAATGTTTACAATCATTTAACCTAATTTTGACCAATAACCCTCAACATCAAAAATCTCACCTCAATACACAATGTTCATGAAATGAAGGATCATTTGTATTCCCAATATCAGTAATTACAAAAGTACATTAAATTCTTACATTGGTCACACATAGGTTAACTTTTCATTTATTGAAATTTAGTACACTTTCTGCATATATCAATCATTAAAACCAATAAAATTACAGCACATCTAAGTACTATGCAACATAGACATTAAGAAAAAACTTATATCCACATTATTGTCCTCATTTTTGTAGCCAAATTTATTACAACGTTTTGGCCTTTATACGCTCCGGCCTTCTTCGCAGGCTGGGGCAGATTGTTCTAGTTCCACGTGATATGTCAGTTTTCACTGCTTTAACCGGGAATTGAACTCACACTCTTTGAATCCTGTTACTGGATCTAACTAACGCCTTTATCCACTGGGCCATGTGTCCTTGAAGACATCGGTGCAAAAATTACTTAATGTTTCAGCAAACTTTTTTTAACCATTGCTCATATTGCAATTTTTGCCGTTATCATACTGTTTTTACCAGAGCTCATATTGCAATTTATGTTGTTATTATTGGTTTTCTCTGGCACTCTTTATTACTGGGTCCCATATTGTATTCATTTCTATGCTTGGTCGGCTCAGGATATTTTTGTGGCCTAGCATATGTGATGATTCCTTAAGTTTATAAATTTTCCAATGATGTTCTTTGTCTATGATCTCACCCTCATCCCATAGAGGGCGGTGATCCTTCCTTTTCTCTCCATGTGTGGTCAACCAAAATTATATTATTCGAAACTATTATTATATAAATAGATCAACCGGCAATAAGTAAAATATCTTACATCATAGGAAACGGCATTTTACAATAGCTATAAAATAATTAGTATAGCTGGCCACTCGTATTCGAGGATACCCGTCTATTAGGGCGGCTATCCAATCCCTATTGCAGGGGCATTTGTGTTTATTCAACACCAAGGGAGACCACCTGTGGTTTTATATTGCAACTATGCTGAGCAGACCTTAGTTACAGTTACTGTGAAAGATCTAGATAACAATTTGAACAAGGCCAGCACGCTCAAGACCTTGATGACTTGTGACTTTCTGCTAGCAAAACTATCAATGGGCCTCAAGGGTTCTGTCTATCTAATTTCATTCACGTGGCTTGGGTCAACCCGTGGTATGGTTTTCCAAATTTACCGCACGCTGGGATCGACCCCTCCAGTTTGATAACATCAGAAAGACGCTCTCATAGTCAGTATGCGAACAGGCTAACCACTTGGTCACGTGTCCATGAAGTATAAAATAATTAAGATAAGTATAAAAACTCTTTGAAACCATTTTACGCATGACGTCAAGTTTAAAAAAAAAAATGGAACGTCCTCCCTAATATGAGTATCCACTAAAAATCACCTTTAATGCGATAAAATCTGTTGGATTAATAAATAAATAAAAATGATTACTTCTTTAGAATATATGTATCAGATCTAAAGACCTCATTCTACCCTACTATTACACACGTAGCTGTGATAGGGCGAAGAGATGACTTAAACTATTAAGGCGAAATGAATGCAACCACCTTGGCCGAAATTCGAACACAGCTTTCCGATTCTCTTTAAAGCATCAAATTATTTAATATTAACGAAAGAAATCAGTTTACCTAAGGCAATACGTTTTTAGACTTCAAAAGATTTCTATTGAAGTCTCAATTTTTAAACGATCTGCAATGTCGTCTTCTAAGATCTCCATGAATTACCTCGCTGCTTCTTAATCGACACTACGACGTGTCAGCTGCGCTTTTTCGGTTTAGGAAATATCAGAAAATTGAAAAGCCGTGTTCCACTAGGGGCTGACAAACCTAACTGACGCGATGTTTTGCCAAAAAGCTTGAACAAGGCGTATGAAGAATCTATATGCATAATTCATTGTGATTACGTATGCTACAGAGCAAACAAATTCGCTCTCATTTCCGAGACTGAATTATGCGACGAAATGTCTTTCCCTTCAGCCATGTTTAGTATTGTTCCTTTTGACGGGTTAGCTCAAGTAAAAATCGGGCAACCGATTCTCGAAATATTCAAAATGGCTTGATACATTCCAGAAAGACGTCTTACATAACCTTAGAGATTTATCAAATACGAATATATATGATCAATAAGATTTATTTTAATTTATTATTATTATTTATTTTATTTCATCTTTATCATCATCATAGTCATCATCTGTTTTAACTCATTTCAAATGATATATTATTTCCCCAGCAGCCAAATGCATTTTCATTTGCTTAACAAAAAACACTGGTCCAGTAAATTTGCTAGTTTGAAATCCTTTTAAAAAAATAGTGCGAAGCTGCAATAAATAAATAGAGTTGTTTAAATGGAAAGAAAATTATAAAAATTATGATCGTTCTCCAGATGACCAAAACATTTTCTGGCATTGACGATAGCTGCTACACGAATTTTCTACCAAAGAATTAATTTTTCTTTCCCTCGGGATTTGTTCTTCTGCAAAAAATCAAAAGCCAAAAAGAAAGGTATGCCGCGTCATTTCGATTCAATAAGAGTTTCTTTTGCCGGTTAAAGTCAGCCATTTTCTTTTATTGAAATCGAGGAAATATATGCGTGCGCCCGGAAGGGTCAAACATTATCTCGTGAGTTAATCTGTAACTCTTTCATATATTTTTTTAGGTAGAATTCGTGGAAATAAGTCAACAGTACTCTTTAATGCCTAATTCTTATGAGATTCGTTGTCCTTCTCTTAGACTTGCCACCCTACAAAGGCAAAAGAGCGAAGTCTACCCTGCTATTTAACCGATAGCTGGAGGAAGATGGATTTGTGCCTTTCCGTGGGGTATTGGTGCTAAGCGAATGAAACCGAATTTAAACACTGCATCCTATTTTCAGATTCTGGGGCGGCAACATTATGCAAACACTCATTTGCCAGTTCCTGTATATATAGTGATTTACTAACTGTCGCTTACTTGTGACACAAGGCCGAAAATGTAGAGCACCCAGTGAGTATCGAAGTCACTATTCAGTCGCAAATGAGCTAGCGAGACAAGCTTGCTAACCATTGCACCATGTCGAGGTCTCCCAATACCTGTATATATAGATATTCGCATTCCAAAAGCTAGGCAGAGTATTTCGAGATAGGGGAATCTCATTGGTAACAAAGAAAAGAATACTGAACTGCTACGTGATATCTGTCCTCCTTTACGACAGCGAATCTTGTACGGTTTCCTCAAAGATGAAGAAGAGACTGGAGGCAACGGAGGTATGGTTCTACTGGAGGATGCTAAGGATACCACGGACTGAACATATGAACAACGATGAAGTTTTGGAGAGGATGCAAACAAAGAAGAAACTTGTACTTAACATCAGGAAGAGGCAGCCTAAATGTCTGGGACACGTAATGAGAAAGGAAGGCTTGGAGGATCTGATACTCACAGGGCGGATAGCGCGAAAGAAGGAGAAGACGGAGCAAGGCGTGACATACTTAGTGGGCTTAAGCAACTGGATGACAGAACAAGATCTGGGAGAATAGCAAAAAGACAAAACTTATTGAGAACTACAAGAGATAGGAGAAAGTGAAAGAGCCATGATCGCCTACGTCCTGAAGAGACACGGACCATAAAAGAAGGTGAATGAAAAGATAAGAAGAAAATTATACTAAGTCCAGTTTTCCACTTGGCATTTCATTCATTTTATCTCTTCTGCAGATAGACGCCATCTAAAAATATTTATAAATCTATCAAAGTTGACATTGTTTATGGCTGCCTTTGAAGTAGAGTGGTTTCCCCAGGTTCTCAAATCCTTCGATTGTTCTCGTGTCACTTCGAGATATCGGCCAACATCACAGAGACTATATGCAAAAACGGTAGCATTTGTCTATTACTTCTAAGACTTAAAAATAATATTCACCTCATTTGCATTTGGTTGGTAGCCATTTTATATTAACAGAAACAAAAGACACTGAAGAAAATAATGCCCAAGAAAAGGAGTAAAATTCTACAATAAATAGACTTAGTCTTGGATTATGGAATCGATATAAAGCGATCAATTAGTGAATTGCATTGTTGTATATTATATCGATAAACATTTGCTATTTTTCATTAAAAGCAGTGAATAATTTAAATGCGATTTAAATGCAAAAAATGATAAATAATTTAAACGTAATTTTCTTTATAAAATATTAATTTTTTTCAGTTTTTAGAAACTGATAAACTCAAATTCAGTCATTTATCTGTCATGCGTGATACACGCTTAGGCGATCATGTATCTTTCGATACATGACTGATGAGGCAGATTTTTCCCCGCATTAGATTGCTATTACTTTCTGCGGTAGACCAGTTGCTATCCAAGGCTACAGAACCTGGTCTGTCTTGCTATTTACCGGGTGGGGGGAAAAAGAGGATTCATACGTTTCCAAACAGTATTAGCACGTAAGTGAATGTAATGGATTCGAGTAGAATTTGAACTCAGCTTTCCGATTCCTCAATCCGAGCCGCTGTCCATGACTCCAAACGAGACGTCGAGGTAGGAAGATTATATTACGCTAAGATTATAGCGCTTATAAATGAACTCATGGAGCTTGATTCTTTTTTTAAATATTCAGAACATTCTACATTATTTAATGAGTTACTTGTAAAATCTTTTACTTCGAGATGGCTTCATAGGTTGCAGTTTTCAAAAAAATGAAAATCAGATTCCCTTACGGGTTTACGTACAATTTGGCTGAACCATCGACATTCTCGTGAGATTTAGAGGTGTCATCGCCCCCAAAATATTCACTTCACGGCTAGAATCGCTGTCAGCTTACTGAAGATTTATGGATATAAGTAAAAAGTGAATAAAGGAAACATTTCCTAGCCATTACAAATAAGTTTTCAGCGAAGTCCTTTGTAAAGAAACGAGTAATATCACGTGACAAATATTCGAAAATGTATAAACACTAAGTATAAAAATCGTTTGTGTTAAACTACAATATTATTAGCTAGCGGTTTCCTCATAGTGTTTGATTTTAAATAAAAATGTATTCAGAAAATTTTAATCGTAGCTCTAATGGAAGTATTAAATAAAGAGTTAAGAGATGCACGTTCTTAGAGTTGATTAGTTGCTTATATATATATATTATGATTAATATGCTTATATATATATATATATATATATATATATATATATATATATATATATATATATCATACGTAGACAGTACTGTTTCACTGTATCACAGCTCATCAGTCCGTTAGCCGGAGTGCTCCATTCATTATACTGATGAGCTTTGCATTAACGCAGTTGGTTGTGGTTTTTAGAATTGACTTGCCATTCAACAGTGCTTAATTAAAATGTATTTTCAAGAGCTAAATTATGTCATTCGCAAACTGTACTGTTTCGCTGTACTGAGGAGCTGTGTGCGACTAGACATCTGAATGCCTCAAGCCCGGATCGAAACCCAACCAGAGTGAGTCATATTTTCTATATTGAGCTATCTTCATTGGACAGAAAGAAACAGCTAAATCTAACATATTGATTTTAAGAATGTATACAAATGCCAATCAGCCGGATCGCTCCAATCCATTTTACTGAAAAGATATATTATTTTATAAGCGCAGTACTTTATCGTACAATATCAGTGATAGAATTAACATTTTCATATCCATACAATATATATATATATATATATATATATATATATATATATATATATATAATTATGAACGCGGAGACTTTAGAAACTCATGGTAATATTTTATTTCGCAAAATCGATACTTCGATATCGTCACATCAGACCAAATAATGGATTCGATGTTCCATCTCTATTAGTACTTTTGGAAATCATCATATTTTCATCATCAGGCGTTAATATTTTTTTATTTCTCGTAATGTCCGGTTCCTTGTACCACGGTGATAGTCCAAGGTAGAACCAATAAAGAAGAACTCGAACACAGGTATGGAATAACGCAGATATATTACAAACAGGAATATATACAGAGAAGTAGAAGTGTTAGTATAAACAGGTTTAGTAGAGAGAACAATGTAATCTCGACCAGACCATGTATCAGTAATTGTCTGAACTATTCCAATGTCTTGCAGTAATTGTCTGACACCACGAGGGGCACGTGACTAACTATTTGGGCTCGGCCAAAATATGCCTCTGAACTCATTTACTCCCGAAGAATCCGCCCTGACGATATTCGGGTTCACCCCACCACGAGGGCACCATGTCGTGGCACAAGGCGATATTTACCACGAGGGGGTCTGGAGGCCTTTTTTAACGTGGGGTCTGCGAGCCCGTGGGCTCGGCCAAAAATATGCCGATTGAACCCGTATAAACGGGCTCAGAGTCGATTTGCCTCCCCGAAAGAGAATCCGCCCTTCGGAGTAGCCTCTTTCGGGTTCCTCCCCGCCCGAAGGCAGAGAGTTCAACCGATCTGTCGTTCAAGACTTGAGCGACGGACGATATTCAGTCACCCCACCACGAGGGCACCACGCGGGCACCATGTGGCACAAGGCCTTTTTAACGTGGGGTCTGCGAGCCCGTGGGCTCGGCCAAAAATATGCCGATTGAACCCGTATAAACGGGCTCTGCCTCCCGAAACCCGTGGGCCCCTTGAAGGCAGAGAGTTCAAAATCTGTCGTTCAAAACGAGCGACGGACGATTGAACCCGGGGCACAAACCATGGGCACAAGGCTTTTAACGATGGGTCTGCGAGCCCGTGGGCTCGGCCAAAAATCGATTGAACCCGTATAAACGGGCTCAGAGTCGATTGCCTCCCGAAAAGAGAATCCGCCCTTCGGAGTAGCCTCTTTCGGGTTCCTCCCGCCCCGAAGGCAGAGAGTTCAACCGATCTGTCGTTCAAGACTTGAGCGACGGACGATATTCAGTCACCACCACCACCACGAGGGCACCACGCCTTTTAACGTGGGGGTCTGGGCACCATGAACCCGTATAAACGGGCTGGCACAAGGCCCTTTTTCCGCCAGAAGGCAACGATCTGTGGGGATATTCTCCACCCACCACGAGGGCCGGGTAGGCTCGGCCTTTTAAAAATATGCCGGATTGAACCCGTATAAACGGGCTCAGAGTCGATTTGCCTCCCCGAAAGAGAATCCGCCCTTCGGGTAGCCTCTTTCGGGTTCCTCCCGAAGGCAGAGAGTTCAACCGATCTGTCGTTCAAGACTTGAGCGACGGACGATATTCAGTCACCCCACCACGGAGGGCACCACGAGGGCACCACCCACCACGAGCCCGTGGGGCGATTGAACCCGTATAAACGGGCTCAGAAGTCGGCCTCCCGAATATAGAATCCGCCCTTCCAGCCTCTTTGGGGCACAAAGGCCTTGAGCGACGGACGATATTCAGTCACCCCACCACGAGGGGCGGGCACCCATGTGGCACAAGGCCCGTGGGCTCGGCCAAAAATATGCCGATTGAACCCGTATAAACGGGCTCAGAGTCGATTTGCCTCCCCGAAAGAGAATCCGCCCTTCGGAGTAGCCTCTTTCGGGTTCCTCCCCGCCCGAAGGCAGTTCAACCGAGTTCAAACCGAGCGACGGACGTTCAAGACCCACCAGCGACGGACGATATTCAAGTCGTGGGGTCTGGTGGCCCGCAGGCTCCAAACCACGAGGGAAAAAACCACGAGGGCACCATGATTTGGCACAAAGGCCTTTTAACGTGGGGTCTGTCGTTCAAAACTTGAGCGACGGACGATATTCAATCACCCACCACGAGGGCACCACGCGGGCACCATGTGCCGATTGAACCCGTATAAACTGGGCTCAGAGTCGATTTGCCGATTGAACCCGAAAGAGAATCCGCCCTCCCCGGAGAATCCGCCTTTCGGGGTTCCTCCCCGCCCGAAGGCAGAGAGTTCAACCAATCTGTCGTTCAAGACTTGAGCGACGAACTACTTGCCTACTCCTGAGGCGCAGTATTTATTAAGTATGGAATAGTCCATTATTATTATTATGGGTAAGATTCCATAACACGTAACTTTCAAGACGGAAATATAAACATAAGTATCGTGTCATTCAACGAATTGTTAGTAAGCTAATGCTTTATTTAATCTGTTAGCGAAATGATTTCGCCATTAATTTCATCGACTTTACTGATTACTTCTTCATAATATTATATATATGCTTCTGTGTGTGTGTGTGTGTAGTGATGGTTTACTAAGTGTAGTTTAATTGTGGCAAAAAGCTGAAAGTATGGGACACCCAGTGAGATTCGAACTCACTACTCAGTCTAGCGAGACAAACTTGCTAATCATGACACCACGTAGAAGTATCCTTGATTTTTCTTAGCATAGGTCATTCGCTGCAGAATAGCTATCAGTGTAGGTATCATTGCGCAAAGTGGGAGTGTCTACGTAAATAGTTCTCGTGCGCAGTAATTTAGACAAGAAAGATCTGTTCCGCGTTTAGCTTTCCGTAGTCTTCCGCGTTTAGCTTTCCGCTGCAAATGTATGCAAACAACTATAGTAATGGCTGCCGCCAACGACGCGATTGAATCCCAAATTTCACTGTCGATAACTCCAAAATGGTAGATTTTACCAAATTTATCAAGCCAGATTCGAATGGAGCATGTACAATTATGTGGCACCATTTACGAGGCAGAGAAAGGAAGAGAAAGAAAGTAAGGCAGAAAGAAAGGCGAGACGAATCGTAGGTGATAAGCATCACACACACGGCTAAGAGACAATGAAAATATTGATAAGTAACAAATGAAAAAGGGTGTCATTACAATGACATGGAATTTCTGAGTAAAAAAGAAAGGGAAAGAAAGAAGGAATCAGATGTGTTTTGATAACGGCTGTATTATCTAGACCACTGGCCAGGGAAAAATTCAAGTGAAAATGCTATTTCGATAAGTGATGAGAAACAGGCCACTAAAAAAGGACTTTGGACAGATATGAAAGATTAAATCCCACACAAGCAGTCCCGCTGACCGAATTCTTTTCGACGAAACAACTTTGGCCTGCGATAATAAAATTATGTTATCAGAAATATGTACCGAAGGAAAATGAATGGGGACCCAGTAGTGTTTTCTTTCTTTCTTGGAGGCGACAGACTGACTGAAAACTTTGGGGATATTTCTTTTTTGAAGCCATGTTAAGAATACCACCCATCTTGATAAATTAGCGATAAAATACCTGACAAACACCACGTGTAAAACAAGAGTTGTCATATTGTCCGTTGCGACTAGAAGGGTGATAACGACCATTGAAAGGAAGAAAAGGGAAAGAGAAGAGATAATTTTTTTTTTTTTAGTTAAGCAAGATTTTTTTTTTCCCGAAACAAAGCCACGGATTGTTCACGCCCGACTAAGACATCATTGGTCAAGTGGTGGTCACGTGACGCACGAAGGAGGAGGAAAGATACCCGACCAAGACCTCATTAGCCGAGAGTGATCACGTGACGCACGAAGAAGGCTGTCGACGCCCCATCCAGAGTATAAGTATGAGAATCTGCTACGAAGAAGTGGGGAGGGAAGTTCACGCCACTCAGAGGTATGGTGAGAAAGTGGGAGTGAGGAAAGGTTCCCAAAAATGGAAAAGAGTGGAAAATCCCTAACCAGAAATAAAAGAGGTGGATATGTATTTAGAATTATCGAGGAACCCCCCGACGCCAACAGACCCAACCCGGTTTTGGTCGGCGTCAATAAAAGCGAGGCCACAACAGGCAGAAATCAGTTCGGGCTCTGACAGTTTCCAGTTGAGTTCAGTCCAGTTCGGGCTCGAGTTTCCAGAGTTGAGTTCCCAGAGTCAGTCTCCAGTTGAAACCGCCTCGAGATAGCTGACCAAGATTCACGCAAAAATTCCGGACTCCTCTTCAACCCAAGAACAATTATTTTGAAGAGCGACTTAGAACCAGACCGAAACACCAATTTCTTAGAGAGCAAACAACTTGAAGCGTTAAAACTTGCCTAGCGGAAACGACGGGTCACAATCCACAGAACGGGTCGGGAGATAGATGCAGTCCTATGTATCGAACAACTAGACATAAAGTTTGTTACCTTTTTCTTTCATACTTTGAACTTTTTGAGTTTTCATTTTATTTTCTTTTATGCATATTTGTGTAGTATCACCCCCGTTGAACTCAATTTGCATTACGGCCCCAACCACTGTTTGATCTCGTCTGTCTAAGATCAATTCACAACGTGGGTAGGCAGACTGGAGATCAATGCAGTTACCTTGGTAACCAGGCGTTGGAAGCGAGTTGGGATCGACGAGGCTGATATCAAATCTAACCAGATTCCCACGAATCACAAAAGGTTAGAACGTCACATTTGGGTGCCGCGACCGATACAAAGCCAGTTGGTCGTCACAGGACGAGACAACACGACTGACGCGACAGGCGGACGTTACGTTTGGAGCAGCGACACCCGGACGGAGCAGCGAGGAGCGAACAGCTGGCGCCGCGGCGAGGACGTCACAATTGGTGCTGTTTGGGGACGTCACAACTGGCGCCGTGGTAGATCAGGATAGAACGTCACAGTTGGCGCTGCGACCGGGGGACGACGTCACAATTACACATAAATGTAAGTATTTTGGAAATTTTTTAATTTGAACTGAGAGCAGGTGTTACACTGCAAATTAAACATCATTTTTACAAACGCTCCTAAGCTCAAATCACCTCTAAATGTCATGTCAGCGTTCATTATTTTTAAACCATTCAAAATAATAAATAAGAAAAATAAAAATAAAAATATTCTTCCATAAAAATATTTTAAATTTTGAGGCGATGTATCTTAACCGGCATGGAGTAGCGCTACTTGCTTCCAATGCATCGATTTGTATTTGTTTCGATCACATCTGTAGCTGCCAAACATCAAAAATATGTCCGTTCAGATCGTTGCCCAGTTAAAGGAACTTGTTGAAAGTGTAAAAAGATTGGACACTTCAAAAAAATCTATGTCCCCTTATCCCATCTGTCACTATTTCTATTTCAGATAAGTAATTACTTTTTTCTATCATCTCAGAAACGTTTTTCTCTTGTGTTTATTCTCCATTTTGTGTGTGCCAAAAGTTCTTGTTAATGGCACTTATACAGATCAAGCTTTGATTGATAGTGGCAGCACTGATGAAACCTTTATCAGTAAGAAGCTTGCAAAGTTGTTGAATCTAAAGATTATTCATTTGAGTGAGGTAATTGGAATGGCATCTACTTCTTTGTCAATGGGGTATACTGGAAATTGTACTGTCTTAGTCAGCAAAATAAAAAATATATCATAAAGCTCAAGTGAATATGCTGGAAAACCTATATCCTGATATAATTCTTGTGTCTGATTTTCAACTCTTGTCAAAAAATATGTTGGATGAAGCCATCATTCACATTTTGCGCATTAACAGCTTTCAAATTGAACCAACTATTTGTTTGGTTATCTGGTTTCAAACAGCAAACAACTTGTTACTAAGACTCTGAAGCAGTAATTTTCCGGTTTCTTTTTACCCATGGACCACTTTTAATCTTTTTTTTTTTTGAGTATTTCCATAACCATTCGATGAAAAAAAAAGCTTATTTTAGGTTTTACTAATAGATAAGTTAAGGAATTGTGTCGTAGAAATAGTAAATGTATAGGCTTTTTTGAAGTAAAATTAATTTCATGAAAATAAACTTATATTTCACGAAATTCTATGGAACATTTATATACACGAATAAAATAACCCATAATAAACTATTTTAAAAGAAATTTTAAAATGTGGAGATTTATTCAATGAGATCCCTGTCGATGATATACTTCGAGTTTTTTTTAATATTTGGCTCCATCGATATCAATGATAATTGAAGATCACCCCTTTTCACAATGTCGAGTCTATTACTATATTAATATTATACATATATATATATATATATATATATATAAATTAATATTCATTTTATAAATTTATTCATTTTATTAATATTTAAAATTAATATTATTTATTATTAATATATTAAATTATTTTATATAATAAATTATAATCTTTATATAATTTTCTTTTATCTCTATATAATCCTTCCTTTATATATCTTAATCAGCTTTAAAATGTTTACAATTGAAACATCCGCTGGAGTAAACGTGGCGGTAACATAGCTTGATCTCGTTTTCTGCCAGATTTTCTTCTTTTTTTTAAATAACTTTCACCTTTAACAAGGCCCGGGGACCAGTCGAGGTAGAGGATTACGTTAAGGGGGGGGTATATGGATAGGAGGGGAAGATAACGGTTAACTCTAGACTTGAACTGGTTAAGATTGTAGTTATCGGGGAGGACATCTCTTGGGAGTCTGTTCCACAGAGCAGTGGTTCATCGGAAGAAGCTGTTTGAGTTGAACTTACTTCTCGTCAACGGAATACGGTGTGGGGTGGGGGAGGATGTATTTTAATATCGCGTAGATTACTGTTGAAATTCCAATTCTCAATTGTAACCACGGTTCTGAAGTGAAACTTTCTCTAGGGACCACTAAAATATTACTCTGGACCCCCAATTTGTTATTTTTGTATGGGCCCCTAGTACTGTTACTTGGGTCCCAAGGTCCATATGGACCTCAATTGAGAACCACTGCTCCAAAGCATACGAATAATGGCAAAATAGAAGTACCTGGACGTGGGTAATGGTTAACATTCTAATCTGCTAAACCAGTAAAACTGCGTAGTATGTAGATACCCCATTGCCTCGTGTCAAAACTAATCCACGCTTAGCAGATAATGATTGTCATAATATTCAGATTAACTGTTTCCTGAGATGGAAACATTTGGCATTCATTGATCGAACAAGTCTTACTGTCGGTTAAAATTTGTAAAATCTTTTTCTTAAATCAGTTTTTAAGGAAAATAGTTACTTCTAATGTGCACAGTTATTGCACTTTCCAGTGCTGATGGTATTTTCCTTCCAAACCTTTTAAGGCAATGTGAAAGATTAACATCTTGATCTCATCATTATTTTCGCTTCTAGTTTCATGGGACCCCATTTTTAGTCACAGCCGTTTAAAGTGTTCAAGTAATGTAATGTTTATTATTTGGTAAAGGTATTTGTTCGTGATTCTGTAGCACCAGCCCCTCAAATCCGATGAAGGATGGTCCCATTTACTGCTTTCAGTTGCTTGAAGTCATTTTTAATCATTGACCTGAGAAAAAAGTTGCATATAACACTCAGTGTATAGAGATTTCTGAACAAGATGGACACCGCGTGAGAGTCGACATCTGACGACACTATTTAATCACATGACTCAAGTTTTTGATCTAATGCTTCCGTTTTGTCGCATCTAGTAGTGTTGGATAAAACTGTCCCTACCGCAGTCTATCCTGTGTTTAATCATATACATACCTCCTACAAAAAGTTTTCTATAAAAACAAACAAACAAAAAACTAATCAATAATAGTGTCAAAAATTATTATAAGTTTTATTCAGCGTCTTCTGGAGTCAGACATTATTGAGCCTTTCCACTTTCTCTCAGTTCAAATATTTCTTATATAACATAAATGTAAAGGACAACTTGAGACGTCTTTCAAAAACAGGCGAAATGGTATTGGAAATAAGCTGTTTCTATAGAGGAAACATTTGGCAGTCATTGACCGAACAGTTAAATGTTACTGGCGATTAAAATGTATAAAACCTTTTTGAAGAAAATAGACATTTAAAGTTCACTATCATTTATCACTTTTTAGTATTGAGCGTGTTTCCTTTCTAACCTTTTGCTTTTAATACTGTAGAACGTCAACACCTTAGTTAAATCATTATTTTTTCATCTACTTACATGAGCTAACAATTTAGTTGTTGCTTCTATTGGAAGTGAGTTGATGCTTGTTAATTGATTTAGTTTTGTTTTGTTTGACGTATCAATCACAATGGGTTATTTAATGCCGACAAAATTTTTTTTCAAAAATGTACTGCTGGTAATAATGTTTTGCTGGTAATAATTTTCCTTCAAAAATTTATTGCTGGTAATAATTTTTACAAAGTATTTCTGTTTTGATTTGTTTTTTTTTTTTTTGTTTTGTTATGGGTTATTTAATGCCGACAAAATTTTTATTGTTGGTAATATTTTTTTTTCAAAATCTATTTCTGGTAATTTTTTTTTCCTTCAAAAGTTCTATTTCTGGTAATATTTTTTTCTACAAAAATGTATTTCTGTTAATAATTTTCTTTCAAATATGTATATCTGGTAATATTTTTTTCAAAAAGATGTATAGCTGGTAATAATTTTTTTACAAAAATGTTTTGTTGGTATTAAAACCTATTTTTACACGTTTTGACCCCGTTTTTTTCGGGGGGGGTAATTATTTGCCCATAGCTGAGACCCTAACAGGTGCTACCACCCCGTGTCAGAGTGGACCTGAGAACACTAGCAAGCAAGAGGTTGTTCCACTTGCTGTTGGATGTAGTTTATCGTCTTACCCAGTACGCGGATTTAGTTTATCGTCATACCCAGGACGTCTTGTTAATTAGAAAATCTCTTTCTTAGTGAGTTTGTGGCGCTAATTTATAAGATGTGAGGAAGGATTTTCTTCTTTAAGACCTACAGGATTTATTAGCTTGAAAGAGAATTTATTTTTATTGCAAACTCTATGAAAGACGTTTTAGTTATGTTGCATAACCTTCACAATTTTCTCCATTTATAAATGATGACTCTATTCTGCAGACAATTTACACTTTTTGTTGCGTTTATTTCCCTTATCCCGTTTAGAGATATGAGATTTTCATTTGTTTATAAATAATTCATCTCGGCTGTTTTTATCCCAACTCTTTTAACCACTACGCTCTCTGACCACCTGAGTGTTTTACTAATAACTGATATTGTCATTTTTCTATTTATTTTGGTAGAGGTGTTTATTGGGTGGGACACTGTATCTCACCCGAAGTGGGCTCCAGCCTCTTTTCTCGTCTCTAAAGTTATGAGATGAATTATTATTATTCCCTGAAATATTCGGACGACTATTTTTGTTTTATAAATGTTCGGTATTTATCCGACACCTCTACACAAGAGTCGGTATGTGGCACAATATCGGTTTTTAACGTGGGGCGTACTGAGCCTGTATGCTTGGGCAAAAAATTGTATACATGGGGTCGGGTCTGTTTACCTCTCCAAACAAGACTGCCCTTCGGCAAAGTCTCGTTTGAATCCTCTCCGCCTGAAGGCAGAAAATCGACAAGCAGAATTAACTGTAATCGTTAACTCCTGAGTATTTACACGAGACTTCCCCCATAAGGTCGGTTTCTTACGTGGAGCGTTTCGAACACGTAGGCACGGACTAAAAATTGCCCGGGGTCGGGTAGCAGTTTACCTCCCCAGACGAGACTCTACCCTTCGGCAAAGACTCGTCTGGGTTCCACTCTGCCCGAAGGCAGAGTGTCGAGAAGCAGTATTAACTGCAATCGTTAATTGCGATACGAAGCTCAAGAGCAACTGAATCACTCTTAAGATAAAGAGAAATAAGTAGAAATTGAAGATTTGGAGGATTTAGAGGATAGACAGCGACTGACCCTTGACTTGAAATGGTTAAGATTGTAGTATATTGCAATTCGCTCTTCATTGGAAAATAGAAATGGCCCTACACTGGACAGTACAAATCGTCCTTCACCGGACAATACAATTCGCTCTTCATTGGAAAATACAAATGGCCCTACACCGGACAGTACAAATCGCTCTACACCGGACAATACAATTTGCCCTTCATCGGGCAATACAATTCGCCCTTCACCGGACAATATAATTCGCCCTTCACCGGACAATACAATTAGCCCTTCGCCGGACAATACAATTCGCCCTTCACCGGACAATACACCAGCTTTAATTCCACCATCCATACCGTTTAAAGAAACAGATCGTCTGGTGCCTAAATAATCCCGGCACGTACACATACCAACATAAAATGATCAGCATCAATAACAGAATACCTGCAAGCATATCAGCGTCTGCAGACAGAGAAAGAAGGGCAAGAAGGAGGGAGATCAAAAAAATGCCATAAGTCTGACTGACTTATGTCAAAGGTTTAACGGGAAAGATTAAGAAGATCTGTGCTCCATAAAATATCAGGACAATATTCAGAAGGAGTTACACTCTAAAGAGAAATCTTTGCTGGATTATGCCTAACACAGGGGATAACATGAGCAAGAACTACATTCCTTGCAGAGAATATAAAATTAAATTAACGCCCCCCTAAAAGTCAGGTTGTTAGACATTGAAATCAATTATAACTGATCATGTATGGAGGGAAAAGGGTCGTTAACAGCCCCTAATTAAGTGAAGTAAAAATAGTGCACATAGACAGTGGAGAGTCATATGCTAGGCTATGAGGATCCTGTTAGTAGGCCTTGCATAGAAATAGAAACGATATAGGAGCCGTTAATAAATAAATAAAGACAAATGAGAGCAAGCAGCAGCTGTAATAATGAGAAGCTTTGGTGAATGCAGTCAAGTATAAAAAATAGCGGCAGCATCACCCGTCAGCAGGCAGGTTAAGTTTGAAACTCCAAGGTTTCTATGAAGAATTGTAACACAGGACAGAAAGAACTAGTGGGTATTTGATGCCATTTTGAGTTCAATCCCTGGGCCGTACATTAAATAAAGTGTTTTGTTTAACCCCCCCCCCTGATGAAGCCCGAAACACTGTAGTAATAGGGTCAGCGTTTAAATAATACAAATAATATAAATAATATAGCAGTCGTCGAGGAAGCAACCACACGGCAGTCTGTTTCACAAAGTATCGTGTCTAGGGCAAGATGTAGAAATTCGTGCTTACAATTGCAATACAGAGCGAATGGGCATGGTTCGGATCTGTGGCGAGATTTTGCTGTAGACTTTTGAATTGAAGGAACTAAAGAATGGAGTTCGTTTGTACTTTTGCCAAGGGAATAACGATAGTGTAGCGATAGGCTTGCGACGTTGCGGCTATATGGGAAAGAGATTGGCCGGTGGAAAATAAGTCATCCGCAACAAGGTCGTGTAAACAATCGTGAACACTAGCAAAACTGGAAAGTAATGACAAGGTAGCTCCAAAAATGAGAGCAAGACTAAATTTCGGGTTAATTTGAATCGTGTAAAGATTAAACAGGGCAAAACGAGTCCGGTACTTTCGATAGCAGTCAAATGACATGAACAGTTAATATGATTGTTTTATCACAGTATTTTGAACGATCTCTGTCTATATCTCTGAGATGAGGCATTAGGTGCGTGCATTATTTACATTATTCGGATTATTATCCTCATCGTCATTGCCATATTCACAACGTTTCGGCCTCTATATCTCTGAGATGAGGTATTATGATTACTTGCATTATTTACATTATTCGGTCTGTTATCCTAACCTTCATTGCCATATTCACAATGTTTCGTCCGTTTTACGATCCGGCCTTCTTAAGGTGATTGGAATTTCGAACCGAACTCTTTATTTTGTACTCCGGGGTAGATTCTGGATGATGCTTCTTCTTACCTTGTTAGTATTATTTGAAGAACTAAAATAAACTCTTGTATATAATCTATTAATTCCAAAGAAACATATATTATATTCATTACTTTCACTGCAGATACTATGCTGTCCAAAATCTTATGGCCAATTAAAATAAAGAAAAAAAAAGTATATTTTGTGTTGTTAGACACAATCACTTAAACTTTTGAACATTTAGTATTTAGCGCAATTTCCCAGGATTCAATAGCTCCTATTAAATGATAACATTTTAAAAAATTCCTTTTCTTATTTTCATTATTCAAATAAGTGGTTGATTCTAACAACATATATATATATATATATATATATATATATATATATATATATATATATATATATATATATATATTCTTTGGTCTAATTTATTTAACTGGCAGTGTATTTTGTACTGTTATTTCAATTTTTGTGTTTTGTTCCTTACGATTTGATCAAGACAATCCAGCGTTCTGACTAACAAAAAATAAATAAATAAATAAATAAAATAAAAAAAACATCCGCAATAAACACCGACCCCAAAAAAAACAAAAACAAAAGTATTTTACCAAATAAGAATAAAATTACCATATGAAGACTTCCAACGGCAACAACAAAAATGAGTAGTACATGTAACTCAAAGAGAAAATAATGACACAATCAAGATATTAACTTGTCACACTTCTAAAAACCTAAAGTTTGCTAGGAAATTTCCAACATTACTAGAAAGAGCGATTACATTAATATTATTTAAAAAGTTAAATTTCTTGAAAAAAAGATGCCAGATATAAAGAACTTTGGTTAATCAAACTAACACATTTTAATCAACAGAACAAATTAAAATATGTAAAATAGGCGAAGAAGTACATGAAAACTGATTTCTCTTTGTACTGATGAATGTAACATTGATAGAGTTGAAGGCTCTGCTGAAGTTTGGGATTTTCATGGCAACCATTAACAAAAGAAGACTGAAGTGGAAAAATTTGGGTATGGGATAATTTTGGACTCAGTAGAATTATTTGTTCCGGTAAGGGGAATGATGGAATCAAGATAAATGCAGAAAATTATTCCTCTTGGACACAACCAATGAGCTTTAAGTTAAGGAGTATTTAAAAAAAAAAAAACGCAATAGTTATTAATATTATTTAAAGCTGATATTGCTCACCTTGCCAAAAGATGTTTTAAAATATAAAATTAATGGAATGGCTCTCAGCTTACCCCCAGATAGTATTTCAAAAATTTGTAGTATATATATATATATATATATATATATATATATATATATATATATATATATATATATATATATAAAAGACATTTTTATGTTTATACATTCTTTTTTTATAAATACAAATTTACCAATTTCGCCACGGAGGAGTGTTCGGTTAGCAGGGTCGATTTAATGTGGCGAAATCGGTAAAGGCACGTCAGGCTATATGACGGTTCCGTATAGGATACAGGTTCGATTCCTGTCGGAGGACGCTTATTTTCTATGAAAATTTCTCGGACATTCAGCCCGGTAAATGTTGTTTAATACTGTTTATTATAAACAGAACATTTACTTAAATATTTGTATGTATAAAAAGAATGTATAAACATAAAAATGTCTTAAAATAATTGTCGGACTTTGTCCATTTTTTTATATATATATATATATATATATATATATATATAAGGATGGAAAGCGATATACTAGCAAAAGAGATCTGTGTGCTACAATACAAACTGCTCTAAAGAATGTTAATAGCGAAGTTATAAAAATAAACTAATAATATCAATGATTAGAGATCTGATGAAGGTTATAGAATGTTAAAGTATCCCTATTAACGTGTAAATTAGCTTAATAATAATTTATTCACTTTGTGGAATATGTTAATAAAATATGTTTCTTTGGCTTACATTTTTGGGATTTATTTGAAAAATGTTCCACATGACAGTCGTCAAAAGTTAATTTTCAATGCATTCTAATATGCTTCGAAGAGCGAATATTACAGGCTGAAATCCACTCTATATATTCGTCATTTAAATATAAGAATCTAATAAAATTTAAATATATTCTGAAAGTTTTGACCAGATGGGTTGGTTAATTGCAATTTTATTGTGATAAACATTGATTCGTATAAAAAATATTTCATAGAAAACATACTATACTATTCACACTGGGTGTAATGGACTGTATTTGTATAAATGAAAATGGCACCACTTTCGCAGCTTGATTCTTCGTTGATATGACCCTCGATTTTCACCATGACAGTTTAGAAGTTACAGATGAAAATTGAACCAATCAACGTACAGACAACCAAATCAAGTTTGGGCGTTATTTCAATTTATACTCAATAAATTGGTTTCTCAGAAAACAGCGCAAGGTCAAATATACACTATTTTTTTAGCAAGAGAAAACATTTTCAGAACTATAGCAGTAATCACAGTTCGTTTAAGATTGCAGTACGACAAACACTTAGTTTTAGTGTTGAAAATCCTTAAAAAGGCATCGAAGAATGAAGCAAATATTTTTCAAACAATAAATTAAGGTAAGGTGCCTTGGGATGTAATAACTGTTAGGGAACTAGTCTGATGTAGTGAGTTCTATCCACACTGCGTGTCCCATGCGTTTGGCTTTGTGCCAAAATAAGAAGCTTTGGATAGAAGTTTCATTGTCATCAACAGCCGCATGGTGTGGTCGTAGCGTTACTGCGTAGCTTAGCGTCTGACCAGTTTCCTTTCCATATCTGGATTGAAATCCAGAGAAGTATTCATTCTTGAGCAAGTAAACCATCCCTCACAATGTCAAACCACATCCGATCTCCCCTTTGGACATGGAGACGTGGGTGTTGTTTCCATCTTGAAATCACTTCACCCGAGTCGTTGACTTCAATGTGGTAAGGCCTCCATCCAGCAAGGCCATATTAAAATACTGGCAGGTATACGTAGCAATGGAGATCAGTCTACTTTGCTGTTTTAGATCAGGGATTCTTAACCGCCATGCCGCGGCACAACTAGCGTGCCGTGCGATACTTTAAATATTCTGCGAAATTTTATCACGTCATATATATATATATATATATATATATATATATATATATATATATATATATATATATATATGTATATATGTGTGTGTGTGAAAATTTCTCCGATTTAACCAGTAGAGAAGACAATATTTATGAATAAAATTAATGAAATTAATTTAACAAGGTAACTAATAAAAAAACAAAAACAGAATGTTCGTAGCAACTGGAATGTAGAGAAACGCTACCTTAATTTCATTTTCGTATTTTGCTTTGATAAAGTCCACATTGGACGAAACGCGTCAGCAATTACCAATTTTCCTATTGTCATTTTTTTTATATATATATATATATATATATATATATATATATATATATGTGTGTGTGTGTGTGTGTGTGTAGTAATGGTACAGTATTAGTATATGTCTATATTTCTGAGATGAGGTATTATGTACACTATTTACATAATTCGGACTTTTGTCCTCATCTTTGTCGCTATATTTATTACAACGTTTCGGCTGTTGTACGCTCCGGCCGTCTTCAGGTGGTTGGAATGTCGAACTGAAACCTTTATTTCGCTCACTGGGGTAGACTGTTCTAGTTCCACATGCCATGTTTAATGGATGTCAGTTATCAAGAACACGTGGCACAGTTGATAAAGGTGTTAATTAGATCCAGTGACAGGACTCAAAGAGTGTGAGTTCAATACCCGGTTAAGGCAGTGGAGAACTTGCAGAGAGGAATTAACAGGAGATAACTGATAACAGACATCCATTAAATATAGCACAGAACAGTCTACCCCAGTGAGCGAAATAAAGGGTTCAATTCGACATTGCAACCACCTGAAGAAGGCCGGAGCGTACAACGGCCGATACGTTGTAATAAATAAGTCGACAAAGATGAGAATAATAGTATGAGTAATGTAAATAGGATATAGGATTAGTAGTTTAATAACTGAATAAATATTAAACGTTTTATCCCATATTAGCTAAAAATGTTTTGTAGGAATTTTCTATTTCGTATTTATGTGAATTAGTCTTCTCAACACTAAATAACATGACAAATAAGAAGGGAGAGAGACTATACTCAAATGAAGAAGAAATGAGGGTCTGCTTATCGCACATTCGACTAACCCTTGAAGATATCGCAAAAAAAAAATATATATATATACATCAGACTTA
Organism: Acanthosepion pharaonis; assembly: GCA_903632075.3. NCBI lineage: Eukaryota > Metazoa > Mollusca > Cephalopoda > Sepiida > Sepiidae > Acanthosepion > Acanthosepion pharaonis. Next base: position 609,776 of record CAHIKZ030004834.1, read on the forward strand.
GGTTTCTGACTAAATACGCAGCACAGATAGTTGAATAGAAACAATGAAATAATGTCATCCATATTTGTTTAATCTATGGTTTTATTTCAGCACATTTAAATGTATACGCTTTGAAGATTTTGCTAAGTGCGCCGTCAGGTTATGCTTTGTTTTTCTACGCCCCCCCCCGCCTTGCCTTCAATCTGTCTTGTGAGTATCAGATTTTCCAAACCCTCTTTTCACATCATGTTTCCTAGAAATTTTAACTGTCTCTTTCTGATGTTAAGTATTAAGTGTCCTTTTTGTTTCCATTTTCTCTAAAACTTCATCGATGTTCAATCGGTACTATTTTTAGCATCCTTCTAAAGAAAGACATTTCTGCTGCTTCAGGTCTCTTCTTCATCTGCGAGGAGATTGTCCAGGATTCACAGTCATATAGAAGGACTGATATTACATAACAGTTCAGTATTCTTGTCTTTGTTTCCAACGAAATTTCCCCGTTTCTTAATACTTTGCTTAGCTTTTGGAAGGCATCTTTCCCTATCCAAATGCACCTTCAGATTTCAGTGTCGCACTTTTCGTCCTATGTTAAAACACTTCCCAGATTGATTAATATTCATATATGAAAGAATTACATTTTGTCATAAACATTTAATATAATAATGATTTTTCTATTGTAAATAATGACGTGTTATAATTTGTTCAGGTTTTTTTTTTATGCCATGTTTTGAAATGGCCAACTCCACGGGTTTCGTTTGCAAGCAAAGACAGAACTAATTACAAAATAAAAGAGTATTCTAATTTGTTTGAGGAAATTTTGTGTATTCATTTTTGTAAATTTTTCGTTGCTTTTTATCACAGTACTTACAGTCATCACAAAAGAACACCGAGAAAAGTTTGAAAATAAGCCGACGAAATTCGAGTTGGCATTCATTTTGTTTGGGAATTTTGCCTTACTGATTAGGACATAAAAATCAATCAGTTACAAAAATTCAAATATCACCATAAAGAGTTTTATCTTTATTTTCCCTGGACGCCAGATACGCCTCTCACCATTGTTTACATACACTAGTTGCCCTAGCAATAAGATTAATTGAATTTATTTGATGAAACATCGTCATTTACTTTTAATCTCATAAAAATATTTTGCATTACTTCCATTGCTTTCTATCGCAACATCCATTCATTAATAATGAAGAATAAGACTTCAGCGAGTTACTGTGATAATAATATTTTGTAATAATTGACAATCTTTCTTCTAAGAAATTCCAGCAATATTATAGCTAATGATATGTATGTAAACAAACAAAATAGTAGTGTTAGGCGTTCGGAGAAGTACAGACACCAACTATGATGAAACCTAATAATCGGTTTTTGCAGTGCGATTCATGATAAGGCAGAGAATGTGTTTAAAGCTTGCACTCAGCGCTGCTCACAAAAAGCTCGTAGAATTGTACTTGTGCTAACATGTACCATAAATTCGTTTTAGATGAGATGAAGGGTAACGCGACGAGGCAATTAAATGTGAACAGTTTTGAAAAGTGAACTGGACATATTTTGAGGAAGATTAAGACGTCAATAGCTGAAGCAGTGTCCGCTTTAATACACTAATCTTGGAACGTTGGAACCACAGACATTTAAACTGTTGATCGGAAATAATATCAAAATGCAGACAAAAAAAAAAAAAAATGAAAATATTTACTACGCTACTTATAAATCAAAAACTGAATGCGAACAAGAATAAATGAAAATAAATAAAATAAAAATAAATAAGCAAAAATAAGTAAAATAAATTGATGCAAACAAATAAATAAGAAAACAAAGTAACTAAATAATAAAGAAACCACGCCCACTAAAATAAAAGTTAGAATAATACAATAGACTACCCACAATGCAATAGACAACCCACAATGCACAACCGATCTGTGTATATATATATATATATATATATATATATATATATATATATATATATATATATATATATATATATATTAATTGATTTAAAATATGTTTTTCCGCTACACAGTTCTAACCATGTTAAAAATGGAAGCTAAAAGCCACGAATTTAATTTTGCAATTAAATTAAAGACATTAGTTCCATTTCATCCTCAAGCGAATTTTGGAGTAACTTTTAAAATTACTGGGTTTTAAAGACACAACTAAAATCCAGTTTCCATGGTTACAGATAAATCTACTTCAATTGGACAAGGGTTGTCTGGGTTTCCTTATGTCTGTATCATTGTATCGGTTATTAGCTACATTTTGGTAAGGGTAGGGATGTATTTTTCAATGAGAACTGACATCCCGGATTATATATCTTACTGTTCTTTCTTTTTATTTAAATATATATATATATGTGTGTGTGTGTGTGTGTGTGTGTAAAAAAAAACGAGTAAATACAACGCACATGACCTGACGACTGCGTTTAACATGAAACAGACTGTTGTTTCTTGGTGCTGATTTGAATATCCACTCCACATTAAAAAAAGACTCAAGACCTTGCCTACATATTAGAAAGTTCGTCTTAAGTACATATGAGGATGAATATAAAAAAAAACTAATGTACATTTCAATGAGAAGATTCAAATGACCTCCTGACTTTTAAAGTATATATATATATATATATATATATATATATATATATATATATATATATATATATACAAGTGTGCGCTTGTGAGTGCTTGTGGATAATAATACAATTGATTAAGATTTATCAAATCACGTAAAAATACCAGAATTTAACGTATTTAAAGTTCTTGCCTGCAGAGTTTGTTGCTTAGAAAATATTCAAGGGATAAGAAAAGCTACAATATTCACTAAATTAATAAATGTACTAGCGCCTTATCGCATATCCCTTGACCGACTCCAAAGTTTCGCCTAAAATTGCTCATCATTGTCGGAGGGTGCAATAAAGCTATTGATTACTAGATATAATTATACTCCATTATAAAAATGCTTATTGTCAACTAAAAATTTCGGTTTGAAATATACTCCCCCCCCCGGAATGTATTAAGCGTGTAACAACTTTTAAATATTTAGAAGTGGTTAAAATTTTCGGTAACAAAGAAAGAAAGAAACACCTTTCTGGGAATTATACGAAAGTATTCTTCCAAGAAATTGGAACTGTTCAAGTTTTGAAAAAGAAAAAAAAATGAAAGGAGGACTCGATCAAATGAAGACAATGTTTGTCTATATCTCTGCGATGAGGTCTCATGATTACTGACATTATTTACATTATTTAGACTATAAACTTCATCATCCCACATTAAGGAAATACTACAGGGAACATCTTAAAGCGGTAACAATAGGGGAAATATAGAAATCAGGCGTAGCTGGCTACATATGGTAGGAAAAGGGAGATCACCGTCCCCTATGGTGATACGAAAACTTAAGGAATCAGCACATATGATTAGCCATAAAAATTTTGGATCCTGTCACTAGAACTCACCAACGCCTTTACCCACTGTGCCATGTGTCTTTAAGGAGACATAGCACAGTGGATAAAGTCGTTTGTTAGATCCAGTGACAGGGCCCAAAGAGTTGTGAGTTCAATACCTGGTTAAGGTAGTGGAGAAGTAGAAGTGGATTAACACGAGATAACTGATAAATGACATCCATTAGACATGGCACGAGGAACTAGAACAGTCTACCCTAACCACCTGAAGAAGGCCGAAGCGTACAACTGCCAAAACGTTGCAATAAATATGGCAACAAAAATGAGGACAACAGTCCGAATAATGTAAATAGTGTACATAATACCTCATCTCAGAAATATAGACAGACACTGAAAGGCGGAAACGTTGTAATAAATATGGCGACAAAGATGAGGACAATAGTCCGAATAATGTAAATAGTGTACATAATACCTCATCTCAGAAATATAGACAGATACTGAAGGGCCGAAACGTTGTAATAAATATGTCAACAAAGATGAGGACAATAGTCCGAATAATGTAAATAGTGTACATAATACCTCATATAAACATATATTGAAATGGTCAAGCTGAAGGTTTTATGAATTTATAGGATGATCCCTAATCCTAATAATGCATCGAGGATGATACCAGCGGAAAAAAAATGCCCGTCCGGGAAATTAAATCGGTATTTGACAAATTAATACCTAGAATAAAAAAAAAAAAAATTGCATAGTACGAAATTAAATAAAAATATCTTTGAAACCTGAAGATAAGGTTTTCTTCAAATCATGAAATGAAAGTTGGGAAGATGGTGAAATAGCAAATTGAATTAGCAGGATGATGTATATGTTACAAGATCCATTAAACCAATTAAAACCAAGATACGCTATAGAAATAAGAACCCAACAAAGGGATTTACCTATGGAAGTGTTGGGTGATACTTTGGACTTGCTAAGTTCAATTATAACCATTCGAAATCAACAAGAAATTCAAGGAAAGTGTTAGAAGGAAGTGAAACCTAAGAGAAGAAAATATATATTCAAAAGAGAATGCGTATCTTAAAAAGGAAGGTATTGTGTAGAAAAAAAGACCTACCTTCGCTACACTAAATTGGTGAATATAGACTCGTTCATTCACTATGAGAGGAACGTCAGCTCATAAGACCAAGAGTCGCAAAGCGTTATGGTAATTTACCCACGCACGTATGGACTCTCCCAGCTATAATTAGGAGCAGGTACTGCCTTTTGGAGAGGGAAGTTTCCAGTAGTCAGCTCTGACAGTCGGACCGAACATTCTTGCAGTAACACTCTTGTTTGTATTACTGTTTCAGCTCAATTCCTCTCTTTGTGTTTTTATTTCTGGCCCTAATAAGACCAAAACACAAAGTGAGTTGCAAAGTGTATCGCACGCATTGCCGTACTAAAGTATTCGCTATTATTGTATTATAATCTACGTGATTAAACAGTTTATTTACTGATCTTTGGTTCCAGTGTTTTCCTTGGAATATTATTAACCAGAACTCTTAGGTTATACGGACATTATAGCAGTAATAAAAAAGAATGAAGAACTCAAAAAGTTGAAATTAGGATTTTTTTTAAATGGTAAAAAATATAGTTTAATAAATCTTTCTTCACAACATAAGTGATTTATAAATATACATACGTGCATTTTCACTTTTTTGAAATAGTATATGTTATTCACACTTATCCCTGTCTCCCAAATTTTGGCTTTCCTGGCATAATTTTCAAAAATTGAAATGCAATCGTCACTGTACTTTTACTGTCCTCTCTTCTCAGTGATATTTTTCTCAGTCTCTCGCGCCTTAGGGGCTTTATCCCCTTACTTGGAATGAAATGATTAAAAAAAAACAACAAAAAAACATTATTTTTTCGGTCATTATGATATTCGAATTTGAATCATTTTGACTTAAGTCTTCGGAATGAGAAAAAGAAATTCTAAATTTGTTTCCTTTAGACATAAAAAGAACGAACATTTTTATAAATAAAACAGATATATATATATATATATATATATATATATATATATATATATATATATATATGAAAATTTCTCCGATTTAACCAGTAGAGAAGACAATATTTATGAATAAAAAATGACAATAGGAAAACTAGTAATTGTTGACGCGTTTCGTCCAATGTGGACTTTATCAAAGCAAAATACGAAAATGAAATTAATTGAACAAGGTAGCGTTTCTCTACATTCCAGTTGCTAGGAACATTCTGTTTTTGTTTTTATTAGTTACCTTGTTAAATTAATTTCAATTTCGTATTTTGCATTGATAAACTCTACATTGGACGAAACGCGTCAGCAATTACTAGTTTTCCTATTGTCATTTTAATTCATATATATATATATATATATATTCTTTCTGTTTTATTACCAGAAGAATACTTTCGCTAGTAATTTATTACCACACGCAAAAGAGAATTGTTAAACATCGGAAAAAATGAAGAAAATTAATTCCTTTTAATAATATGTGGAATTTACTACTTTTTGCCTGATGAAGTTCTCGAGACCATGTAGGAAAAATATGGAAAATAAAGTATTACATATATTTTTAAAAATCCACATTATAGCCAAAAACGTTTTCGGTTTCTCTCTTCTCTTTAAAATATACACTTTTCTCTCATTGGAACAATTATAACCTCTCCGTTATCTATCTATCTATCTATCTATCTATCTATCTATCTGTAAAGAGGGAGAAAGAGAGAGAGAGAATATAAGAAATTATAGCCGTCTTTTAGTTTTGTATATATCTGGCACGTCGAAATGCTTACCTTAAAGGTATTACGATGCAGCTGGCGATCCAGTCAGAAATTGCTTAAAAATGCTACAGCTTCAAAAAAGAAAAACAAAGCCGAAATCCGTGGAAGCAGCTGGGATTGACGGTCATAATTAATTTTATTCCTTTGGATAAGCCATTGCAGAATGTTGATGCACACACCCAAAAGAATATTTGTATGAAATTTGGGCAGTTTTATTGAAAAATTAGTGAAATAATTAGAGAAGATCGGACAAAAAAAATGTAATGCTTGAAGATAATGGAGGAAGGAAGGAAGGAAGGAGGGAAGGAAGGAAGGAAGGAGGGAAGGAAGGAAGGAAAATAAGCAGAAAAGATAAAGCGAGAGGATGAAGAACGAAACGTGAATTAGAAAGGAAGAAGGTATGAAGATAAAAAGAGAAGATAAAAAGAGAAGATGAAGAACGAAAAGAGAAAGAGTAGAAGAAAAAAAAGAAAGAAATGATTAAGAAAACGTAAAGGAGACAAGGAAGAAAGGAATGAAGGAAGGAAGAAAGGAAGGAAGGAATGAAAGAAGGGATGAAGAAAGGAAATAAGGAAGACAAACAGAAAAGATAAAAAGAGATAAAGATGAACGAAGAGTGAATTGGAAGGAAGGGAGGGAGGAAGGAAGATAAAAAGAAAAGATAAAAAAGATGATGAAGAACGCAAAGAGAATTGGAAGGAAGAAAGGAAAGAAGTAAAGAAGATGAAAAGAGAAAATGAAGAGTGAAGGTGGCGAACGAAAAGAGAAATAGAAAGAAAGAAAGAAAGAAAGAAATTATTAAGAAAACGAAGAGAAGGAAGGAAGGAAGGGAGGAAGGAAGGAAGGATCGAAGGAAGGAAGGAGGAAGGAAGCAAGGAAGGAAGGAAAGAAGGAAGGAAGGAAGGAAGGAATGGAGGAAGGAAGGAAGGAAGGAATGAAGGCAGGAAGGAATGGAGGAAGGAAGGCAAGGAAGGCAGGAAGGAAGGAAGGAATGAAGGAAGGAAGGAAGGAAGGAAGGAAGGAAGGAAGGAAGGCAGGAAGGAATGGAGGAAGGAAGGAATGGAGGAAGGAAGGAAGGAAGGAATGGAGGAAGGAAGGCAGGAATGAAGGCAGGAAGGAAGGAAGGAATGGAGGAAGGAAGGAAGGAATGGAGGAAGGAAGTAAGGAAGGAAGGAATGGAGGAAGGAAGGAAGGAAGGAAGGAATGGAGGAAGGAAGGAAGGAATGAAGGAAGGAAGGAAGGAAGGAAGGAAGGAAGGAAGGAAGGAAGGAATGGAGGAAGGAAGGAAGGAAGGAAGGAAGGAATGGAGGAAGGAAGGCAGGAATGAAGGAAGGAAGGAAGGAAGGAAGGAAGGAAGGAAGGAAGACAAACAGAAAAGGCAAAAAGAGAGGATGAAGAACGAAAAGTGAATTGGAAGGAAAGAAAAAAGGAAAGACGGGAGGAAGCAAGATAAAAAGAAAAGTAAAGAGAGAAGATGAAGAACTAATAGAGAATTGGAAGGAAGGAAGGAAGATAAAAAGAAAAGATAACGAGAGGGGTCATGAAGGACACTAAACGAAAAAAAGAACGAAATAAGGAAGGAAAGCGAAAAGGAAAGAAAATAACAAAAGGCGGAATAGTTTTTCGTTGAGGATGAAAGTAAGTAAATCTCATTTAATTAAAAGCCTCAAAATTTCGCTGATACAAAATCTGATTTAAAATATGACAACATTTGGAGATACGTATTTTTGTGAAGAAATTTCAATTTTACTTCGATGGATTGGTGTGGAAAAAATTTTTTTTTTTTTTAATATTTTATTTTGCAAAGGGAAATTCGATTTATGTGGGAAAGATAACACAATGATTTGCAAAAATTACAGGGAATAAACCGCTCGCATCCAGAGAGAAAAGAAATTGAGCAAGTTCATAAAGATATCAAAATAAGATAAGGATACATTTTGTCACCGGAATTATTTACCCTGTACAACGAGATGGTCGTATAGCGAGAAGCTGGCGTACCGGGATTTAACAGCGAACACAATCTTAACAAAATAAGATACGATGATGTTACTGTTGCTGGCAGACTTAGAAGAAAAACTGCAAGAATTCCTAAAGAAAGTAAAAGAAAAGACTAACCATTAATTGTAAGAAGAGAGAATGGTATTCATGAAAAGAGGTTTGAATTTGGAACATCACAATCAAGCAGGCGCATAAATTTATTTGGGTAATGTTGCATGTGTGGCATAAATATTTATCCATTATTCAAAAATTAAAATTTACTTATTACGTAAATATAAAAAAATAACAATTATTTAAATATAAAAATGACTAATATTTAAAAATGAAATGAAACATCTTTTCGTAAAAATATTTTCATATTTTGCATAAAGGATCATAACATTCTTTTCCTTCACTGGTTTCGGTTACATTAAATATGGCGATCCAAACAAAACGGGATCAAATTAACGCATTGAAAAAAGTTGTCATGAAGAACTAGCAGGCTTCACAAGTTCGCTATCGCTTTAGAAAGTAAGATATATTCACTACTTGAAATATATATATATAAAAAAAAAATTAAATGAACATTTCATTCATAAATTGGCTTCTTATAGTTAAGGAAAGTTCTAAAAATATAAAAATTTATATAAGACAATATTCTTATACAGAACTATCTTTGATATATAAATCAAAATAATCCTCGAATAAAAGAACAGTAATGAAGGACAGTTAATTAATGAAATAAACTTTTAAAAATCAATATGCAAATTAGTTAAACCTGAAGAATGATATCCCTTAGATATAATATAGATATTGTGCTTTCTATTTGCAAATTCCGACTTTGTGCTGGTGTTATCACGGCTATGACTAGCTTGGACCGGCTCTGGCCTGCACCTGTTATAACAAGCCAAGACTAGCTTGGACACGCTATGACCAGCTTAGACAAGCGTCCCGAGTTAAAACACTCGGCTCCCCACGTTAAAAACTGACCTTGTGTCACAGCCTGAGACCGCGGGGGGTTAAGTAAATACCTACTATATTTTAATAATATAATTGTTGGAGAATTAGGGCACCTCGAGATGGTGTAATGGTTAGCAAGCTTATCTCGATAGGACAATTATCACTGAGTAGTGAGTTTGATCCTCACTGGGTGTCCCTACTTTCGGCTTTGTGCCGCATCTAAGCTACGCTTGGAAAATCACTAATTGTGGGAGAATTGAGCCCCAATTTCGCATTTATTCGTATAAATTCTATAATGTAGAAGAATTATAAAGAACGTGGCAAAAGATCTTGGATAATTTGAATGGATTACGAAGGAGGATTGTGAAAGAGCATTTAGGACTAAAACCATGAAAGACTCAAAGACAAGTTCTCCAATATCTTCATGCCAAAACGTCTTGGCAGAAGGGAGAAAATATTGAAGGAGATGCAACCTACGGCAGATAGCCTTCGTTTTCTTCAAAAGAGAAGTTTTTCACTGTGGTTACCCCTCCCCAAAAATAAGGGTCGGGTTACACTAATTCACCTGAAACATTCCAGAAGGTGTCGGAAAGTATTTTGAACGAGTGGTGTGTCATAGTTTGGACTGGTGTTACTTCTGCTGGTTCGAAATCGCACTTTTGATGTTTATTGAAGAAGGAGTGAATAGCAGCCATTATTAATGAGAGATGTGATGCCCTGGTTGTCAGTCACATTAAGAAGTCACTATATTTTTACTCAATACAGAGATCACACGGTCAATTCGATGCAGAACAGATGCGAGAGACATTTCCGTGTATTTTTCTGGCAAGTTTGCTTGGCTTCCATCAAATCCTGGCATTAATCCTATAGACTTTGCGATATGACACATATTGGGAGCGATGTTTCACTTATCTCACGCTCAAGTGTGTCAAATCTGACAAAAGCTTCATTACATCGTGGTACAATTTGAGTGAAGAGGCGCGGGGAAGTAATCCCGCACTTCATTTGAGAAGAGAAGGGCGATGGCGAAGACAAATGGTGTCATTTTCAATTGCAAATATCTGGAAAATATTGTCAATAAATATAACAAACTACCCGTGAATCTTCATACCTAAAAATGTTTATATTATGATAAAATGAATAATGAATTAATAGAAATAGACAACGGAAAATATGACACCGAAATCCGAAGGCGTATCTGGATAGCGAAAGATGCCTTCCAAAAGTTAAGTAAAGTATTAAGAAAAAAGGAAATTTCATTTGAAGAAAGAAAGTAGCGCTGAACAGGCGATAATTTTCCGTGGGAAGAAGAAAAAAAGCGTAATTAGGCGGGAACGGCAGAGGAAAACATCTATAGGAACGATTTTAAAGATAGATATCAGCATACAAATAATGAATAAAGATATACACACGTACGTAATTAAATATGAACCAGGAAAGGCATGACAATATATTGAATTTAGTCCGACCCGGTGGAACAAACTCTTAACAAAAAATCGTTCTGGTTATAACGATAAACTACATCCGCGTCCTAGGTAAAACGATAAACTACATCCAACAGCAAGGCCTTTGATTAGAAGGTTTTGAGGAGCATGGAACTACCTTTTAATTGCTGGTGTTCCCGGGTCCAGCCTGACCCGAGGTGGTAGCATCTGTCCGGGTCCCAGCAAATAGTTAAACCCTCAAAAGAGATAAAAAAAACTATAAGTATTAAAATAGGTTTTAATACCAGCAATATTTTTTTGGCAAAATTATTACCAACAGTACATTTTTGAAAAAAATATAACCAGAGTTATATTTTTGAAAAAAATATTACCAGCTATACATTTTTGAAAAAAAATATTACCAGCAATACATTTTTGAAAAAAAAATATTACCAGCACAAAGTTTTTTTGTAAAAGAAAATATTACCAGCAAGAAAAATCTTGTCGGCATTAAATAATCCATCTAGGTTGGTATGCCGTAAAACAAAACAAACTAAACCATGTAACAAAAAATTGAACTGTAAGTGTCGTTTAATAAATAGTTTTAAATGCAAATAACTGCTTCCTGTTTTCATGCTTCCATTTTTGTCAAGCAGTAAGGGTTTTTTTTGTGTGAATTAGTATTATGAATTAATTTTGGCATTTATTACCTCTCTTGTAAAATACAACTAGAATGACACAAAATATCAGGTATAAGAAGCTTATTATTATTTAAATCTGGTTCACACGTTTCCCCGGTGTTTTAAACCGGAATAGAGGTTTATCCCTTTTTTCCCCGTTCCAAATTGGATTTCCGGTTCTTTCTAAAGTCTACTTCAACTCTAAACTTATACTAATATCTCTGACTGAGCTCCGAAATTTTATTCACTAATTATTTATTTATTTTTTTTATTATTTATTTTATTTTATTTTTTCTTCTCGCCAAATAGGAGTAAATAGTTTCGCCTAACGCCCAGTTCATATTCCTTCCCATTATTTTGAACAGAAGAAGACGTTTATCTCCTGTTTAGGATTCGGTTTCCGGTTCATTCTAAAGTCTACTTTCAAATACTTCTAAAATCTCCGACTCTGAAATGTTATTCACTAATTAAATCTTGACCTCTTCAAGAGTTGGCCGTTATCTTTACTGCATAACTCCCAAGAACTTCACTTCTTTCGCTCATAGTAACTCTCTACTTTGAGTGGCTCTCACGTTTTGCATTAGGTGAGCATTATTAAAAATACATTTAATTATAATAAAAGGAACAGCCATAATAAAAGATAAAAATCGAAACAACAAATAAAAACAAAAGAGAACAGAATTGGATAACCGCTTATCGCTCTTCAATCAATCAGAACTCGATCGAAGAAAGTCATTTTTGGGTACAAATGACTAAAAAGGAAACATGTAAAAGAAAATAGTGCTTATCAGTAATATGTTTAGACGGGGATATTTTTTATATTCAAATCACAACCATTCTTCTGTTTATACCAGGAAGGTTGCCTTGATTTAATGAAAAATAATTTCAAGGACTTTTAAATGATAGTTAGAATGTAACCTGTAATCTGTGAACACGCCCTCTCGGAAGGACGATTCACTCCCGACTTTGTATATATGTTTCGCGATTGAAGATCTGGATGTAACGGCACGCTTTTGCAAATTATATGAACTGGACATTGTCGAGCAATTCTCTTCTATAAAGCTTTTGTATTATTACTTATGTAGTCCGTTCACACTGACATTTAAATAAATAAATTACAGAATAAATTCTAAAGATAGGTAATCTTTTGCATGTGAAAGTGTTTAATAAAGTTTGTCATTAAAAAAAAAAACTGTTGAAACAGCTTAGTAAACTTGGCAGATTTTGGAAGGATATTAAAATATTCTAGAACCTATAATGGTAGGAAACCCCTTATATATGAATAGGAAATTAATTCATTAAAAAAACCGAAACGGGTGTCAAACAACGATGTACCTTCTTACTGGAATTGTTAAACCTATACAGCGAGGAGATTCTGAGAGAATTAGAAGTCCTATCAGTGTTTATTATTGGCGGCCACAATCTTAACAATATTCAGATGACAAAGTGATAATAACAGACATAGAAAGGAAACTACACGAATCCTACAGTAAAGAAAACGAAATCAAGGGTCTAAACATTAATTGCAAGTAGCTAGAATCCATGGTTATACACAACAATAACAAGGCAACGTGAAAATTGCAAATTGGGGATAACATGATCGAACAAGTACAACAATTTAAATATCTGGGAAGTGCTTTAACAGACAACTGAAATTGCGACACTGAAATCCGAAGGTACATTGAGATAGCGAAAGATGCTTTCCAAAACCTAAGCAAAATATTGAGAAACAGAAACAATTCGTTAGAAACAAAAACAAGAATACTGAGCTGTTACGTGATATCAGTCCTTCTATACTGCAGTGAATGCTGGACAATCTCCTTTCAAATGGGGGAGTCTTGAAGCAACAGAAATATGGTTTTACAGAAAGATGTTGAGAATATAATGGACTAAACATACGATCAATAGCAAAGTTTTAAAGAAAATGGAAACAAAAAGGAAAATTTGCTAAACGTCAGAAAGTGACAGCTGTAATTTCTAGGGCATATAATGAAGAAAGAGGGTTTGGAAAATCAAATTGAAATCAAGAGGGGCAGAGAAAATAGTGCATAACCTAATTAGTGAGCTTGTTTAAATGGATGGCAGAACAGGTTTTGGAGAGATAACAAAAAAACAATTTTATTTAGAGCTACTAAGAACAAGAAATTTTGGAGAGCCATGATCGCCAACGTCCTGATAAGCTGGAATTTTCTGATCAGAAAATGTGAACTTATTTAACTGTAAAATCATATCATTAATGATAGATAACACCACGTCTAGAAGATGACCATTATCGCGAAATATTTTACTAATAGTTTCCAATTCCTAAGAAGAGCTTAAGAAGAGATTAATAAGACTCGATGGACTAAGAATACATGTTATACAAACTAGTACAGAACTAATCTCAGTAAGTATACAATGCAGTAAACGTGGGTTTTTCGGTACACACATATATAAAGACTTATAATTCTTTATTTGTACCGACCAAAGAGTTCTTTACCGAGTTATCGTGCAATTCACGCCAAGAACGGAAGGCCGATATCTGGTCTTGTGGTTCCACAGGGTGCGAAAATTTTTCAGTTTCGCTTTGTGGTGATTCGCTGAAATTTTTGCATTTTACATCTGAAATAATTTCAGCTTATTTAATTGAAGTAAGATTTATTTAATTTTATTTCATTTCAACTTGCTACATTATTCTATATTTTCATAGCGAAAACAAACTTTTTGTGCGAAATTAATTAAAAAGAATGTCTTTTAAGAAAGTTGGTATTGTTATTTAGATGTTAATTTAACATTTTTCACTTCATTTAATGATCTTTCCGATTCATGTTTTATCCATAAAAGCAAATTCACTAATGATAAACTTTATTTTATTTTGCGTAATCTGTATTTTTGGTTTTAACAAATGAAAAAATATATTGAATTTTTTACCACATTTCTTACACGGAAATGTAACATTTTAATTTTACTTGATTTAAAGAAATCAATTATTAATCTTGTTTTTTTCTAGTCTTTCGTATTAAAAGTATTGTGACGTCGCCCCCCCCCCTGGTCGCAGCGTCGACTCTGTCGTTCGATCTCGTTCGCGGCTCCAATTGTGACGTGACGTGATGTAGCCGCCCAAGGGTCGATCCTTGTCACGGACAGCACCAGTTGTGACGTTTTTGCCGCGGCGTCAGCTGTTCGCTCCTCGCTGCTCCAAGTGTGACGCTCCAACCCTTTGGTTAGATGATTACCAGCCTCGCCGTTCCCAACTCGCTTCCAACACCTGGTTACTAGGGTAACTGTACTGATCTCCGGTCTGCCTACCCACGTTGTGATCAGATCTTAGACAGACGGGATCAAACAGGGATTGGGGCCGTATGCAAGTTGAGTTCGACGGGGTGGCAACACACAAGTAAAAGAAAAACTCACGAGGCCAAAAATTACTGATAAAAAAGGGTAACAACCTTTTATATCTAATGTTCGTTACATAAAAATTATTCTTACTTCCCGACCCGTTTTGTGGACTGTGGCACCAAGCTTTTACCATACAATTTAAAGACTTCGAGTTGCCTACTCTCTAGAATTTTGTATGTCGGAGTGTGGTTTGGTTTCGACACTGGGCGCTAATCTCTACCAGTCGTTCACGGCTGATTCTTCTCTTCGGCTTGAGTTGGACGAGCCCACTCACTTCGGCTTGAGTTGGAGGAATTTCTTCACTTCGATTTGGGTTGGACGAACCTCTGTTCTTAGGCTTGGTTTGATTTCAACTTCTTCTATGCCCAACTGCAAGTAACTTCTTCTTCGTCCGCCCTGCAACTCTTCTCGCCAAGGTCCGAACTCTTCTCTCTGCCGTCTGAGGTGAACTGAGCTCTCTGTCGTCCGGGGCTGAACTGAGCTCTCTGTCGTCCGGGGCTGAACTGAGCTCTCTGTCGTCCGGGGCTGAACTCTAACTTCTCTCTGTCTGGCCTGCAATTCTTCTGCCTGTCTGGCCTGCAAGTCCGCTCCAACTTCTCTGCGGCTTTCGAGCAATTTTCTTCTCTTCGACTTGGCTGCAACTTCTCTGCCTGTCCGGGCCAAACGGACCGGCCCTTCTTGCCCGCAAGGGGCGAATGAACAGGGCCCGCCGTCCGCTCTCCAACTGCTCTGGCCGTCCACCCCGCAACTCTGATTTCTGTCGGTTGGGGTTCTGCTTTTATTGACGCCGCAACAAACTGGGGTGGGTCTGTCGGCGTCAGTGTTCTCTTGATAATTCCAAAAGTCGCACTATTTCTGATTTCCCATTATCGCTCTTACTCTCACCCCTACTTCCTCACAGTGCCTCTGGGGGGCGCACACCATCTCTCCCGGTCTTTCGTATGTCAGGTGACCGTTTTCGACCAATGGGTCCTGGTCGAGCGTCCTTTCTCCTCTTTTCTCGCATATCACGTGACCGCTCTCGGCTAATGAGATTCTGGTTGGGCGTCTACCGTCCTTCGTGACGTCTCCAATCGGGCGTGGCCTATCCGGGGCTCTGTTCTGGGGAAGAACACCTTGCTAAAAAACAAAATCCAATTTGGCCCTTTTCGCACGCACGAAAATGACAATCTCGGCCTTTCTCACCTTTTGGCTTTTTTGTCAAAACAGCCCGCCGCTAATTAGATGTGACTTCAGGAAGAATTTTTTTCGTCTTGCTGGCGCTTTCTGTGAGCCAAAAACAATTGTTTTCATTCTTTATTTTCGCCCAGGCCTGATAGCCGAAATCTTAATTATCTGAATTGAAAATATCTTCACTTTATCATCGTGGGGTTCTAATCTTCAACTCTAGAGCTGGTCAAACTGTATACAATTCCAGCGGTCACCTCTCACCCCAAAGACACCCCTTTTCGATTAATATTTCTTTTTCCATTGTTCTAAAAAATCCCATTTCTCCAAATTGATAATGAGCTCCCCATTCCGTGGACACAAAAAGTAGGCCAGGTGTTTTGACCGATATTTTTATCAATCGTACGTATGTTCATCCACTTTTTACCATGTCTGTTTTCTTTTTATTACCTCTAAAGTTTATTCTTTCAAATAACAATTTCTATTGTTCGTGAAATTTGGTCAGGCGCGTTGGCCTAGATATCTCTTGACACCTGTTTTCGCTTATGACCGGCTTTTGCATTATCCATCTCTCCCTCTCTTTTTCTTTCTTTTCCTTTTTCTTTTTTCCTTCTTCCCTTAGGATCGCCTAAATACAATTAGAGAATTATTCTCAAAACTCAATTATTCTTCGTCTAAATAACTAACAACTGGTTAATAAACCGAATAAAAATTAAATCATATTTCTATGAATATTTCTTTTTATTTTTTCTAATAATGCAGGGTGCCACAGTATTAATGTCTTTCCCAAGAAAGTCAATTTTAACAATGTTTTGTTATGTGTAATTTTTCACAGATTTTCCTTACGAAGTTTTTTGTATGAAGTAATCGTCGATTTGGAATAACATCTACCTTTAATGTAATATAGTGTGAGGCGATGTCACGTGGTTGTCTTGAGACCTGATTGACATTCACTGAAGCAAAGATATCTATCTCTCTACATCCACACTTTTTTGAAGGGCCGAATACAGAGACTTAGTGCAGTATGTGTCTCAAGCTTCCCAAACGACACATCGCATTTTGTTGTGCTTCTAGACTAGTTTTTATCCAAATTATAGAAACCAGTCTGTTCTGCTATTTACCCATAGCTGGAGGAAGAAGAAAAGGATTCATATCACATAAGTGAATGCAATGGATTCGATTGGCATTCGAGATCGGCTAGAGCCGCTATCTTTTACTCCGTATATATATATATATATATATATATATATATATATATATATATATATATATATACACATAGGGTGTATCAAAATTACTTTCCATACTTTGGGGTCTCTTTCCACACAACAAAACATGCACAAAAGTGCATATAAAAATATGTCAGTAAATTCTCCAATTACAGTAGTACGTGAAGTATGCTCTTAAAAACAAAATAAAATGTCACACTTCTCTTCTGTTTCTTCGTAGCCGCGCGATAAAAGAATCAGACGCTGATTCCTTCTGAAAAGTCTCACAGGTTCAAATCCTGGCGGAGTGGCATTCTATTTATTAAGTTTTCTCGAGTACGCTGGCCGGTAGACAAAATAAATATCCTTTAAAATAAACAGAGCATCTACTCACATCCGGTTATCCACTGCAAATAAGCTTTGAAGTCATAAAAATGCTTATGTTGCATTAAAAATTTCACTAATCCCTTAGAAATCTGTTCATATATGTCAATATCGTAAGACAATTTGGAAAGCTTTTGACATCATCCACTAACCGAACACAATCAGCAGAAAAATAATAATTCATATTAATTCTATAAAGGCTGCTATTTGCAGTTAATATATGACCAAACTTCTGTCGATTTCCCGTTCTTAGTAAACTGGTGTTGAAACAATGTGAGGCAGTGCTTTTTAAAACAAATGAATATATACGCAAAAACTGATTTGAAATTTAAAAATAAAACGACACTTCGCAAATATCTCACCCGAGTAAGACAACCCATACATGACTAAAAACTGTGTGTACACTATCCCGTGCAGCTTCGGAAAGAAATATAAAGGGGCGACAGGCCGCCTCCTTAGGGTAAGGCTTCAAGAACACCAGAAAGCTGTAACACGAGGGGAAGTGGAAAAATCAGGCCTGGCTGACGACATATGGAGAGAAAAGGGAAATCACCGCCCTCTGTGGGATCAGGTTGAGATCATAGACAAGGAACACCATTGGAAAATTCATAAACTTAAGGAATCTGCACTTATGCTAGACCACAAAAAGCCGACCAAGCATTGAAATGAATACAATATAGAAACCAGTAATAAGGAGTGTCAGTGTTTATAATACCCAGGAATTCAAACACAGATGTCCTCAAGGACGCATGTCACAGGCGTTAGTTAAATCCAGTAACAGGACCCAAAGAGTGTGATTTCAATACCCGGTTAAGGCAGTGGAGAACTTGGAGAGGGGAATTAACAAGAGATAACTGACAACTGACATCCATTAAACATTTCCTGTGGAACTAGAAGAGTCTACCACAGTGAGCGAAATGAAGGGTTCAGTTTGACATTCCAACCACCTGAAGAAGGCCGGAGCGTACGACATTGTAATAAATATGGCGACAAGGTTGAGGACAATAGTCCGAATAATGTAAATAATATAGTTATTTTTTTAAAGGTTCAGCCGTCATATGAATTACATGACTCCTGTATCGTTAGTTGTTATTTGCTTGAAATAAAATCCGTTTTTCAGGTGACGTTGTTTAATCAGTGAAACATGGCAAAGTAAAAGTTTTCTTAATCTTGGAATCTCAATCAAATTTCGATCATATATATATATATATATATATATATATATATATATATATATATATATAAATTAACTGATTTAAAATATGTTTTTCGCTACACAGTAATAACCATGTTTCAAAAACTGAAGCTAAAAACTTCAAATTTTATTATATAATAAAATTAAAAGTATTAGTTCCGTTTTTATCTTCAGTTTTTAAAAATATGGTTATTACTGTGTAGCGAAAAAACATTTTAAATCAGTTAATTTTGAATCAGTTAATTTATAATATTTATGCTCTGTAAATTTACATTGAGCACTGTTTTGTGAAAATAAAAAATATCAATAAGAACACCGGATTATATATCTTACTGTTATATATATATATATATATATATATATATATATATATATGTGTGTGTGTGTGTGTGTGTGTGTGTGTGTGTGTGTATATATATATATATATATATATATATATATATATATATATATATATATATATATATATATATTTTGATCTGATCATAATTATATACATTGCCCTCGAAGACAAAAATGTTTTCTGAAAAACGTAAAATTAACAATTTAGATTACAGATATCAGTCGGTTAATTAGTGAAAAGTGCCGCAGAATTTTCATTTCATACTAAATTTTATTATTTTATTGGCCATTTTTATGGATGTTTTCTAGAAAATATTTAATGTTTTTTTTTGTTTTTCTGCGTCGCGATTGCTAATTAGTCTGATAATCTGATCTGTGACACTTTTTGACTAAAACAAATGTAAGATTTTATCAGGCACAAGTTATTATCACATTCTAAGGTAACAATTTTGATCACCCGCGCCGTATTAAATTGATGACTGCATTTAAAAGCCTTTCTTAACATCCATCGGCATACGGTCTTCCGAAATCCAGACTGAACACAAGAAAAGTTCACATCTTCCTTTTTTGCATGAATCAATAGAGCAGTATCCCGGTGAACTGTGGGCCGCCGATTCGAATATCTTTAACTAGTAAGTTCGTATCTTTCTAGCACATATACACCATTTATAAGCAAAATCAGAAAAAGACATTTTAAATTTCTCGGACAAATCATGAGAAAAGTGGGTATAGATTATATGTCACTTATATTAGAGATTGAAGAAAGGCCTTGAGAGGAAAAAAACCCGAATAAACCTACCAAATGCGTTTTACTGATTGAATGCTAGAGAGAGGTCAATGAGGAATCTTAAATAACATTGTTCAACAAAAAAAAAAAAAAATCGAAATAGTGTCGAGACACCACACATCATTTTAGCTAATTTAAGGGCACTGAATCTGAAAATGACCTTACTTTTTTCTGGCTAGCTACCGTTTTTGCTGTACAAGAATGCCTCATTTTTGGAATAAAAAGCAATTTTTATTTGTTTTCTGCATATATGATATTGACCGGGGCCAATATTTCTCAAAATAAAATCGTAGGAACCTCTCAATTCGTATTTAAAACAATAAATATTAGTCTGTTTATTGAAAAATACTATTTTTGCAATAACAATCAGACCCTAAGTATTTAGAAATAATACGATTGAATATACCAAGACCAACAAGTATTTTCATCAAATCATTTAATAAACTAAAACACCAGAAATAAAACCTTCGTGAACATAAGAACTATGGTAAAAATTTTCTCTTTCTTGATTGTCTGTCATGTTTAATCTTATTTAAGTCCTTTTAATACTCCAGCAGTATCAATCAAAATCGCATTCAATTGGGATGTCTTTAGTTGAAGTTTCTTTCCAACTGTGAAAACAAAATGCTCCCAATGTGCTTGGTTTCCTTCTGTAGTGAAGGGATAAAAACGATGGGATAAATATATGAATATTAAACAGAAGATTTTAGGGTTTCATTTTTTTGATGTCACCTTAATTATCAGGTTTGCTAAAAAGTTTATTACTGATAAAGTTTATCAGTTAATTTGAATTTGGGCGATAAATTAAAAAAAAAACTTCGGTACATCTATTTTAAAATATTTAACTCAAAAAAATTTTTTCTTATAAAAATAGTTTATTTTAGGTGGCTGACATAAATTGCTCGGCCTACCTGAAAATTGATGGGTTTCTACGATCTATATTAACTAAATTTTGCCATCACCTAAGATCGTAAATTTTTCACAAAATGATCAATTTCATTACAGCAAAAACAGTAGTTAACCATGAAAAACTAAGGTTACTTTCGGAATCAGCGCCATTGAATTAGCTAATTATTTTTTTGGCACCAAAAATCGTATTGACCAGTGTAACAAAACAATGCTTACAGCAACAAGGGTCAGGAAGTTGGGGAGAGTTATGCTCGCTCACATTCAGAAGGAATGTGTTACATAAAAGATTTTGAGGATGTCTCCTGCAGTATTTAGTGACTATCTGATGAAATGAAGTTATCTTTCTACAATATTTAATAGCACCTCAACTCAAGAGTTTAAAACCGCCATTAACACACTTGGTAAAAATATCTTTTTGTAATTGTGGATCATGTCAGTAATACTGGGAGCCATAAAAGCTTCCCAGTTTAACTTTTTCTTTGTTCCTTTAATTTTTCCTAATGCCATATTTGATGAATGTTGCAACTTCGCAAACAACAAATTGCGAAACTTGAAAATTTGAACATGTAAATTGCACCATTTGCACAAATCAAATGACTTGAGAATCTCAATTATTTTTCCTTTTTTCAGGTTGACACATCCCCATAATTGAGAGAAGGCTATTTGTTTTATAGACTCAGCATCTCTCGCCTGCTTGCCAACCAACACTAGAGAGTCCAACCCGATCATTTTTTAATCCAGACAAGTCGATAATGTCCCTAAGACGTTACTAGGAATGAAACCCAATTCTAAACAAGAAACAATGGATAAACATCTACTCCTGTTCAACAGACCAGGAAGAAGTATGAACCGAGCGAAAGGCAATGACGTGAGTGCCTTTTTTATATAATTTTTAAGTACTCAGTAATCTTAGAAATGTTGAAAAAATTTTAATTATTTAAAAATCTTTGTGTGTGATTATATCTGCTTCATAAACATAGTTTCTTCTTAATAATAATATCACCTAATCGGATGAAAGTAATGTAAAATTTGAAAACATTTCTATATTACAAATTATCATAATTAGAATTTTAAAAAAATGCAGTGCGCATCGAGGTTTATTTCGGAAAAGTTTCCTTTAAATTGGTAAGGCAGTAATGCGGAAAAGATAGACAAGACATTTTTAAAGAGCAGTGATGGAGTAAAAAGAAATGGAGTTTTATCTTTACCGAGATTATTAGTGAATAGCCATTGTCACAGCTGAATATTGAAGTTTTTTCACCGATCATTTTTACCGCATTCACATTTCATTTTTAATTATAAACATTTAAATACGTGAACAGACGTTCTTCATTTGACTAGAAAAAGTAGATGAAAATCCCAGGTGAAAAAAACGTAACAATCTTGACTAGAAAAGTGGAAAGAGCAAGAGTGTGAGGAGAGAGGAATATAGAAAACGTTAGACAAACTGGAAGAAAGCGAGAGAGAAAGAGAGGAAGCGAACGAGTGAGAAAGACAAAAAGGAAAAGAGATAGAGTGATAGTAGGATTATTGAGACAGAATGGAAAAGACGAAGAGAAACAGATGAAGAGTAAGAGAGATAAACGGAGACAGAGAGAGAGAGAGAGAAGGAGAGATAAATAAATATATTAGGAGAGAAAGAGAAAGAAAGAGAAAAAGCGAGTTAGAGTGAGAGAAAGAAAGACAAAAGAAATTACGGTGTAAAGAAACAAAGAGAGAAAGAGAGAGACAGAAATAGTGAGAGATGGAAGCCAAAGATACAGAGAGATACAAAGAAATAAATAGAAAGATAGACAGAAAAAAAACAAATAAACGCGAGAGAAAGAGAGAGAGTATGGCAGAGCGAAAGGGCGAAAGAGAAAGGAAATCTGTAGCGTTATGTAGATTAACTAATTAAGATAAACGAAATTCCTAGGCTATATAATGATTCCGATTAGGAGGAGGAGGAGGAGGGCTACCCATAAGCATTGGTTAGGGGCACCGAGGCGTGGTGTAATGGTTAGCAAGCTTGTTTTGCTAGATCAGTTACGACTGAAAATTGAGTTCAATCCTCACTAGTTGCTCCATACTTTCGACCTTGTGCCATATCTAAGCTACGCTTAAAAAATAACTATAAGCCTTGTGTATTAACACGAAGGACTTCGGACTTAACAACAAAAACGATAAGAGAAAGTGTAAGAGAGAGAATTAAATATAGAAAGAAAAGAGAAAGCATGAGAAGCAAATTCAGAAAAGCTTATTCAATCAGAAATATGGAACTGGAGACGATCAATAGCAAATGGAAAAAACGATCAGACAAACAAACATTCATGAAATATAAATGCGCTCAATAAATCCGAAATATACTTGTGTGCAAGAAGTACCGTTAACTGCTGAGGCAACAATTCAATACATCGCTTTTGTGGTTAAATGTTCTCGGCTCCAAAGAATAATGCTAGCCCAACCAACCATTTAAACAGAATGGTTAACGAAAGTCCGCTTTCATCCAAACGACTTTTGAAAATGGGCTTACATGAGGCCTATTAAAATCGCTGACGTAAAGAAGCCAAATTGGGAACGTGTCGTAAGCTAAGACGAAAATATTGTTTAGTCGAAGGCCGTCGGTTAGGAAAACGGCAATCGAAAAGAACAGACAGTTATTTACAAATGCATTGACATTTATGTAAATGAAATCGATCTTTAGTTAATTCTGGTAATGCGACAGCTCAGATGAAAATAATAATAGGAGAAAGGACAAATAAGAATTATATTTCTAAATTTATGGAAGAGAGAGAACTAAAATATTGAACCTTATGATCGATTGATCTCATATAAAGTCTTACTATCTGTTGCTTTCAAACACAACACAGACCATAACAACATCATCAACAATAATATAATCACCATACAATACTGCTTTTTTCCCCGTCAGTACTTTGATAATTTAATTAAGACCCGCTTTTTCACCGCGAACTCTGCTTTAAAAATATTTGTTTTAATGGCTATAATAAAGTCTTATCGAAAATAGAATACAGCTTACAGCATTGTCTCCTCCATTTCTTAATAA
Organism: Acanthosepion pharaonis; assembly: GCA_903632075.3. Lineage (NCBI taxonomy): Eukaryota > Metazoa > Mollusca > Cephalopoda > Sepiida > Sepiidae > Acanthosepion > Acanthosepion pharaonis. The sequence goes on from CAHIKZ030004834.1 coordinate 633,420, forward strand.
ATCCTTTCGGTCGTGGACAGTTTTATTCAAAAGAAAAAAATGACAAACAAAAATCAGCCAGCCCTTGTTCACGCCAAAAAGTGCTACTGCAATAATAACCATTCATTAGTATTTACTACAATGTCTACCACAAAGAAAAGTGGAGTAGGCCCCTTGCTGCATTCCAAACAGCTCGCAGTCATTGAAAGAAAGGTCCCGGAAATGCAAAGACCAACTATGCAGAGTAAGCCCAAGGCAAGATTCGTTTGAGTCCTGGAAAATCTTAATTCTTAATAGAAGCAAAATGTCTGATATAATAAATTGTCTTGAGGTTATGAATCTTTCTCTAATTCTACCTGAGATGGTCAGGATCACTCCTTACTTGACATCCCATTTCTCACAGAACACACAATTTGTAATATCTTTCTCACAGTAACGAAAATTTTCCATATATATAAAAAACCTTAAGTAAAAGAAGGCTACCAATTCGGATAAAATTTTCCAGGAAAATAAAAAGCATTAACTATAAGAAGGCTATCGATCCGGATAAAATCCATGAAAAAAGAAAAACGCTTCACAAGTCTATGGAAGGTGTCAACTGTGTGACAATCTTTTGAAAAATGTGGTTAATCGCTCATCCTTTTCGCAATATCGAGCCATTAGGCGTGTTAGTATAATCGTTAAACTTTTCGAGTTTATATTCTGCAAGAAGCTTGTTGAACACCTCACATGCCTTCTCAATTATCAAGTCTTTCATACCAGGTTGTTCCATGAAGGTCGTTTCTAACGACCTGTCATTGACAAGTCAGGATGATGATAGCGATTAGGAGAGAGGAAGGACTACCGATCAACGCTGAATGGGGTCACCTCGGCGTGGTGGAATGTCTAGCAAGCTTGTTTCGCTAGATCACTTACGATTGAAAATTGAGTTCAATCATCACTAGTTGCTCCATTCTTTCGACCTTGTGCCACATCTAAGCTACGCTTAAAAAATAACCATAAGCCGTGTGTATTAACACGAAGGACTTCGGACTTAACAACAAACACAATAAGAGAAAATGTAAGAGAGAGAATTAAATATAGAAAGAAAATAATGTCGCCATTCTACATAGTTTTCTTCTTGATCTTAGCCTCATCTTGAAAGATTCCGATCTTTAGTGAATGCTTATGCGTATAATGTTGAACCTGGGGCTGATCTCTTTTCTGACCTTTGCCCTAGGGGCCCTATGAAGGAAAGACTTGCTTGTAAAATGCTGTACATTCAAAACCAAAATAGTATCATGCTTACATCACGTAACAGATCCTGAACTTTCACCTATCATGATCGATGTGTCTTCTCTCAAGTGTAACAACTTTTGAATCTCTAGCTCATCACATACCTCAACTGGGGCTTATATACACGTTTTATTTCTAAATCATCCGTAGAAATGGTCGATATCTTTTCCCGCTTCAGTAAATATCTAACCCCTCTTGACAGAACTGACCAAAATGGAGTCTTTCTGCAATATCTTGACTGTCCAGTCCTCACTTTTAAGTAGACTTCAAAAGCGTTTACGCGTCCTTATGGGTGATGGATTATTTTCATCCCATAACCCACTTTCCCAGAGACGAAACGTCGCAAATCACTCGCTACTCTATCTTTATTTCCTTGGTAAGTTTTCTAACGAGCTGTTTTCATTGGTCCCGCCATTACTGATCTCTGCAGGTAGCACTAGCCATGCCACGTACACGGGGAGAAACTATCGTCATTCCCTTCGTATTCCATTAGTAATAAAGAAGTTCCACTCAACTTCTTCCCTAAGAACGGATACTTTGTAAAACTGACTCGCAACAGGATGCTTTTCCGATCGCTACAATGTTAATCTCTTCAAATCTAGGCTTAATCATGATCTTTTCTACATAACCTCATAAAATTCACTTCTTTCCTACAGACGCTCATACAACATTTCACAGTAACAGTGGCTTGAGTGGCTCTTGGGCTTTGTATTGGGAGATTATTAGTAACACAAAAGCCTCGAATGATTTAATACATTCTTCTTTTTTTTCAAAAAATGGAATCGTTGGTGTTAAAAATCTGCTCTGAATCCGAACAATACGGTATTTAAAACAAAGAAAATTTCTTAGAATAACTTTTATTTACTTTGTTTAAAATGAAAATATCAATGTATATTTTGAGAAAATGTTTTATTATTTTTTTTACTGTTTAAGTCCAGGAATCATTTTTGTTATATTTGTTTTAAATCTAATCCTCTTTTCTTTTGGATGATTTCATATTTCGAACTCCAATTTCAAGTCCACATTTTTTTTTTAGATATTTGTTCATATTATTTTCGAAAATTTCCTTTTTAGAATATGATATTTTTAATTTTTTCAGAATTTAAGGAATGGCTTAAAGAATCTTAAACCAAATAATAGGGGACAATTCTGAAAGATAAAAATATGTCTGGCATTTTTAAATTGAATCATTTAATGAACAAATTTGTAAACATGTTTCAAACAGTTTTTGAATTAGTTTGAAATTGAATTCATGGACTTTAATTCCTTACTAAAATTATTTTTGAATATGAAAATAAACTCCACTTGGACATTTTCTTGTTAACATTTTCATTTTATTTTTAAAGCTTTCTTTCTTTAAAATGCTGGTAATCTTCTTTAAATGTATATTAACTATTCATTTAATTTTTCCTTTTGAAATTAAAATATCCCAGTTTTTTTTTATTTTTAATTGGATTTTCAAAACCTTAAATACAATGTTTAGTTTAGTGCTTTTTATGTGCAGTGAAGGTGCCAATATGAAAGTAAAAATATTTCAAAGATTGGGATAAGCTTGTGAGGCCCTTTCTTTTGTAAGAGTATGAATGAACAAATGTTTCAAAATAAGGAACATTACGGAAAAGTTTGATAGAAAAATCATTTACAAAGCAGAACGTTTTATAAAATATCAATTTATCTAAAGAATATCAAAACAGTTGCATTTCATTTTGTGTAAACTGTTTGTCTAGTAAATTTAGCCATTATTATTTGGTTTATTTTTTGTTTTCAGTTTAACCTTGACTGGTGTGACGAAGAAGAAATTTATAATGTATACTGTTGATTGTTGTATAGGTGTAGGTTTTAAGAAATCTTTATTCAACTGAGAATACAAGGTTCGCGTATAGTGTCCTTTTATAGTCCCAGTAAACAGAAATAGATTTCTCAAAGAGGGGAGTGACAAAAACAGGGGAGACCACTCTTGATTATTCATAACAAACATGAATGAATGCTTTATTTTTAAAAGGTGACAAGCTAACAAAGTGTAGGAATACCTTCTCTCCCACCTTGAAAAGTAAAGTTAACAAATATTAAAAGTTTATGTTTTTTTTTTCGCGCTTGGCACCTCATATTGTAAGAGAATTTTTGTATTTAATCCATGTGTCCTCTCTTCACGGTGTCTACCCAAAAATTGTTTTTTTTATAAAGACACTTCACTGACAGACCGTGCAGGGCCAAATCACCAGCCAAGCGCGATGCCTATGAACAGGACCGAAAGTTAACTCAGCACAAGTAATCAAAAGAGATGCATGTTTAATTTTTACCTCATAAGATTTCGAAGATAATTGTAAGAAACTAGAAAGCTCCACCCCAATATTGTCGGAACTGTAATGTTGGAAGCATTATTTGTTATGATTTCAAATATAATGAAACAAAATTGACATGGAATTATTAATGCTATTCCTTTCGCGCAACTCATCAATATCGAGACATATTAGTGAAATGTTTGGGGATGGAGAAATAAGCTAGTTGCCCAATTGCAAGTAAAGTAGTGTCCGCTTCAACTCAAAGGATCTACTTTTAAGGAATTATAAAGTCAGTCTATTAGTATATGTTATATCGTCAAGGTGAATGACGCATAGAAAAAAATGAGTGCTTAATATATTTATTCAGCACCAGTGTCCGGTGCTAAACGGATACATACAAAAAAAAACAGAACAAGTTACAAAACAATTAAAAAGACAACTTACAAGGAATAGATGAGGGTCAAATGCTGTATAGCCAAACGAAGATCAGTCTGAATATTAATCAGCTTAGTATCAACTTATTAATCACCTGTTGAAGTCCTTACTCGTAGACTATTTAAGGCTATGAGCCAGGCCATATGGTAGAGGGCTGACGGGGTGCTACCTACTCTACAACAGTATCGATCATGTTTCTTAACGATAATCCGCACGGAGAGAAAAACAGAAAGTAAGCGAAAATAGTTTTCAAAGTCTTCATCACCTATTTATTGGCAATAATATTCGATTTGGAAATACAATAATGTCATGGACTTCTGATGATGCTCCACCTATGATAGACACACAATTTACATTATTCGGACTATTGTCCTCATCTTTGTCGCCATATTTATTACAACGTTTCGGCCGTGGTACGCTCCTGCCTTCTTCAGGTGGTTGGAATGTTGAACTGAACCCTTTATTTTGCTCACTGGGGTAGACGGTTCTAGTTCCACGTGCCATGTTTAATGGATGTCAGTTATCAGTTATCTCTTGTTAATTCCCCTCTCCAAGTTCTCCACTGCCTTCATCGGGTATTAAACTCACACTCTTTGGGTCCTGTCACTGGATCTAACCAACGCCTTTATCCACTGTGCCATGTGTCCTTGAGGACATCTGTGTATGAATTTCTGTGTAGTATAAACCTAATGTCTTCAGAACCGATTATTTACCAGTGCTCATATTGCAATTTTTGCCGTTATCATTGTATGTTTTTACCAGAGCTCATATTGAATTTTATTTGTTATTATCGCTTTCCTCTGGCACTCCTTATTACTGGTTTCCATATTGTACTCATTTCTATGCTTGGTCGGCTCAGAAGATTTTTGTGGCCTAGCATATGTGCTGATTCCTTAAGTTTACGAACTTTCCAATGGTGTTCTTTGTCTATGATCTCAACCTGATTCCACAGCGCGTGGTGATTTCCCTTTTCTCTCCATATGTGGTCAACCACGTCTGATTTTTCCCTTCCCCTCGTGTTACAGCTTAAACATGGCACGTGGAACTAGGAGAGTCTACCCCAGTGAGCGAAATAAAGGGTTCAGTTCGACATTTCAACCACCTGAAGAAGACCAGAGCGTACAACGGCCGAAACGTTGTAATAAATATGGCGACAAAGATGAGGACAATAGTCCGATTAATGTAAATAGTGTACATAATACTTCATCTCAGAAATATAGACAGATACTGACAGAAATTCCACACATGAAAAATGTCTAGACTGATCACAAAATATTTTTTTATTATATTCACCCAATACAAAGTCTAAGAGCCACTCAAGTTAGAGAGTTACTCTGGAGTTATATTAGCGTTGGGAAGGACAATCGTCAGGAATATAGAGTTGAAGTAGACTTTAGAAGGAACCGGAGACCCAATCCTAGACAAGAAAAAAGGATAAACAGCTACTCCTGTTCGTGTGAACCAGACGATAGGCGAACCTATCTGCTCCTGTTCGAACCTATCTATTTCTTGCACTGACTTTCTCCTTCCTTACTTTCCGATCAACAAAACTTTAAGCACTTTCGATGCAGATGCTTTGTTACGATTCGTATAATACAAATTGGTGACGCCCACCTCGTCTCAACTGCCAGAACAAAAAGCACTTAATGCGATATTGCTGCAGTCACCATTAAATATACACACACATTATTTTGGCTTCTTTTATTATTATTATTTTCTTTTGTCACGAGGCCATAATTATTTTTGGTTTTAGCTATACTGTTCCATAAATTTACTTTGCAGCCAGTATTACCCTGAAGATCCGTTTAGGTGAAACCTAGGTAGGCTTGCCTGACTCCTTAGGATTATCTTAGGTTTTGCTCTACTTCGTGTATTGAGCAATTTACGTAATTGTCTTTTTACTTGTTTTGGGTTTTTTTTGTTTGGACTTGGGATTTGAACACTGGACGATTGTTTTCGCCTTGATTTATGTACTTGGTTCTTTCTTTTTCATTCCCCTTTTTCCTCGGGTACCGATTTGTTCTACTGCAAGTTTCCAAACGAGTACCACCATTTATATATATATATATATATATATATATATATATATATATATATATCCTAGCCTTGTCCGGGTGTACATGGTTGCAATTGTATAACAGTATACCTTCACCCTCCTGCCTTTAGAAATGTCTGCCTGCGTCCCCGCTTGCATGCATTATTCGTTGGTATACTAAGCTACTCCCTCTCCCTCATCTTTTTTTTTCGCAAGTGTTTGACTGTTCTAAATAAAAGAATTCCATCGAATAAAACCTCTTGTGTAGTTGTTGTCGGGGTTAAATTGTTTCAATGTTTTAGATATTCAGTAAATTTTTTAGGGCCGTAATAACTTTTAAATAGTATGACATTGTTTACAAATCTAATGATCAAACAAAAAAAGGGATGAAATGTCGGTGCTTGATTCAAGTGCAAACACATGAATGTCCTGCCCCTCTTTCTTCGTATATTTATTGTAAAGTTGGTGTTAATAAGACGTTCTTCGAGATTTGTCGATTTTAACTCTTCAATAATCAAAAAATCTTTGAATCAAAGGTTGTCTAAATACCAATTTAGGATGGAATCATATGAAGAAACTATTGGCTAAATGGCGAAAGTTGATTTTGAACCTAATTTGTCGCAAATTTTGTCCACTTAACTGAAATAATCTAAATCAAACATTCACGCAAGATAATTTGTGTGTCATATGTAATTTGCATAGCACATGTTGAAAACATCGGATGAAAAACCAGGGAGTTATGGCCGAAAAACGGATTTTTTAACAGTTTTTCGTGGTTTTTCGTTATACGCGGACAAGCGGGCAGCACTAAAAACTATCAACCACTGCACATAAACTTCGTAACATGAGATGTGTTTTACATTAAGTGCAAAGAACATCAGCTGATTTAGTTAAAATTTTGTTCGCGTGTAACTTTGCCTTGGTTTTTGACAAAAGTCGTTTCCACCTTCAGTATTATTGATTTTTCTGCCAAACCCGTGGGTGTCTGTTGATTGAAAAGTTGCTTTTGACCTACTTTAATAAATTTGCAACATGTGTGTACAATTTCATAGCAATCGGTCGAGAAATGTGGACGTGCATAAATAGAATTCACACGCGCATACACACACAAACACGTAGACAGACATCTTCTGTTTTATAGATATAGATGTGTGTATGTGTGTGTGTCTGAATGTGCGTTACAGCTTTTCTTCAATTAATCTGTTTTCTTTTTCTTGTGTGGTTTACAACAACAATGTGGTGCTTTCGGATAGAATGGAAGTGTTGTTAAAATAGCGTTAAGTTCAATCAATTCGAAAAAATATGTGTTGTATCGTAAATGACATAGAGACATAGGCGTATGAAGATATGTTCGCATAGATAAGAGTATAGAGCTGAAATAGACTTTAGAAACAACTTGAGACCCAATCCTAAACAGGAAAAAAGGGATCAAATTCTACTCCTATTTCAAAGACCGGGGAGGAGTGTGAACTGGAAGATGGGTGGATAACACTATGGTACCCTCAATATTGGGAGGTACGGTGGATAATTGAGGACTAGAGTTCGAATTTCAGTAGGATCCATTACATTCACTTACGCCAGGCTATTTTGCCAAAGAAAACCACTTCTATTGCGTCTGCTGAACGCATTGTGCTCCTACAGGTCACGAAATAAAAAATAAACACTGAATATTGTAATAACAATTTTCATTCTTATTAAATAAAATCCTCTTCTAGATTACCTCTTTGGGAGGCACGGTGGAGTAATGGATAGCGGCTAGGATTGATGAATCAGAAAGCCGAGTTCGAATTCCTGTCGGATCCATTACATTCACTAACTTGCTAATACCCTTGGGAAAGGTATGAATCATCTTGTTTTCCTCCCAGCTATGGGTAAATAGCAGGGCAGACATGGTTCCATAACCTTGGATGGCAACTAGTCTAGGAAAAGGAAAAACTCTGAATTCAAATCCGGTCTGGAGAGGGTTGGGCTCCATAAATCTATCTTGTCCAAGAAACACCACTTCTACAGCATGGTAATCCTACAGCCCTACAGGTCATGGAATAAAACACCATCAATATTGTAATAAAAATTGTCATCTTTATTAAGCCAATCCTCTTTAAGATAACCTCTTTCAAGAACATTGTAGATAGAATAGATTCTATTCATCAGATATATTTGAAAAAACTGCATTTTCTTAATATGCCCTTCCAAGATGAATACTGTAATCTAATATCAGGCAAAATAGTCATTATTAATTTCATTGGAAAATCTACGATGTTGAAGATTAATATAAACAGTTTCTTTTCCATATCTTCCCTCGATCATCAAGGAGCTGCATGATAATGATCTTGCTGCATTAGTCGAAGATTAATAAAGAAAGGCATGAAGATATGCAAATTTGGTTCAAAGACTCACTACAGATGAATCTGTAAGTGATGATTCCATTTGAAGTTAATGTTGCCAATATGGACGCTTCTTTCAGCGACGAAGATCAAGCGAGATTCAGAGATAGGTAATAAAATATATGTCATAATGCGAGACATCGTTTAGAAATATCTACTACTTTGGAAGAAAGCAAAATTGCATGTTATTACTTTCCCCATATCTTGTTAAATCTTCTTATCATTATGGTTCACTTATTACCAAAAGCACATAACCAACTTGACGTGATCTTCGTCTATGATTTACAAACGCTGGAGTCAGATATTGAAAATACTTACAGATCGACATCACCCAAAGGAATAAAAAAAATATTCGTAATTTTTGTTCCATAAAACATCATTAATAAGGTGTGTATTATAGTTGATTTGCTAAGCGTAACTTGGATGTGTCATAAGACCGAAAGGGTAGGAAACCCAGTGAGGATCGAACTCACTACTCCGTTGTAATCGTATAATGTGTGTATTATGAACGGATTTCGGCCATCTTGGGTAAGACGATAAAGTACATCCGGCAGCAAGGCCTTTGAGGTTTTGAGGAGCGTGGAATCATCTCTTAATCGCTGGTGTACACAGGTCCATCCTGACCCGGCCGGGTAGTACCTGTCAGGGTCTCAGCTATGGGAAAATATTTTACCCGCCCCAAAGGGGTTCAAAACACTATGAAAATATAAAAATAATTTTTAATACCAGCAATACTTTTTTTAGAAAATTTTTTACCAGCAATTCGTTTTTGAAAAAAAAACAAAAAAACATTTTTACCAGCAATACATTTTTGAATAATAATAGTAATAAAAATCTTGGCATTAAATAAGCCATTTAGGTTGAAATGTCGTAAAGCAAAACAAACCAAACCAGTATATACTGAGATAGATAGATAGATAGATAGATAGATAGATAGATAGACAGAAAATATTACCAGTAATAAAAATCTTGTTGGCATTAAATAACCCGTTGAGGTTGATATGCCGTAATGCAAAACAAACCAAACCAATATATACTGAGATAGATAGATAGATAGAAAATATTACCAGTAATAAAAATCTTGTTGGCTATAAATCACCCATTGAGGTTGATAAGCCGTAAAGCAAAACAAATCAAACTAAACTGGATTCCGGTCTTATATCTGTTCTATATTATATTAATAGAGAATGTTTCATAGAATTTTATTTGCTTAAATACTTTATTTGCTTTTAACTGGTCGTCTTTATAAAATGAAATCGTTTTTAAATTTATAAATTACAATAGTTATTCATATATATCGTAAATCTGGGCGGGTCACGTGCGCATATTGCGTCCCATTTGTCTCCCCACGTATCATCTTGTTTGAATAACGCGCCAGCGGGAAGATCCCCCCCTCCCCGAGGCCTAAAACTTCGTATCAAGGACCAGTTGAAGACATCCCTGACACAGGCCAACATCGATCTCTACCCCTGAGAAACCGTTACTGCAAATCGGCCTTCATGGTGTAGAACCATCCGGAGTGGTGTAGGTTACCGAGACTTTCGTGTCGTCCAACCGTCAACATGAAAAGGAACTGCGACGGTAGGGGCCCCAAACCGCACTACTCTGTAATTCCTTCTTACGACTCTTCAGTAGTAGTCTGGGCCTTGACAATCATCTCCGCTACCGGAGGCGAGAAAGGGAATAAGGGTGGTGATCTCAATGCTAGGAAGCGAGCGGGAGTCGACTAAATGATAAAATAAGTTTTTAGTCCCAAACAACGATCATGAAGGTGGTCTGTATAAAACATGTCGATAACCAATTCTTTAGAACTTTGACAATTATTAGAATTATTGAGTGTATGTATCAAGGTGATACAGTAGAATCCCTGATAACCGGACTAAGAAGTCCTTCCGGATATGAGGAATTGGTGACAAAGTCCGGATATGAGAGGTTATATTTAGATTAAAATAAAAGAACTGAAATCAGGTTTGACATTTATTTTCAATGCTTTATAGTAAACAAAATAATCTATTGGTGAGTGAAATATAACGGAACTGATTTTAAGGAAAAAGAAATAAATTATGTAATGCTAATGAAAATTCCTTAAATTAACTATGCCAAGTATGCAAAACAAATAATGTAACGAGGATTTTTTAATCGCTGTTGCATGATGATTTTTTCTCTTCTAATGTCATTCTCAAATTTTTCCGCATTTCGTTTTGCTTTTGTTCATGAAATTTTTTAAACGAAAGACACTTTTTAATTCTGCGTGCGTTATTGCAATCGTCATAACTGAATGCTGGCTTTCTTTCCATAAAACTGACAACCTTTTCAATAGCTTTTTCAATTTAATTCCAGTTTTCATCAAAATCATGCATCTCGTCGCTACCTTATTCTGTAATGCCTTGTAAAAGAAATAAATTCTAAATCAGTTTTAATAATGTAGACAGTGTCGCGTCAATGAAGAGATTTTTAGATTTAATCGTTAGGGATCACCAGATCAAAAACTGATGAATGTCTGAGATGTTTAAAGCAGATACATGACACGCAACACGTAAATATGCTGAAATATTCAATATGAATCATTCACTCACGTCATTTGAATGAGCCACAAATGCAAAAAAAAAAAAAAAAATCTATTTTTTGTGAATATAAGTCAGATATCTGTTTTGCTTCATAGTAACGTTTTTTCCACAAGTTACAAATATGGCGCAGGAATATACATTTTCCAACAGGACTTGTTTTTCCCTGCCTTTTCCCTATCGGAACAAGGATTAGTTCGCTCTGTGCGATACTAATTGTTTGGTCAGAGGTTATAATAATTTAAAAACATTGGAAACATTCTCGAAGAATTCGTTAAATCAAATGCGGAATAGTTCTGTTCTAAGAGAATACAATTTGACTGAAAGATTTGTGTCAGGCCAGAGAAAATTGTAGTCTTGACGGCTGAATAATGATTTCTATAAACAAAATTTGGAAAAAAGGTATCAAAAAGTCTCCTGCCAAAATCCTGTAAACTTTTGCATATATCGTAATTCCTCATGTATAATACGCCTTCATCCATAATACGCACCCTAAAATTGTGCTGAAAGTGTGGGAAAATACGTCTACTCATGCATAATACGCATCCCTTGTTTTCTAATCAAACCCTCTAAATTGTACCTCTCCAATTTCATTACGTTCAGCGTTTTTTACTCTTATTTAAAAAAAAAATTAAATAAAATAAATTTAAACATATTATTCTAGTTTTATGATAATTCTTATTTTATTTTACACAGTATTGTTAGGTACAAGTGATTGTATTTGACATCCTTATGGGGTTGCAATCGCCGAATGTTAGTGTCAAATTGTCGTATGTTTGTGGTGAGTAGTCGTCATTTCGCAATTGAAATCAACCAATGAAACGGCCAATTTTTAAAGATTTTTTGTAGCTGTGCATAATACGCACCCCTAATTTTGCTATTCGTTTTTTAGAAAAAATGCGTATTATACATAGGGAATTAAGGTATCTCATATTGGTTAAATCTGAGTTGAAAGATCATGTTATGTAAGTACTTCGAAAGGGGAGGGTCCTGCTGCTTAAAATTACACTTACCAGGATCGAACAGAGATAAATTATGCCAATTGAAAATGTTTACCGAGAAAAGGCGATGTAGTCATTATATTTAGCTTACTATTACATAAGTTCAAATCGGTTCAGAAGCAGCGCTCTGTCAACACAGATAAGACGTCAGAAAACCAATGCCAGGATGCATACCACAGTGCTGAGGATATCCAAGCTGTTGAATCAAAGGATGGGACGCAACCCAAACTGCCAAGAATCAAAATTCCACCAGCATCCAACTCGGAAGCGTGGTGAATGCTAGACAACATCATTAGCAAAACATTACGTAAAGAGCTGGGAAGAAAGAAATATCATGAACGTTTGAACGAAAGTAGTAAAATAATCTACAGGGTCTGTAAGGAAATCTACGGCGTGAAGGAGGAAAATGATAAGCCACCACCCAAAAAGAACAGGCGTCAACGGTTAATGAAAGATTTGAGAAACAAAAAAAGAAATCTAAAACGACAAATCCGTTTCGCAAATTTTGACGAGAAAGAAGACTTGCTTAAAATCTGGCAGGGACTTAAAGAGAGGCACAACGCTCTTCGCAGAGCTGTAAATTTAAGAAAGAGACGAGTGAAACGAAGGAAAGACCAAGAGAGTTTCTTCCAGGAACCTTACAAATATATATCAACCAAGATCAGGTGTGCTTAAAATCGAGAAAATGTTCTAGAGGAACATTTAAGAGGTATATACTCTGATCCTAAACGACATATTCCTCTAGATCATAATAGCATCTTATATTGGCCAGCCGTTTCTAGAGTGAAGTTTAATATGAAACCACCCACACGCGAGGAAATAAAACGCATAGTCGACAAAAGTAGGAATAAATCTGCACCTGGACCTAACGGGATACCTTTCCTTCTATACAAAAAATGTCCTACTCTTCTTAAATGGTTACATACTAACTTAAAATTAGCATGGAAAAATTACCATATCAGCCAACAGTGGATGATAGCGGAAGGGGTGTACATACCCAAAGAAAAGAATTCCAAGGACATCAGTCAATTTCGGCCAATTTCGCTTCTCAATGTAGAAGGAAAGATATTTTTCGCAGTTTTGGCATCGAGGTTGACCAAATACGTTCTCGATAATGAGTATATCGATACGTCAGTACAGAAGGGTGGTGTTCCAGGAATAGCCGGTTGCTTAGAGCATGGAAACATGATCTGGGAGGCCATTCAAAAAGCAAAAATTAAAAGAAAAGATTTGGACGGCATTTGGTTGGATTTAGCTAATGCCTACGGATCAGTACCTCACCAAATGATACAATTATCATTACAAATGTACCATATTCCTGGGGAAATATCTATTATGCTAGGAACTTATTTTGATGGTTTCCTCATGCGTTTCACTACAAAAGACTTTACGACTAAGTGGAACAGACTTGAAGTTTGAATTGCGATAGGATGTACAGTGCCACCAATACTTTTCGTTCTAGCAATGGAACTGATTCTCAAAGCGACAAACAACAAGGCTGATGTTGTTGAGCTTGGTAGAGGTTGTCAAATGCCACCAGTGAAGGCGTTCATGGATGACACTACAATCCTCTCATCCAAAGTAAGTTCAACTCGCAAGATATTAAGCTTGATGGATGACCTGATAAGTTGGTGTAGGATGAAATTTAAACCAAATAAGTCCAGAAGTCTTTCTCTTACAAAAGAAAAGTTGAATAATAACATAAATTTTGTAGTAGGTGGCCAAAGAATCCCTACTGTATCAGAAAAATCAGTGAAAAGTTTAGGTCGGTGGTACGATCAATCCTTAAAAGAGACCAATCAAGTAAAAGAAACATCCAGGTCATTACAAGAAGATCTCCATAAGATAGATCTTTGTCCTCTAAAAGGAAAATACAAGGTATGGTGCTTAGAGCATATGCTCATTCCAAAGCTACTATGGCCCATACTTGTGTACGAATTTGGAATGAGTACAATTGAGTCAATGGAAAGAAAAATAAACAAATATATCCGAAAATGGCTGGGTTTGCTTCCAGGTTTGTCTGATTTCGCATTGTACTGCAGACAAGCAAAACTAAAGTTGCCATTTAAATCGATTGTGGAAGAGTATAAATCCGAAAAAATTAGACTTCAAATGATGTTGGATGACTCCAAGGATAAAGCAATAAAAGCACTAAAGCCTACATTAACAACAGGGAGAAAGTGAAAGGTCAGAGAGACGATAACAAGTGCTAAAGACAATCTAGCTTTCAATGAAGTCATCGGATACACTCAAGCAGGGAAACAAGGGTTAGGACTAAATGAAAGGCAATGGTGGTCGAAAACTTCTGGTAAAGATCGCCGTGACATGGTCATCCAAAATGTGATGAACGAAGAAGATAAAAAAAGACTCGTAAAAGGAATGCAACAATCCCAACAAGGCCAATGGACAAACTGTGAGGAGGCTCTGCAGAAACCTATTACTTGGAAGGACATTTGGCAGATGGCTCCACTCAAGTTGTGTTATTTAATTCGTTCCACGTATGACCTGCTATCATCTAAGAACAATCTTGTTAAATGGAAGAAAGAGAGTGATCCTAATTGTCCCCTGTGTGAGGAAAAGCCACAAACATTAGAACATGTTCTTAGTTCCTGTAAAACAGCCCTTGTCAATGGAAGATATACATGGAGGCACAATAGTGTTTTGGAGGAGCTGGTCAAAATCATAAAGAAATACATGAAATCTGCGTCATCTAATTCAGCCCAGAAATTTGTTGCTGACGGAAAAATGTCGGTTCTAAGCAAACAAGCAAATGTCATGCTATACCCGGGAAAAATCTCCTTAGTTCTGGTGGCATCTGGGAGGTATCTGCAGACCTTCCTGGTTGGCGTAATGATTACCCCAAAATAATATCAAGTAAAGGTCTGCGACCAGATATTGTTCTTCTGTCATGGGTGAACTATAAAATCATCCTGGTTGAATTAACAGTGCCATATGAATGCCGGATGGAACAAAGCCACGATTATAAAACTAATAAATATGAAAATCTAAAGTCAGAGCTAATAAAGAAGGGGTATAATGCAATTGTTAGAGCAGTGGAAATTGGAGCAAGGGGTTTCGTTTCAGGCACTCTGTACCAATTTCAGGGCCAAATTGGAATCAAAGGGCGTAATAGGGCCAAAATTATCAAACGCCTAATAGAAGTAACTGAGAATAGTTCTATGTGGATATGGAAAAGATGAAATACTCCGTGGAGTGTTTCAGCGAACATGACGGCCTGACATGTCTGATCGTGAATGCGTAATGAGGTTCACGTTGCATTCTTAGAACGCGAGGATTGCCGCTTTTCGGAATTTTCGTAAATTTAATTTCGCCGCTACACATTTGAACTAGTTTATCTACAACACTTGTATATCGTTATAATGGGGCCTCACATCAGTGAGGGGGGGGGGGGCGGTGTGCCACTGAAACCATTGACAGGAAGGTCCCGAAACGGTGCACATTCTCTCCTGATGACCCCAGTTTAAATATAAATTCGAGCGGAACACATCAAAATTCAGTGAAGTTATATGCTGTAGAGAAGCTCGGTGGAAGTGTCATTGGCATGAGGAGCATTACACATTCAGCTCGCTTCAGGTGAGTTTCAATTACTTTCCTGTAATTTCCTTCTTCTAAGACAAAATTAGATAAAACGGGGTTAGTAAGATTGCGTTACGCCAATCATTCAAGTGTGAAGTAAACACTTTTACTTAAAGACATACTAAAAGTGCCAGTGGTAATCACGCACCTCTCACATCTTCAAATCAAGAAATATATTTTATGAAACATTTCGATTCAGACATATTTAGACACACACACACACACACACACACACACACACACACACACACACACACACATATATATATATATATATATGAATAGAGAGATATCGTAAACACACTAACAAAGACGATTTAATTATTTTCTATTCCACCACACACACACACACACACACACACACACACACACACACACATATATATATATATATATATATATATATATATATATATATATATATATATATATTTCATTTATTAATCCGACATATTTCTAATGTATTTGTTTAAAAGTTATTTTTTTAATGGATACTCATATTTGAGTAGATAGTCTGTTTTGATTTATTTATTTACATCAACCGGCCCGAATATTTCGAGAAAACCTGTTAGAAATATACGCTGGAATTTTTTTAACAAGTTTTCTCGAAATATTCGGGCCGGTTGATGTAAATAAATAAAAATACCATTTAAAAATAAATAAAAACAGGCCATCCACTCAAATAGCAGTATCCATTAAAAAAATGGCATTTAAACAGACACACAGACACACAGACACACACACACACACGCATATATATATATATATATATATATATATATATATATATATATAGTCAAACCTAGTGAGCCAGACAAACCTACCCAGGTTTCACCTAAGCGGGACGTCAGGGAAACCTCTTTTCCTTCGAGATTGATTTGATTATTGGCAAATCAAAAATTCGATGGTTTTTCGAGACGAGTATAGTATATATATATATATATATATATATATATATACACCTAGTGAGCCAAACTTTGTTTGTCTCACTAAGTTTATCTAGGTATGCTCTACGGTTGTATTGAGCTCTTTTTAGTTAGTTATTTACTCGTGTCGGGTTTTTTTTTCTTTGGGCTTCAAACCTGTATCTGTGCGATTTTTTTTCGACAGACTTTCATGTTTGTAGCTCTTTCTTTTTTTAAAACCTCTTTTCCCCTCGAGATTGATTTGATTATTGGCAAATCAAAAATTCGAGGGTTTTTCGAAACGAGTATAGTTATCTATATATATATATATATATATATATATATATATATATATATATATATATATATATATATATGTGTGTGTATAAGTTTCATTAATAACGACTAATAAGTTACTGTGGTTAAGTTATCTTATTTAATTTTTCATGTGTTCTTTTAATTTTCTAACATTTTTTCGTTAAAAATCAAATGTATGGTAAACATAAGCAGGATGAATCTTTCTTTAGAAACATTATAAAGAAATATACAACTGTTTTGTAGACAAAAACAAGAAAATTAATTTATCTACCATAAGAAATGAAAACTGCAAACCTCATCATCAACAACAATAATTCACTTGCAAAATCCAAATTACAAATAATCAACATTATTTACAAATTCGACAGTTCCTTTAAGGAATTAAATCAAATATATAAATAATAATATTGGATATATTACAACATACCTAACACGACGACTCACATTACATCTCTCTGCCCGTAACTCAATTAGATCTTATTTAAATAAACATGTAGACCTACCAAAATCTAGACGAAACATACTCGTTGATAATATAAAGGGTGTTTCATTAAGACGGATTAAAGTCAGCTTTAAAAAAAATAATGTTATTAGTGAAAATTTCTTTATTTCTTTATTGGATCATGTCTTTAAGTCATGGCAATTATGTGTCAAAAAATAATATCGCCCAAATCTTCGCCAATGCTTCGGCGGCACACCTCCACTCGATGGTTAAAATTTTTGAAGACGCCTCTGCATAGTTGCTCCTTGATTTCACCAATATACCTTATTATCTCATCCTTCAGCTGTTGAATTGTTGTTGGCTTGTTGGCATAGACCTTACTTTTGAGATGACCCCAAAGGAAGAAATCTAAAGGTGTCAAGTCGCACGATCATGGTGGCTAATTGACTCCGCTCTTTCGAGGGATGGTGTCACCTGGGAAATGCACATTCAAATTCTGTTTGAACGTCCATTTTCGTAATAAGCTTCGATAACTTTAATATGTTGTTTGATTGTTAATCTTGCCATGGTTGACATTGTCAAAGACATAAGTTGTTAAATCTGAAAGGAAAAGAAAAAAAATCATTAGACGCTTGAATATAATTCACATTTAAAATCGGTTCAAGATATTGGAACACCCTTTATAATAGCCTCATCCATATGTAAATAAAGGCTAAAAATAATGTCAGTATTATTAATGAAAAAAAAGAAGAAAAACGAAGAAAAAAGCCAACACTCCATAACATCAGCTATAAACATGGCCACAATGGGCTAACCGTGATTTGAAAATAAATCATTTCTGTAAATTATTCTGTTTTCTTCAATTTATTTCCTTTCAACGTCAATAACTCCTTTCTTTATGGTCTTGTTTGGCGGGAAATGATTAAAAATATTATGAATCATAAGGAAGATATTAACTCAAAAGAGAGTTGAGATTCTGAGTGATGGGAATTGCGACTTGATAATTGTGAAAGATTTGAATATATCGTGGAACAATAAAAAAGGAATTGGTAATCTTTAACAAGATAAAAAATGTTCTGTTTGAGACTGCCACAGAAGATTCCGAGTTGTAACGGGTAAGAAGCCATAAAAAATATCACAGCCAACAATAAAATATTTACAGAAGATGGTATTTGCGAATGTAAGCCGAGAAATAAGATGTTAAATATTAAGAAAACTTACTATTGCCCAAGTTGCCAAAAAGGTTTTCATAGAAAATTGCTACCAGACTCTCCAGATAGTAATCCATCCACTGTTCGTTTATCATAACAATAAACACAGCTTTAAGTAAAGTTTTGTTGAAACAGGAGAACATTATAAAAAATGACTGTCTGTACCTTTGATATGAGAATTATCATTATTTAAACTATTTAAGTGCTGACCCTC
Source organism: Acanthosepion pharaonis (assembly GCA_903632075.3). NCBI lineage: Eukaryota > Metazoa > Mollusca > Cephalopoda > Sepiida > Sepiidae > Acanthosepion > Acanthosepion pharaonis. The sequence goes on from CAHIKZ030004834.1 coordinate 652,062, forward strand.
GTCGAGTTGCTATCTGAGCGTTTCGACCGTTTATTCCCCTCCCGGTATTCATCAAATGTATATCGATCCACGTAAGGCACTGGTAATTCCAAACAAAACCCATTTTTATGCTTTGGGAACAGACTTTTCTCGTAGGTTAATGTTGTGATCAAGTAAATGGTTTAAGAAGTAAAAAACAATTGTTATATATATATATATATATATATATATATATATATATATATATATTAAACAGTAAATACAACAGAAAAGTATTATACGGCTAGTGAGTGTGTGTCGGTTGACTCAGCGCTCAACCTATTCGATTGTTGATATTTACCAGGTTCCTCACGAGGTAGGATGTGGCACAAGGCCGAGTTTAATGTGGGTACAATCCAAGCCCGTAAGCTCGGCCAAAAATTCCTCATAGACCCCGTAGAGAGTTTGACCAGCATAGCTGGAACAGATCTATTCGACACTTCCCCAAGGCCTTCTCTCCTACTAATCTTATAGTAGGCGGAGGAGTCCAACATAGACTCTTTAGAGGAAGTACACCACAACAATTACCTTTAGTTTTCCCGGTTCAGTATAAAGGTCGGAGGTCACAAAAGCTGAATTATTGGGATGACAACAACAAAGTTTTTAAATAATTAACAACATCAGGGAATAAAAATCTGGTGAAGTTTATAGAGTTTCAAGGAGCCCATGTTGCATGTAAAACCATAGAATGATTATTATTATCAATAAGTGATCAGATTTACATCATCAGCTTTGATAAATGACAGGTTATTACAAACTCTTGATCCGATTATATAAATGCACTGTTTGCAAAAAATAGTCTCGAATCTATTTGAACTTTTAGTTCAGTTTTTTCATTAATGCTCTGGAGGGATGACGTTACTCTTGGGGTCCTATCCTGTGGGTTATTTATACTTGGATTAGTATCAACACCGGAATTTAGCGAGTAGCTGCGCTATATTGAGTCTGGATAGTTTCTTCTTCGTCACCGAGCTATGTTGGTATGACAGCTGCGTTGTATCGTAAAGGTCTGGGTTCGATTCTCGGTAGTGGATGCGCACTATATATATATATATATATATATATATATATATATATATATGTAAAAATAAAATCCTAAAGACCCAGCCTCACCTCAATGGATATTCAACGGTGTTTACGTTTGGTATACATAGCGTATTGAGTACTCTACATTTTATCTTAGTTACTCGCTTGTTTTTTGTTTTTTGGGACTGGAAATTTAAGACTCTGGGCGATTGTTTTCGCCCTGTTTGGATGTTTATAGTTCTTTCTATCTTTTCCAATTTTTTTCCTTGGATACCAATATATATATATATATATATATATATATATATATATATATATATATATATATATATAAATGACACCAAAAACTGTAGTAGTTGCTGATGCGTTTCGTCCAATGTGGACTTTCTCAAAGCAAAAACGAAACGAATTTATTTAAACAAAGTAACTAATAAATAAATTCATTTCATTTTTTGCCTTGAGAAAGTCAACATTGGACGAAACACCTCAGCAACTACTACAGTTTTCCTATTGTCATTTATATTTATAAATATTGTCTTTCCTACAGATTAACTCTGAGAAATTTTCATATATATATATATATATATATATATATATATATAAAAAGTTTGATTAAAAAGACCCGCTAACGGCTGCCTGTTTATTTTTGTACTTTTCTAATCTTCGTATAAAGTGTTGAGTATTTTCCTCGAAGTTGTGGATAAACTGTCCGAAGTTTATATTTTGTTATTTTTGTTCAAGTACTTTCGACTTTCGCAGTTATTATCAAGAACCTATGTGGTTTCTGTATGGTAGTTAGAATTCCTTTGTCTGCATCCTGGTATTCTTTGGGAAGCTGGACTTTTCCAAAGCAGACAAAGAATACTCTCTCTCTCTCTCTCTCTCTCACTCTCCCTCTCGATAATCCTGATTTTATTATGAAAACATTGGTTGCATAATAAAATCTGACGGTATAATCATAAATATTGAAACCTTGAGGGTAATCATTCTTCTGGTTGCTTTTATCTTTCCATCAGCCAGGAAATATATTTTTTTTTGTTTTCTTCGAGTGCTGGCTTTTACCTACGTACAGCCGTTGGCACCATAACCCTCTCACTCTTCCCTCTCCCCACTTCTCTTTTCCCCTCCTTCTTCCCTCTCGCTCTCTTCGTGCGTGTAATCACGCTTGAAGATCTTCGTTTCACCCCCCCAAAAAAAACATCACTGATTAGAGTCAACGAATTATCAAGTTGTAACAAATTAGATTTTTAATTCCCCATTTTATTCCTTTTTTTGTTGTCATTATTATTATTATTATTATTATTATTATTATTATTATTATTATTATTATTATTCCTGCCAGGGAGGAATTGTATTATCGCGGTTATTATCTTTATATCTACACTTCTTCCTTTTCTCTGTCAACTTTTCTACAGTACGTCAAACAACACTGACATTCTAATAAATCCCATTAACCCTCCTGCAAGAAGGAATGAAAACTCATAATCTTAAGTTGGGCATTCCGTCAATGATATAAGTAGACCTTAGGCATCGGGTTTTTGGGGAGGTCCCTATATTTATGCGATAGTCAGTATATCAATCATCATAAGGTAAAAACGCTGTCTATCACTGTCATCTTTATAATCTTCACTTCCTTCGACACCATCTTATATTCATATCAAATATTCAGTAACTAGCTCTCATGAGTGGCTTTTGAGCTTCGTATTAGGAGGAGAAATTTAGTAAAAAGAAAAAAAAATCGGATAGACACGATAAAATGATAATGAAAATCCTAGAAACATTTTTGTTTGTCTTAAAAGAGTAAAACAAATAAGAATTTAGCACGAATACAGAAAAATGTCTGAGCCTTACGTCGGGTTACCTCCGCTTAATTTTCGAAACGGCTACTAGAGGACGCTTTCTAGTCTATAAATACTCGGCGATATTTCTCGCCATCTTTTTCACTTTTTTCCCCTTACTCGTCAACATGTAAATTTCTCACGGAAGAACGCGTTCCTTTATTGGGACACGCATAAACAATACACAGATACACGTAAGTACGCATCTTTCACTTAATTTTTTTCTAGGACTTTCTCCTACACTAAACTACATGTACGCAAACAATTCATTAGCTTAAATGTTTTCTTCATTCATGTTCATTAACAGACAACCATATTCTATTTTATACGTAAATCTTTATTGTTAATACATTATTGGTCCTTGTTGTTTCTTTAAATTTTTTTACGTGGACTCTTATTCCGAGTCTGCCATGTTGGTTGTGGATATTTCAGGAGGCACACTTGATTATCTTTCAACGTGTACACCGGCCCGCAACACGTATTCGACATGTATAGTAACATACATTCGGCACCCAACCATCCTTTGGTCCGAAACGACCCGAACTGACTGAAGGTCGTTTGAATGTTAATTTTAATCGTAATGTTAAGCGTTTCTTAATAAGGTAACATTCAGAATTTATTGACTGAGTAGTCTTTATTACTGTCGATTGAAATTTATAAAATCTTCCTCGTAAAATGATACTAAATGAAAATAGCTTTCTCAAGTCCAGTAGCTGTTATCGCTCTTTCCTGTATTGATTGGGGGGGGGTCCTTCATTAAGAGTCGTAGTATTATTAGACAGTTCCTTACAAACAACACCAAAATAATATATAGATCCAGTAACAGAAATAGATTCAGTATTATTGAGCTTTGATAACTCACGACCTGAAAAGGCACAACGCATAAATGGTAAGGATAATATTATCCGTTTCCCTATAAGGAAACATTTGGTATTCATTGAACGGAAAGCTTGTATTGCTTTCGATTGAAATTTTTAAAATCATTCTTTTAAAACAATTTTTCAAGAAAATAGGTTTCTCATATCTAGTAGCTGTTATCGTTCTTTCCAGTATTGATCGAAGTTTCCTTCTTAACCTTTTGTTTGAAGTAGTGTGGAAGGTCAACATTTTGATTATGTTACTATTTTATCTTTGGGTCACATGTGATATCCATTTTAGTTGTTGCTGTTGAAAGTCTTCAAAATCCTGACAATGATGAATTGTCTTTGATATAAGTCGAAAAGATTTTTTAAATCGTGAAAACGAGAGATTCGGTGGAGTGTCCAAGAGTCCCGTTTCTGGTTCGAGCCTTTCTCCCCCTGATTGCTATGCATTTCCCGTGGTTTCAGTAAGAAAACTTGAATGAAAACCGTGACCCGATGTAGGTTAAAATCAGCAAAGGCGTCATATAGATTGAGTGAATACTAGCTCCTGACACGCGCTCTTCCTCTCTCTCTCTCTTCCCCCTTCTATCTTCCCTTCTCTCCCTCTTTCACTCTGTCTTCCATCCTATCTCTTGTTCTCTTCCTCACTCTTTCGTTTTTTCGCTCTCACTACCCCTCTCTCTGTTGCCCTCTCTTCCACCCGCTTTCTCTAGTGTTCTTCCTATTTCATTTCGCTTCCCCTCCCCCTTTTGCATTCTCTGCCCCTCTTTTTCTCTATCTTTTTCATGCTCTTCCCCTCTCTCGTACTCTTCCTCTCTCTTTCGCTCTTTCTCTCTTTCTTTCGTTATCTCTCTCTTTCGCTCACCCTTCACTCTCACTCTCTCTCTCAGGTGTTCTTCCTCTCTTTTTCTCTCTTTCACTCTCTTTCTCTCTACGAATAGTATGAATTTTAAAAGACCTGTAACCGTAATAAAAAAAAACAAAAACATAAAACCAAAACAAAATATGTCATTGTCTCTTGACGCATCTTTGGTGCACCTCCTGATAAATTGCAGACAGTAAACTGCAACAGAGAGACGGCATGCAGTGCAACATATCGATGACATTATTGTTTTCACCACTTATATAAACTACTATTTTATACATGTCTTAAGAAATGATAGCATCTTTGGTTAAGTAGATATTTAACCACGCGCCCACATCGCAACAGAATGTGACACAAGGTCATAAATTAATGTGGGATTTCGGCACTTCTCATAAAATCTGCTCATAAAAATGTATGGATAGATTATTCACTTTAGGACAATGGAATATCTGCACTCTTGCAAGGATCAGTTTACTATATGTGCACACTGCCTACAAGCAAATTTATTGGACTATCGCACTTGTCTACTATGAAATTTCTGCTTACAGCCGCTATGAAGCAGCATATAAAGAAAAAAAGACCCATAGGTTCTCTTCATTTTTTATTTTCATCGACAGGATGCCGTCGAGACAAGACGTATCTCGTTTCCCATCCAAGAGACTTCTGAATTCCCAGTGAGTGTCACGCGAAAACAACATTGCATACAAATAGCCTAAATTTTTCACATTTCAAACCATTTCTTCTCCAATGAGAGTATCCCAAGATCTTCAACAATACGTGCGGAGGAGGCACGGTGGTGTAATTGATAGAGGAATCGGATAGCCGAGTTCGAATTCCAGTCAAATCTATTACATTCACTTACGTGCTAATACCCTTGGGAAAGGTATGAGTCCTCTTCTTCTCCCCCAGCTATGGGTAAATAACAGGACAGACCGATTGCCTTCGATGGCAACTGGTCTAGGAGAAAGACAACTCTGAATATAAAACCTGACCCTCTAGGTTGGGGACTGTGCGGTAGGCTAAAAAATTTATTCACTTAATAAAAAGTGGCTTGTTATTAGAAACCGCGATGATATCTTGCGTCCCTTCCACAAGGAATTCAAAGGCACACTTCCCTTTTTTTTTCTCCTTTTCCTTTTCCCATATCATTTCCGTTGAGTTGACCGATTAAATAGGTTCATGTCTGATCTTTACCCCCTCCTTCCTCAATATTAAGTATTATAATAGAAGGAAATATAAAAATAAATTTTCAAACTCTCCCTTCCCTCTCTAAACTCGACCATGTCTCTCACACCATCCCTCGCTAGCTTCTATGTCAACTTATATAAGCTTAATACTGCCCGTCAAAAGTGTAAATTTTAATTTCATTTTTTGTTTCACCTTTTGAAATTGATGTCTGAAGATCCAGAGAAAAATAAAAGTCTCTGGTGAAGTAAATTATTACAATGGAGCCTTAAAGTGGTCTGTTTTTGTTAAATTAAATTATTCGCTCTGAATTAACATTGAGCTCTCAGGATTTCATCCTCCTTGGGATTATCCATACGTATTACCAAGAATTTCGTTAAAATATATATATATATATATATATATATATATATATATATATATTTGTATATTTAGGCAGCAATCCTTCCTTTATGCATGTTTCGTTAAAAACGACAGACAAGGTACTACAGTTGAGCTTTTTATTTAATTTTTCTTGTGTTCTGACAAGAGCTTTCTTTTCTGGACAAAGAGTGTGTAAGAACTGTCCGAATGTTCTGTGTTTCCGAGCGCTATATAAAAGGCTTAAACACTAATATTCCATGGTCATAATTTATTCCATTGGAATCGTAAATACGATCCAATTCATCAGATTAGTGTTTAAGCCTTTTTGTTATATCCTTACTCTGTACTGGACATTGAGATCTACCTGGATTCTTCCTCTTGGAATTTTTATTCTAAAAATATACATGTATGGGTATTTATATATTTTGCATATGTATGTATATTTATCACTAATATTATCTATCTATCTATTTATCTATCTATCTATCTATCTATCTATCTATCTATCTATCTATCTATATGTGTGTGTGTGTGTGTTTACGTGCGTAATGTAGCATCTCTATATCCATACGTTCATTTATTTCTTTTTATATCATTTCTAATTAGTTTCGCTAAGAAAATAAACTGTTGTTATATATAAACTTATTGATTTGCTGTTTCATTCTTGTCTTCTGTCCTATTATTGTCTGTGTCACACATAAATTAACATCAAATCGGTAAATTTTCATCTTCAGCAACTGGTAATTCCGCTACAAACTGATGATATTGATTCTCTATAGTCTATTTATTATTTTCGTGGTCTTTGTACTAGAGCCTGAATTTGCTTGATAATTTTATATCTGTCTATATTTCTGAGATGAGGTATTATGTGCATTATTTAGACAATTCGGACTATTGCCCTCATCTTTGTCGCAATATTTGTTACAACGTTTCGGCCTTCTTCAGGTGGTTGGAATGTCGAACTGAACCCTTTATTTCGTAGACTGTTCTAGTTCCACGTGCCATGTTTAATGGATGTTTTCTCCTGTTAATTTTCCCTCTGAAAGTTCTCCACTTCCTTAACCGGGTCACACACATTGGATCTAACCAACGCCTTTACCCACTGTGCCATGTCTCCTTGAAGACATCTGTCTATGAATTTCTGGGTATTTTAAACCTAATGTCTTCAGCAACCATTTTACCAGTGCTCATATTGCAATTTTGCTGTTATCATTGCATGTTTTTACCAGAGCTCATATTGCAACTTTGTTGTTATTATCGCTTTTCTCTGGCACTCCTTATTACTGGTTCTCCTATTGTATTTATTTCTATGCTTATGAATTCAATAAGACCTTCGATACAGTTCGCAATGGAGAAAGAGAGTAACAACACAGTCCCATTCTTGGATGTTCTAATATCTCGAACAGAGCATGGGTTTAAGACATCCGTATACCATAAACCGACATTCACCGGATAGTACCTCAATTTCAAATCCCACCATCCATACAGCGTAAAAAAATGGATCGTCCGCTGCTTACAACAACGAGCAAAAGTAATAAGTGGCGACCCAGATACATTAGATAACGAATTGGTCAGTATAAGCACTACCCTATAACGTAACAACTACCCTGGGTACATGGCAGCAGCCCTCCAAAATGGGATACAAGGGTACAAGAGGAGGAGGACAACAACACTCAGAAAACAGTCTGCCTGCCTTATGTTGAAGGGGTTATCAGAGAAAATACAAAGGATCTGCAGTCAATATAACATCAGGACAACCTTCAAAAGCTTGACGACACTTCGCACATATCTCTCCCGAGTAAGAAATAGAGGAGAACATGACTAAAGACTGGGTGTACGCTATCCCGTGCAGCTGCGGAAAGAAATATAAGGGGAGACAGGCAGCCCTCTTAAGGTAAGGCTGCAAGAACACCAGAAAGCTGTAACACGAGGGGAAGTGGAAAAAACAGGCGTGGCTGACCACATGTGGAGAGAGAAAGGTGATCACAGCCTCCTGTGGGATCAGGTTCAGATCATAGACAAGTAACATCATTGGAGAATTCGTAAACTTAAGGAATCAACACATATGCTAGGCCACAAAAATCTCCTGAGCCGACCAAGCATAGAAATAAATACAATATGGAAACCAGTAATAAGGAGTGCCAGAGAAAAGCGATAATAACAACAAAGTTGCAATATGAGCTCTGGTAAAAACATGCATTAATAACAGCAAAATTGGAATATGAGCACTGGTAAAAATGGTTGCTGAAGACATTAGGTTTAAAATACACAGAAATTCATAGACAGATGTCCCCAAGGACACATGGCGCAGTGGATAAAGGCGTTGGTTAGATCCTGTGACAGGACCCAAAGATTTCAATACCCGGTTAAGGCAGTGGAGAACTTTCAGAGGGAAAAATTAACAGGAGATGGCACGTGGAACTAGAACAGTCTACCCCAACGAGCGAAATAAAGGGTTCAGTTCGACATTCCAACCATCTGAAGAAGGCCGGAGCGCACAACGGCCGAAACGTTGTAACAAATATGGCAAGAAAGATGAGGAAAATAGTTGCGATTTATTTAGTCAAGGCATTATGTAAATAATGATAATTTTATATATATCTTAGCTTTATTGATTTGTTTGTTCAGATTTATCAAACCCTCTTTGAATGATTTAACGATGAAAAATATTTAGGAATAATTTTTTTTTCGATTGAGTATTGCATTAACAATGTTTTGAGAATAGTAATAATTTTCCAGATATAAATTCTACTATTTCACCCATAGTTGGAAGAACGACTCAAACCTTTCCTAAGGGTATTTGCGTGAAAGTGTATAAATTTTTTGATTGAATATTGCATTAACAATGGACCCTTTTCTTTATATACTGTTTCATGCAATGCCATTAGCTGCTGTTAGCAAAGATAGTCCCACAAATTTGATTGTAAGCAGAGTGCACATATACTAAACTAAATTTGATTGTAAGCAGAGTACACATACACTAAACTAGTCATTGCAAGAATGCAGACATTCCATGATTTTGAGAGTAACAATAATTTTTCCAGATACAAATTTTACTATTTGACCCATAGCTGGGAGAAGGAGAAGGACTCAAACTTTTCCTAAGTGTATTTGTGTGTAAATGAATGTAAATTCCGACTGGAATTCGAACTCGGCTCTCCGATTTTTGATAGCGAGCCGCTATTTTTTACACCACTCGTACCTCCTCATTATTGCATGAGAAAGTTGCAGACAAAAAATCTAGAAATGTATGTAGCGTATTAGACTGATAGATTGTTGTTGACACCGTTGCGAGGGCTGTTATTTGGAGATGAGGAGCTTTACGACGATTTGTGGTTTATTCAGTCAAGGCAACTTCTAAAAATCATTTTTAAGTAGGTTTGTGCCTTGCACTCAAGATATTTTAAAGAATTGACTTAACATCTTGGCGGGAAACTGTAGGTGTTGGGGAAGAGAAGTTATTAATTTTATTAATGTATAAGAAGCTTTGTCAAAATACATTAAAATTCAGTCAATTTAATAAAGGTTTTCTTCTGTTTAAACTTGTGCTGCAAACTTATCACTTGTACATTCGCTATGTAAGTGTTTATAACAGCGTCGCTTAATATTTCAAAGCCGAAATTCATTTTTCCTCATCAAATGTTGATAATATCTAAATGTCACCTTTAAGGAGACAAACATAAAACCTAGATTTTTTTCTTTCTCTTTTCCTGTCTGTCTGTCTGTCTGTCTGTCTCTCTCTCTCTCTCTCTCTCTCTCTCTCTCTATATATATATATATATATATATATATATATATATATATATATATAATAAAATTCTTATATATCTCTGTCCACAGATATGTGTCTATTTTAGCTCATATCTCAGTCAAACATACAGTGCCACAAAAGCGTGCTCGCTCAGTTATATGCATGCATATATATATATATATATATATATATATATATATATATATGTTGCAGGTAAAAAATTCGTTGGTATATAATCCAAATGGGTCCTAATAATATAAAAGAAAGAGCTCAATGTATTTATAATAACAGAGCAGAGAAATTAAATTACAGAACAGAGAAATACAAAATACCCATGAGTTAATTTTGTATTTCTCTGTGTGTAATATATATATATATATATATATATATATATATATATATATATAATTCAAAGGGGAACTTATTTTTGAAACGCATTTACTTTAGTGAATTTTATAAAAGGCAAATATAGAAATCATTGAGAAAAACGTGTATTTATACAGAGAAAAAGTATCGTTGAGAAAAAAATGTATATATTTTTTGTGAACATTTGGGAAGTAGTCTGTTATCAAACCAAGATCTTGTGATTTTTGTGTGTGTGCATATATATATATATATATATATATATATATATATATATATATATTTGTGACGTACGGTGGCAGTTAATGATTAAGTATAATTCAAGACTTCACTGTTAAGATAAAACAATATTTAATTACTTAATTACAACTGAAAATAAATACTTAACAAGAACAAAGTAGTAAAAGTCACCCCAAAATAATTAACCATTTCAGTGAATACGTTGTTAGTAGTTCGGCACGGCTTAACGTCCGGTAAATCCTAAATCAAAACCAAAATCAACGACGCATAATAATTCACACTAATTCGACTGGATAGTTCCACTCAATCGTCACTCAAGAATCATTCCAGTTAGTAGCCTGACACCGCTATATATACTAGTGGCGGAAAACATTAGTCCATAGTGTTAAACGCGAACCTCGGTGTCGTTAGACGAAAATAAATAAATATACTGTTTAATATCTGTCTATATTTCTGAGATGAGGTATTATGTACACTATTTACATTATTCGGACTATTGTCCTCATCTCTGTCGCCATATTTATTACAAAGTTTCGGCCGTTGTACGCTCCGGCCTTCTTCAGGTGGTTGGAATGTCGAACTGTGTATGAATTTCTGGGTATTATAAACCTAATGTCTTCAGCATTATTTTTTTACCAGCGCTCATATTGCAATTCTTGCTGTTATCGGATTATAATACCCAGAAATTCATACACAGATGTCCTCAAGGACACATGGCACAGTGGATAAAGTCGTTGTTAGATCCAGTTGCAAGAGTGTGAGTTCAATACCCAGTTAGGGCAGTGGTGAATTTGGAGAGGGTTATTAACAGGAGATAACTGATAACTGACATCCATTAAAAACATGGCACGTGAAACTAGAACAGTCTAGTGAGCAAAATAAAGGTTCAGTTCGACATTCCAACCACCTGAAGAAGGCCGGAGCGTACAACGGCCGATACGTTGTAATAACGTAAATAGTATACTGTTTAATAAATAAACGGAGAGTTAATTCAAATATGGATATCCACTAAAGATAACGTTTAAAGTGATCTATCTATCTATCTATCTATCTATCTATCTATCTATCTATCTATCTATCTATCTTACAGAAAAGCTTGACAGACCATTTGTTGGATCCAAGTTCTATCACATATCATTTAAAGAAGAAAAAATAGTTGTTAACAACACCAATATACTACCCATTGTAAATAATAAACAAATAATTGAAATTCTCGATGCTCTCTATATCAAAAGCAACCAATCAACACTGAACACAATTTATTGAGTATAGAAGGAAGGGTTTATAATGTATTTGAGTTGACTAAGATTTAACACCATATATTATCATCTCTGTTTGTCGCCCTTGATTTAGGATTTCTTACTTACAAAAGATCATAACCACAACGGTTAAATTCCAAATAATAACAGTACAACGCGTTCATGCGTGTTTGCAAAATCACAGTCAAAACAGTCACTGTCACGTTAAGTTTGTCTTTGCAATTCACCCTCGGGGATGATCCCGGAGGAGATTGAAAGTACTAGGGTTTACAAAAACTAACCTGCGTTCCTTGATGAATTTCAGCTTAACAGCAAACTGAGTAGAAAATTAGAAATGATTATTATAAAAATAAATAGGCATAATATATCGATATTATTTAATGAAACACACTTGATCGAAGATAAGCTGCCTAAATGTACATGCACATACACACATATACACACACACACGCACCCATATATATATATATATATATATATATATATATCTTTGGTTGGATTGATGTGAGTTTGTGACCCTGTGTTTCACGCTTTTGCGATCGTCAGACAAACTGATTAATTTTTTAAAATTTGGGATTTATGTAGGTTGCGTATATTGGTGTTGTTATGGAAGTGGGAGGGAAATCGTCGTCGTGATGTCGCTCATGCAAACATACATAAATGCCCGTTCACAATACACGCAATCTACATAAATCCAAAAAAAACTAATCAGTTTGTCTGACGATCGCAAAAGCGTGAAACACAGGGTCACAAACTCACATCTATCCAACCAAATATGTTAGCTCTATCTCTGATATTGAGCGCTTTCTAATAAGTACCGCGCATATAATATATAAATAAAAAATATATAATATATCACACACACACACACACACACACACACATATATATATATATATATATATATATATATATATATATATATATATTGTTGTATTGGGGTGGCAGATCATTATTCAAAGATATATTGTCAAATATAACAGATTTCTTCTGGTGGCTTTAGTTTCCGAATAAATTAAAGACAAAAACTAATCTAAGCTTTCGGCTCACATACTGTAATGTCTATATAAACGCTCCAATGAAAGCTTAAATCGAAGAATATCATAATAAAAAATATCGAAACATTGGACAGTTTTTGACTTTATTTTCTTCCGAAAACTAAATCCACTTTACGAAGCTTAAAGCGGCTCATGATCAAACATAATGGACATTCGTTGTCTTCTATATTTAACAATATTCGTTTGAATATATATATATATATATATATATATATATATATATATATATATATATATCGATCAGATCAGTTCCTATGAAATCGACAGCCCGACAACATGAGAACCATCCACACTTTTTGAAGGACCGAATACAGAGACCTGGTGCACGACGTGCCACAGGGTCTCCAAACGAGCCTCCGCAGGTTTTGAATTCAGAGTTGTCCTTCTCCTAGACCAGTTGACATCCAAGGCTGTAGAACCCAGTCTGTCCTGCTATTTACCCATAGCTGGAGGGAGAAGAAGAGGATTATGAGCACGTACGTGACTGTAACTGGATTCGACTGGAATTCGAACTCGGCTCTCCAATTCCTCACGAAGAAGCTGCTATATATATATATATATATATATATATATATATATATATATATATATATATATATATATATATATATATATAGGTATGTTGAAATGTTATTAGGCGGTCACGATTTCCAAAATCTGGCCAAATGTTACTTTTGGGAATATTCTCATGGTCAGGTCAAGAACTTTTCAGTACTACTTGTATCTAACAGTTTCAGTCTGTTCTTATCAATTTGTCTCGATGCCTTAATGTGTTTTTTGATGTTTTCTGCTAATTTATTTATTCTACTCTAATCTATACAAATCTAACCATGCCTTTCAGTATCTATCTATCTATCTATCTATCTATCTATCTATCTATCTATCTAAGCATTTTTAACTCAGTCACTCTACGCCAGTTTTTATCTCTTTAATTTTGCATTGATGTTTACTTTGGGGACTTATGTTTACTTTCATTTTTACGACTGACGTCAATAGATTTTTAAAAATAGAAATCCTATTTTCTAAATTTAAGTAAGAAGACAAAAGTTTATTGTTACATTTATTCTTAGTTCAACCGAAAATTCAATAAAGATATAAATGTTGAAACCATCTCCCTTGCTAATAGAAGTGCAGAAGAAATATTCCAATAATAATTTGAAAATGAGTCAACCTCCATGGTTAGAGGAATTGCCATATTTTACTAACGAGTGTCTCATTGGTCAATTCAAAAGATATGATGCCCATGAGATTACAACGTAAGTGAGAATTCTACTCTCAGCTGTCACTCGAAGGATTGCAGAATTAGGTAAGAAAAAATGGAGTAATGAAAAATAATGCGTTTTAAGTGAAATCGACGGTCTTCTTTCGAGGCAATTGGCAATGAAAAAAATCCGATTTGCAAGGTGATGGATATTGCAGTGTGTCTTGATAGATCTAGGACTGGCAGTACGAGATCTTGATCACATGTTTTATTAAAGTAGAGCAGCCAGAAGAAAGGCATTTTTCATCCAAACAGCATTGGACATCAAAATCGGTGGACAATCTTTTAATGGGGAGAATATCATTCGGAATTGGACACACTGTCATGGCGTCAGTATTTTCACGTTTTTATCTTGGAAATAGTAGACGGGCTTTGGTTTGAAAATTGTGTTGTGAAAAGTTTTGGTCTACGCTATTTGACCCAAAAGTCGTTCAGACCATCTTGGGTGGCTACAAGAATTCATGAACCTTTTATTTAGCAGAATAGGCCTTATCCAATATTCACGAAAGGTTATATATATATATATATATATATATATATATATATATATATATATAGGTATGTTGAAATGTTATTAACCGGTCACGATTCCCAAAATCTGATCAAATTATAGAACATACTTTTGGGAATATTCTCATGGTCAGGTCAAGAACTTTTCAGCACTACTAGTATCTAACAGTTTCACTCTGTTCCTATCAATTTGTCTCGATGCCTTTAGATGTTTTCTGCTAATTTATTTATTCTACTCTGTACAAATCTAACCCTCCCTTTCAATATCTATCTATCTATCTATCTATCTATCTATCTATCTATCTATCTATCTCAGTCTGTTCATATCTATCTATCTATCTCAGTCTGTTCATATCTATCTATCTATCTATCTCAGTCTGTTCATATCTATCTATCTATCTATCTCAGTCTGTTCATATCTATCTATCTATCTATCTATCTATCTATCTAAGCATTTTTAACTCAGTACTCTACGCCAGTTTTATCTCTTTAATTTTGCATTGATGCTTACTTTAGGTACTTATGTTTACTTTCATTTTTATGACTGTCAATACATATATATATATATATATATATATATATATATATATATATATATATATATATATATATATATGGGGAAAACTGAAGTCAACATTTAGAAGCGACAGTCTGTTTTCATGCTAGACGCAATCGTCAGGTGGCCTGACGATTGCGTCTGGCATGAAACAGACTGTCGCCTGTAAGTGTTGACCTCAATGTTCACTTTTATATTTACACACGCTCTATCTCTGATATTGAGCACTTTATCCCGAAAATATAGCACACCTATATTATATATATATATATATATATATGTGTGTGTGTGTGTGTGTGTGTGTGCACTTTTATATTAGAACATGTAAGTTACTACTACAAAATTGTACATTTTGTTTCGACGTTTAATAAACAACGTCTCATCAGGTAGTTAACAATGATGGTAATAAATGATTTTAATTAAAATTTCAATTTATGAAATATCACTTTATTTTCTGTCATATAGCCTGACGTGCTTTACCGGATGATCCACAGAGGAGCGTTTAGGTTATCATGGAGAATTTTCGTTTAAAATCAGTAAAATCGACCTTAGTAACCGAAACGCTCCTCCGTGGCTCAATCCGTAAAGCACGCCAGGCTATATGACGGTTCCATATAGGATAAAGGTTCGATTCCTGTCGGAGGACGCATATTTTCAATGAAAATTTCTCAGATATTCAGGCCGGTAAATGTCGTTAATACTGTTTATTATAAGCAGAACTTTTACTTATTTGTATCTATAAAAAGAAACACACACACACACACACACACACACACACACACACACACACACACATATATATATATATATATATCGATCCTCTTGACAGAGTACTGTGATCAGGTTTGACGCTGACTAAAATTGAAGCGTTGAATAATAATCACTTAAAAAAAAGATAAAATGCAAATCGTTAAATAATTCATTCACAACTTTCCTTACATCAGGGGCACATGAGAAAGCGTCAATTTACCAAGGAAGAAAGTTTGTAGCCTCAGAGGAAAGTGAAATAGATCCGCATAAGGTGACATGGAAATTATCCAGAATTCCATTAGCAGCTATAAAACTATGATCGTAAATCGAGAATCATCAATCAAGGCAATGCTGGCAAATAATCAAGAATAGTTGGGCCAAAAATTGTTAAGCAAATTTCGCCGACAACTTACTATCTTGATATGAATCTAATGGGAAATATTTGTATACGATATAAGTAGCACTCTCAGAAAACAGTGTCTTCTTTCTTTCATGAGAAAAACGAAAAAATTCTAAGAGAAATTTCTTCGTACACCTTGGTTGGCTTATCTCACAAAACAAAAACAGATCTGATTCCTGGAAAATTAAAAACTTCATCATGGGCCATGTATATTCAGAAAGTGGCCGATCATGGTTCTCCACAGCTTTCTGACGCCTTTTTTTAATTTGAAAAATACTCTATTCTTGATTATATTAGATTGCTGTAGAAAAGTTCTCGTTTTAAAAGAAAAAGCAGTTATCTCAGTACTTTTGTAAAGTCTCTGGTGTTTATCGAATCAAGATTCTGGTTTGGTTTGTTTTCGTTTATGGCATATCAACACCTCAATGGGTCATTTAATGCCGACAACTTTTTTTTCTGGCAATATTTTTGTTTTATCAAAAATCTATTTCTGTTAATATCTTTTTCTCAAAAATATATAGCTGGTAATATTATTTTTTTTAAAAACGTATAGCTGGTAATATTATTTTTTTTCAAAAACGTATTGCTGGTAATATTTCTTCTTCAAAAATTTATTTCTGGTAATAATTTTTTACAAAGTATTTCAGGTATTAAAACCAATTTTTACACTTTTATAATGCTTTTTACCTCAGTTTCGGGGTTAACTATTTTCCAATAGCTGGGACCCTAACAGGTGCTACCACCCCAGTCAGGGCGGACTTGGGAATATCAGCAATTAAGAGATGGTTCCACAATCCTTAAAGCCTCCTGATCAGAGGCCTTGCTGTTGGATGTATTATATCGTCTTACCCTGGATGCAGATGTAGTTTATCGTCATACCCATGACGCAGGGTGAACCTGGGAACACCAGCAATTAAGAGGTGGTCCCACGCTCCTCGAAACCTCTTGGTTAGAGGCCTTGCTGCTGGATGTAGTTTAACGTCTTACCCAGGACGATCAAGATTCTGGTTTGAAAATAGAAACATCATACTCATTTCATTGTAGATTACTGAATAGAAGTTGAGAATAGAATTGTTTATTTATTTTGGTCACCTATGTCGATCATTCGTTAAAGGCTATTGTTTTAAAATCAAGGTGTCTACTTTCATCTTGTCTCTGAAGACCATTGATAATGGCTCTTTTTAGAAAAAAGAAATGTCTGTTTTATTCTTAGTTCTACAGAAAAATAAAATACAGATATATAAAACATTTATTTCAGTCTAACTGGATGATACAGAATTTTCATGTGCACAGGTACAATCTCTATAATCTGAAGTCAATCATGTCATCATTTAATCCGGAAATAATTTGATCAAAATATAGTAGAATCCCTCAAATTCGGATTCCTTCATATCCGGAATCCTTCAAATCCGGAATCCCTCATATCGGAGTGATATATAACTGATTTGAAATTTCTGTTTTTCAGGAATTTTACTTTGGATAAAGGCTTATGCTTATTTTATCCTAATGGCTTGTATTTGTGCAAATGATGATGGGAATAAGCGGAAAGGAAAAACTTCGGAATTATCACAAAAAGTGGAAATTTTAAACAGACTAGACCCTATTGAAATTAATTGCAGCTAATGGCTTAGTTCAACATAGGAAAGTCAGCATTGTATGATATAAAATCTTCCAAAGAAAGTATTCTCCAGCGTTCACACTGTCACAATGAACAAGGGAATAAAAAAATAAAATGATTGTGATGAAAACTGGACTGAAATTGAAAAAGCTATTGAAAAGGTTGTCAGTTTTATGGAAAGAAAGCCAGCATTCAGTTATGACGATTGCAGTAACTCACGCAGAGTTAAAAATGTCTTTCGTTTAAAATAATTTCATGAACAAAAGCAAAACGAAATGCGGAAAAAGTTGAGAATGACATTAGACGAGAAAGAATGATCCTGCAACAGCGATTAAAAAAAATCCTCGTTACATTATTTGTTTTGCATATGTGGCATACTTGATTTAATGAATTTTCATTAACATTACATAATTTATTTCTTTTCCTTAAAATCAATTCCGTTATATTTCACTCACCATTAGATTATTTTGTTTACTATAAAACATTGAAAATAAATGTCAAACCTGATTTCAGTTCTTTTATTTTAATCTATATATAACCTCTCATATCCGGACTTGGTCACCAATTCCTCATATCCGGAAGGACTTCTTAGTCCGGTTGTCAGGGATTCTACTGTATTACCCTGATACATACACTTAATAATTCTAATAATTGTCAAAGTTCTAACATTCATGAAATATTCTTATTTAGGGTCTCTCGGTATATATAATGTTCACTAAGTGATCTGTATATTTAAATAACATGAAAATGTTTTTCTGTGATGCTTTGAAAATATTCTTAATATTTTTATGCCCTTGTAAAGGTGTTCTTAATTTATGTTTTGATTTTAACGTAAGATATATTTTTGCTAAAATAGAATACAAAGATGGATAGGAGAACATCTGCGAGTCTTTGAAAACGTCTTGCTATGAAATATTAAAAGCAACTCAATCTACATTTGGGGAAAATTAGAAGTGCTTCTCAATTTAAAACTAATGAAGAAATTTCAATTCTACTCAAAAGAGATTTGTAAAAAGGAGACGCTGCTATAAAAACCGTTATCTGACTTAATTTTCAAATAATTCGGACATATGTTGGACATTAAAGTTTTGTGTGAATGTACATGGTGTTGAAATACATTTGCCGCAGTGCGTTCAACAAAACGCTATTATCGCTTGGCGACCATTTCCAATAAAATTAGGGCTTTATTTGAGACATAAATAATTACCCAGGTCATACCATTAATCTCTCACCATGGCATCAGCGCGGAAAATTAAATCGACGAGCCGAGATCAATTTTTAGCTTTGACATTGTGTTCACTTCGATTTATAAGCTAGGGAAAGACATGCATCAATCTCTACTTCACCTATCGGTGGGTTAAACAGCAGGGTAAACTGAGCTCTCTAGCCTTGATTGACAAGCAGGCTAATAGAATTCAAAACCACGGAGAAGGTAACCAAAAACAACCTTGAGAAGGTAAACGGAAACCAAACATTGAGAAGGTAAACAGAAACCATTCATGGAGAAGACAGTCAGAAACCAACCACGGAGAAGGTAAACGGAAACCAACCACGGAGAAGGTAAACGGAAACTAACCATGGAGAAGATAAACGGAAACCAACCATAGAGAAGGTAAACAGAAACCAACCATAGAGAAGGTAAACAGAAACCAACCATGGAGAAGGTAATCAAAAAGAAACCATGGAGAAGGTAATCGGAAACCAACCTTGGAGAAGACATGAATGAAAAAGGGCTAGGTCTTGATTATTTACGTTTTGAAGCAGCAATTTTGAAAATTAGGTATTTTAGCCACCATGCCAAAGTACAAACTCACATATAATTAGGTAATTATCTTAGAAAATTGGCGCAATGCAATCCTCCTATATCAATTTACTCCAAACTCTTTCCTTGTCTTTATTTTGTCTTTGTATTTACTAAACTGTCACAATTTTTGGTTGAAATTGAAAGCAACCGTTTACCATGATTCAACAACAACAAAAATTTTAAATTAATTTTTTTTATAAATGGGTCATGACCCGTAGATTGGGAGCTCACGGCAGCCACACATAAACTGAAGGGAATACATATGGTTACATAAATTATACAAACCAGACAATGCAGTTTCATAAGAAATAAAAATAGGGTGCAGAGGTAATTTAACAAAATATTTTATGCTTTGCGAATTTCCTACATAAAAAATTGTAGTTGATAAATAAATAGCTTCTTTAAGAAACTAGGAAGTAATTCAAATATATAAAATTATTTGGTAAATTAATATGCAACTCTTAAATAAAGATACTTCATATAAGAACACTAACCAATCAATGTAAAATGTCAAAAATAGCAACCAAATATCAATACATCTGTACATGATGTTACCAATACAACCAAGAAATTAATATAAAATCATATTAAATCCAGATTGATCTTACAAACAGGAAGATAAGCCATGTATAGTGCAACGCACTACAACTAAAATACAAGAAAATACATTATCAAATTCCAAAGTTTAAATTGTAAGGTAAAGGTAAACTATGCTTACAATTTTATCTTTGTTGGATGATTGGTTGCTCATCCTGCGTTCTACAGACGAGGGATATGTTAAATTACAGATGGAAGATGGTTAGAATTGGGGTGAATATAAATTTGGTTAGCATCATTTTTCATAAACGAGATTGTTTCAAAGCCGTGTTAACCTCCAATGAGAGTTGCAATTTTTTAAACTTTTATACCTATAAGAATCTGATACATTCGAAACATCTCGATCAAGAACGAAAAAGTGGGCTTTTCATCTCGTTAATGTTATATTTCAACCTTATTTGAAAAATAATGCCAACGCTATTTATATTCAGCCCAATTCTAACCACCTTCCATCTGTAATACAACATATAACTTGGTCTGTAGTACCTAGAATTAGCAATCACTCATCGGAAAAAGTTGTGTTTGATAAATATAGCGGTGTGTATAATAAAGTTGTAAAGAATAGTGGTTATAAGTACGCTGAAATGATAGTGGTCCAAAGAAAAGAAACAGAAATAGGAAGATTATTTGGTACACCCACCATTTAATCTGTTAGTCAGTACTAAGTTAGGCCATATGTTCCTCCAATTGAATTGATAAAAATTTCACCAAAAGCAATCCTCTTAGTAAAATAATTAACAGAAACACATTAAAACTAACTGGACCAATAATCTTGAGAAGGTTATAAAGTTACACAATTATAAAATTTTAAACAATATTAATGATATTGACCAATGTAATTGTAGGAATACTGACCAATGCCCATTGCTAAACAAAAGTTTAACTAAATCTCTAGTTATCTTAGTATTATCTCTATAATAGAGAATCCGAAGGTTGATAAATTCTATATTGGTAGTACTATGAATTCTTTAATTACTAGGCGGTGTCAACAGATCTTGTCTTTTACCAATACTATATACAGAAACCACTTTCTAAATATTTTTGAAGCGTAAAAGATTCCTCAGGTGAAATCGAAATTTTTAAAAATGGCAAGGATATGTAAATCTTTATATGAACACTATTTTCTGTATTTACATGAAAAACGCGAAATCATCAGATTTTTTGATAAAAATTAATTGTTAAATCAAAGAAGTCAATCAAGAGTAAATTGCAAGCATAGTTTACCTTTTACCTGACAATTTAGTTTGGAATTTTATCATGCTTTTTCGTATATATTAATTGTACTGTGTTGCGTTATATATGGCTTAACTTTCTATTTTTAAGATTAATCTGGATTTAATATAATTATGTACTAATTTCCTGGTAGTATTGGTAACATTTCTCGCAGATGCATTGGTATTTGTTTGATATTTTTGACATTTTACATTGATTCGTTAGTGTTCTTAACATCTTATTTGAAGGATCTTCATTTTAAAGTTGCATATTAATTTACCATATAATTTATTATATGATTGAATTATTTACTAGTTTCTTAAAGAAACTATTAATTTATCAATTTTGTAGATTTTTATGTAGGAAATTCACAAAACATATAACTTGTTTAGCATTTTGTTAAATTACCTCGCCACCCACTTTTATTTCTTAGGTAACTGCAATGTCTGGTTTGTATAATTTATGTAAGCATATGCATCCGCTTCAGTTTGTGTGGCTGCTGTTAGGTGCCAATCTACTGGTCATGACCAATTTATAAGAATAATTTTAAATGTTTGCTTTTTCGCTTAGTTTGAATTTAACGTAGTTCATAGTTGATTGGGTGATCAGACCAAACATTATAACCATCTTTTTTTTCTTTTCTTTCGTTAAAAGAGGTAGTATTTTACTTTTAAATTTAAATAAATTGTTTACTCGTCAGAAATTTACAGTCGCCTGATGTGTTGCATTGATATGCATTGAAACACGATTGCAATTGTCTAGCGATTTTTACATGTTTTCAATGTAATATCCTAAAATAAATAATATTGCTCTACTCTGTATTGAGCTAATCTATTTGTTATCATCGTACCTATATATATATATATATATATATATATATATATATATATATATATATATTCGAGGATCAGTTTCAAATTATTCACGATGATCTTCGGCCTCTCCAACCTATAAACTTTCTGTCCAGGAGTAACAAGGTGCCACAGATATTTCACGTACGATTTCATTTTCAAGTCCTTTATCACTGTTTTTTGGACTGTCATAGCCGAAACTGCTCTCTCACGTGCTAATTGATCTCTTAACCCCTAAGTTGAAATGATGATCCATCTTCCTGTTGTGACCTCCTGATTCAGTTTTTCTCTCAAATTTTCCCTATTTTTGGGAAGGCATAGCGGGTCTGACACAAAACAATTTTAACCTACTCTCCTTTTACTTAAATAACTCAAAGGTTCTTTCACTGATTCTTACGATAAATGGTATCAAGATGGCTAAACGTCTTATCTAAAAATATGGAAAAAGAAACTCAGTTTAGTGGTTTTTTTAGATATTAAACATTTTGTGGTATGGACAATTATGCCGTTACACGATTCGGACAATTTTGCTACTACGCTTGGGATATTAAGACATATCTGATTAAATAATTTAGACAAGATTTATTTACTTATTCTTAATAGGATCTTCTCATATTTCGAACGTGTTTCTTAGTATCCTTATTAAAGGAAGAAAGAAAATTACCATGTCGATTTATATCCATTTTATTTTCAAGTAGTTTCGGCATTAGCATAATGTCATCGTCAGGGCCTTATTTTTGCGAAGACAAAATTGTTGTCATCCGAAAATTAAATTTTTACTTGTGAAGTGAAAAACGCTAAAAGTATGTACAGTACAATTTTAAAATATTATATTGTAAAAATACACCCGCAGAACGTCAAAGGATGTAACTAAATTATTGAGTTGTTTATCTATTTAAAAAATCTATGTAAAGCCATTAGTTTTAGCCTAGTTATATTAGACTATCTACTGTAAACATTTTGAAAGTTTTGTGCAGTACTGATAATTAATTTTTAGTGTTGGCTTCAATTTTTTAATAAATTTGTGAATAAAATGGATAGGCATCAACATGGTAATTTTCTTTCTTCCTTTAATAAGGATACTGAGAAAATTGTCCGTAAATATGAGGGGTTCATATTACCAATAAGTAGACAAAACTTCTCTAAATTATTTAATGTGACATGTCTTAATTATTTTTTCTTTTGTGTTTAAATGATATTCAATAATGGATAACTACACATAGTTTTTGCCTTACCAGTTGCACATCAGAAAGAGATGTAAAATACTTGGGAAATAAAATTGGTTCTCACTGTTAAAGTGCATTTCTTGCTTTATATAACTGTAATATACGGAAAAATATTCTTGAATATGAAAGGATTATGATAAAAATAAGGAGACAGTGCTTGTAATCTATTCAATCAGACATGCCGAGAACATTTGCTGGCGAAACACACGCATACATACACACAGAAACACACACATACACACACACACACACACACACACACACACACACACACATATATATATATATTTAGTTGGATTGTGAGTTTGTGACTCTGGGTTTCACGCTATTTGCGATCGTCAGAAAAACTGATTCATTTTTAAATTTTGGATTTATATATGGTTGCGTATATTGGTGTTTTTGTCTATATTTCTGAGATGAGGTATTATGTACAATATTTGCATTATTCGGACTATTGTCCTCATCTTTGTCGCCATATTTTTTACAATGTTTCGGCCGTTGTACGCTCCAGCCTTCTTCAGGTGGTTGGAATGTCGTTCTGAACCCTTTATTTCGCTCACTGGGGTGTTTTTGTCGTAGTGGGAGGAAAATTTTCATCGGAACGCCACTCATACATAAAAAGACATGCATACACGCACGTTCACGCATTGCACTTCACACAAACATAAACATATATGAATAGTGTGCAACTGGGCTTATATGCGCATCCATGTGTCGTTGCGTACATGCGTACGCAATTAGTCGCTGTATTCAATGTTGGGCCATGTGGCGAATTTCTCTCGTCTGTCGCATTGTCAACGCACAAACCGTTCTCATCTATTTTGCTCGCGGAATCATGTTTTTTCGCACACACATCTATACGTATGCACGTACGTTCACACATCTATCCGTGTGAGTGTGTGTGTGTGTGTGTTTAAAATGGGGTCTGTGCAAGACTATGGTAGGTAAAATTGATATTATTTTTAAATTTTTAATGCTGTTTTATTACTTTAAAGCCGGTTATTTGCTTGTTTTTTGGCGATTGCGCTTATGTAAATGGTAGAAACTCCAATTTATAATACTTTATTTATGCGGTGGTATTAATTTTGCTAGGGTGTAAGGAAGTATAATTGTGGACTGATGTGATAATGGTAAGTGTGGTGCAGTAGTTATTGGGGACAAATGCGGCAATGGTAATTGTGATGTCGTAGTAATGATGGGGGAGCGGATGAGGATAACAATTGTAGCAGCAAATAATTATTGTAAAATGGTAGAATCGATTGTAGTAATGGTGGTGGAATGGTAATAACAATAATTATAATTATTATGTTGGTAGTTTGAACTGGAAAATAATTGATGGTGTTATGGTGGCATGTCTAGGTACGTATGAGTGGCGCTCCGACGACAATTTTCCCACCCACTACCACAAAAACACCGATATACGCAACCATATATAAATCCAAAATTTAAGAGAATTAATCAGTTTGTCTGACGATCGCAAATAGCGTGAAACCCAGGGTCACAAACTCACATCAATCCAACTAAATATGTTAGCTCTATCACTGATATTGAGCGCTTTCCAATAAGTACTGCGCATATATAATATATAAATAATATATATAAAAACTGCATATATATATATATAAAATAGATTTATCTGTAACCTTGGAAACATGAATTTTGTTTTAGCTGTGTATTTAAAACCCAGTAATTTTAAAAAGTTACTCCAAAATTCGCTTGAGGATGAAATAGAACTAATGTCTTTAATTTAATCACAAAATCAAATTAGTGGCTTTTAGCTTCCATTTTTGAAACATGGTTAGAACTGTGTAGCGAAAAAAACCGTATTTTAAATCAATTAATATATATATATATATATATATATATATATATATATATATGTGTGTGTGTGATGATTGTATTGTCCATTCAGAAAAATATTATTTTTTCATTACTATACCTCAAGACAATAGGCACACATATGCATTTTCAACTAAGCATCCAAGTCTTGCATGATCATTTCTAGATGTGGCTTTTGAGGTTCCAGGCTAAAATATATATTGGTATATTCGAAATAATTGAAATCATCGTCTGACTTACGTAGAAACCCAAATGTAGGAGAGGTTTGATAATGTGGTGTATGAGATGGTAGAACTTCGTCAAAGGGTCCTTCATGGCTCATGCCACTTACCCACCAATAATTAATTCATCGAAAAAATCCCTTTGAATTCAAATGATAACATTTTTGGTTTTACCTTTTTATACTATTCTGGTTTTCGAATAACATGTACACCGCGATCAAGACTCCGGGTATTAGTAGGTACTAGCAAACCATTATAGATACCTAGATTTTAATTTGAAATTTAATTCCACTCATTAAGGATAATGAATCTTGTTTCAGTATTGTGAAACATTTAATGGAATGGGTTATCTACCAATGAGTATCAACGTAGATTTCCTTTAGATCAGTAAACTTTGCAAACTTCATGACATGCTAATGTCAGGCCCAACAATTTTCATCTGGAAGTATAAACGTTTATTTGTTTCGACAGTATTCAGGTTGTGATTTCCATATCAGAAGGCTGAGTGCAGTAGAGCTTTCTCAAATGAATTGGAAGTAATGGAATCTGAGACCTAATCTTTGGATAGATCAGTGCCAATAGTTAAATGAAGAATAGTCGTGCTAGTTTGTTTCGCTGAAGCAATAACAGATGTTCTTGTCTCTCTTCCAAGGTTTCAAGGGAAGTTTCACAATAGAACACGTTCTAGAATTCATTGAATTGGCATTCGAGGGTGAAAGAATTATGGCGACTTTCAGATACAACAATCCCTTCTAGCCCTTTTTTCTTTACAATTTTAGTCTTTCATTCTTTCTTATTTCATTCCATCATTTTACCACTTTTTTCTATCAACTTTTCGTTTAGATATACATTTGCATATTTATTTTGTCTGTAAAACACAATTCCTTTCTTTCTTAACTGTTAGCGCCACATTTAATTTCTTCTCTTTCTTTCGATCGTTTCTTTCTTTGTTTCTTAATTTATTTCTTCAATGTTTTCACTTTTTTTCGTAATCTTTCATTAAAATTTATTTCGTTGCATATTTTTTATATATTTAAGTTACTATTTCTTCCTTTCTTTGTTTTTTTGTTTCTTTCGTCATGGCTAGCATTCTTTCTTTCGTCATGGCTAGCATTCTTTCTTTCGTCATGGCTAGCATTCTTTCTTTCGTCATGGCTAGCATTCTTTCTTTCGTCATGGCTAGCATTCTTTCTTTCGTCATGGCTAGCATTCTTTCTTTCGTCATGGCTAGCATTCTTTCTTTCTTTCGTTCTTTCGTCATGGCTAGCATTCTTTTGGTTTTCGTTCGTTTTTCGTCATGGCTAGCACTCCTTTTCTTTCTCTCGTCATGGCTAGCACTTTTTCTGTCGTTCTTTCGTCAAGGCTAGCATTCTTTCTTTCTTCCGTCATGGCTAGCATTCTTTCTTCCTTCCGTCATGGCTAGCATTCTTTCTTCCTTCCGTCATGGCTAGCATTCTTTCTTCCTTCCGTCATGGCTAGCATTCTTTCTTTCGTCATGGCTAGCATTCTTTCTTTCGTCATGGCTAGCATTCTTTCTTTCGTCATGGCTAGCATTCTTTCTTTCGTCATGGCTAGCATTCTTTCTTTCGTCATGGCTAGCATTCTTTCTTTCGTCATGGCTAGCATTCTTTCTTTCGTCATGGCTAGCATTCTTTCTTTCGTCATGGCTAGCATTCTTTCTTTCGTCATGGCTAGCATTCTTTCTTTCGTCATGGCTAGCATTCTTTCTTTCGTCATGGCTAGCATTCTTTCTTTCGTCATGGCTAGCATTCTTTCTTTCTTTCGTTCTTTCGTCATGGCTAGCATTCTTTCTTTCTTTCGTTCTTTCGTCATGGCTAGCACTCCTTTTCTTTCTCTCGTCATGGCTAGCACTTTTTCTGTCGTTCTTTCGTCAAGGCTAGCATTCTTTCTTTCTTCCGTCATGGCTAGCATTCTTTCTTTCTTCCGTCATGGCTAGCATTCTTTCTTCCTTCCGTCATGGCTAGCATTCTTTCTTTCTTCCGTCATGGCTAGCATTCTTTCTTCCTTCCGTCATGGCTAGCATTCTTCCTTCCGTCATGGCTAGCATTCTTTCTTTCGTCATGGCTAGCATTCTTTCTTTCGTCATGGCTAGCATTCTTTCTTTCGTCATGGCTAGCATTCTTTCTTTCGTCATGGCTAGCATTCTTTCTTTCGTCATGGCTAGCATTCTTTCTTTCTTTCGTTCTTTCGTCATGGCTAGCATTCTTTCTTTCTTTCGTTCTTTCGTCATGGCTAGCACTCCTTTTCTTTCTCTCGTCATGGCTAGCACTTTTTCTGTCGTTCTTTCGTCAAGGCTAGCATTCTTTCTTTCTTCCGTCATGGCTAGCATTCTTTCTTTCTTCCGTCATGGCTAGCATTCTTTCTTTCTTCCGTCATGGCTAGCATTCTTTCTTCCTTCCGTCATGGCTAGCATTCTTTCTTTCTTCCGTCATGGCTAGCATTCTTTCTTTCGTCATGGCTAGCATTCTTTCTTTCGTCATGGCTAGCATTCTTTTCTTTCGTCATGGCTAGCATTCTTTCTTTCGTTGGCTAGCATTCTTTCTTTCGTCATGGCTAGCATTCTTTCTTTTCTTTAATTTCTTTCGTTGGCTAGCATTATTTTTCTTTCTTTCGTTCTTTCGTCATGGCTAGCACTCCTTTTCTTTCTTTCTCGTCAAAATTTTTTCTGTCGTTCTTTCGTCAAGGCTAGCATTTTTTCTTTCTTCCGTCATGGCTAGCATTCTTTCTTCCTTCCGTCATGGCTAGCATTCTTTCTTTCTTCCGTCATGGCTAGCATTCTTTCTTTCTTTCGTCATGGCTAGCATTCTTTTCTTTCGTCATGGCTAGCATTCTTTCTTTCGTCATGGCTAGCATTCTTTCTTTCGTCATGGCTAGCATTCTTTCTTTCGTCATGGCTAGCATTCTTTCTTTCGTCATGGCTAGCATTCTTTTCTTTCGTCATGGCTAGCATTCTTTTCTTTCTTTCGTTCTTTTCGTCATGGCTAGCACTCCTTTTCTTTCTCTCGTCATGGCTAGCACTTTTTCTGTCGTTCTTTCGTCAAGGCTAGCATTCTTTCTTTCTTCCGTCAAGGCTAGCATTCTTTCTTTCTTCCGTCATGGCTAGCACTCTTTCTTTTTTTCTTTCTTTCTTTCTTTCGTCATGGCTAGCACTCTTTCTTTTTTTCTTTCTTTCTTTCTTTTGTCATGGCTAGCAATCTTTCTTTCTTTCTTTCTTTTGTCATGGCTAGCATTCTTTCTTTTTTTCTTTCTTTCGTTCTTTCGTCATGGCTAGCAATCTTTCTTTCTTTTTCTTTCTTTCTTTCTTCCGTCAAGGCTAGCATTCTTTCTTTTTTTCTTTCTTTCGTCATGGCTAGCAATCTTTCTTTCTTTTTGTCATGGCTAGCAATCTTTCTTTCTTTCGTACATCTATTAAATCCATCACATTCTTCTAATTATTCATTACCTTCTTTCTTTCTTTCTTTCTTTTCAAACTCATTATTGCATTTATTTATTTCTCTATTTATTTATTTATCTTTTAACATTTTTATTTATTTCATTTTTTTGCTTTCATCACTGGTAATACTTTTCTTTGTTTCCTCCTCTCCTTCGATGACCTTCTTTCTTTCTTTCTTTCTTTTTTTCTTTCTGAATTTATCATAAAACTCATGGGTACAATATGTTATGACCTTATCGTTTCTTCTTTATTTTTTGACAGTTTTTACTTGGATACATGTTATCAATAACGAGGATGAATGCCAGATATGGTTGCACTCTCTGACCTGTCGTATGCCAAGGTTGATTCTTTAAATTGCGATAAGTAGTTTATTCCATGATTCAACTTTCGTCTCCAAACAACTTTCAGTTACTTGGCACCATTACTAAGAAAGAATCACTGACCTCCACTCTTTCTCCAAATCGGGAAAATGGGTTCTCCAAAGGACATATAGGGGAAGTTTTGTTAATGATAATGAAGTAACAATTAAACAGGAAGAGGATCCTTTCCTCATCTCAATATATACCAGTCTTTCCCTATAAATATGGCACATTCTACACTATACGCTAACATACAAATAAAATAATAATAATAAGGAAAAGAGAGAGGATCTAGCGGAAACATAAAATTAAAGCAGTAAATTAAATTACACCAATCAAGGAAATACTTAAACAGAAACTGCAATTAAAGTCACAGAGAAAAGGGCGATATGAAAAGCGTTGTAGCTTCTATCGAAAAAAATAACTTATTCCAAACAGGCCTCAAGAGGTTTCACAGAGAAACTGGGAAAGCAGTTATAGAAATCAAAAAGCCACAATCTAGTGAAGAAGCGCAAACGTTTTGAGAGAATATTTGGAGGAATCCAAAGGAATATAATTCTTATGCAGAGTGGATTTAACGAAAACAAGAAAGAATGAAAGATAAAACTGCGCAAGAATGGAAAAATATAACCAAAAATAATGTTAGGCAATCTCTAACAAAATCCCAAAACGGAAATTCCCAGGAAATGACAAGTTACTAAACTGTTGGCTCTATCATCTGTTATAAATCCATAAAACTCTTGGGCAAACTTTATCCATGCTAATTAATAACGCCAATGAAATTCCAGAATAGATCAGTGAAGGTATTACAGATCGCCTACAAAAAAATTATAGGCCAATAACATGTCTTTCTAACACACATAAAATAATCACGTCTGTACTTACTGACTGGACTTGATGAAAACAAAATTCTTCCCCTGGAACAGAAGGGATGCAGGAGAGGTTCATATTCTTGCAAAGATCAACTACTGATAAATAAAATAATCCGGGAAAATTGCAGGAAAAAAAGCTAGAAATCTCAGCACAGCTTGAATAGACTTTGGGAGTATATTTGGAACAGCCAAAAAAAATATAACCCCAGTGCAGAATGGACCCAACGAGAAGAAGAACGAATGATGGATAACAATCTACAAGAAAGGGAAAATATAACTACGAATAATGTTAGTCAAGCTGTAACGAAATCCCCAAAATGGAAATACCCAGGAAATGACAAGGTACGAAATTTTGGGTTCTATCATTTATCATCAATACATAAAATCTTTGCACAAACTCTATCAATGCTTATTAATAATCACAATAATGTCCCAGAATGGTTTACATATCCCCTGCCAAAATCGGGTAAAACAGATGATTCGAAAAATTATAGGCCAGTAACATGTCTGTCCACCACGTATAGATTGATCACCTCTGTACTTATTCTTTTCTAGAAGAAAACAACATTCTTCCCCTGGAACAGAAGCGATGAACGAGAGATTCATATGGTTGCAAAGATCAACTACTGATAAATAAAATAATCCTGGAAAAAAAGTAAAAATCTCAGTAGATCTTGAATAGATTACCGTAAAGCCTCTGTTAGTGTCCCACACTCTTTGATCTTTCAGTCTTTGAAAACGTATAAAATCTCCTCGGTGATAGTAAATTTTCTTCAATATATCATGGAACTGGAAAATGTTGTACCTAAATCGCACCAAAATTACTGCGACTTCCCAGTGATTATCTGACGAGGAATCTTTCAAGAAAACTCCCTATCGCCCTTCTAATCTGAATGTCCTTAATCCCCGTTTCGCAGGAACTAAACAGTAATTAACTCTGGATACAAAGTAAAAACGAAAGTCTTTGATTAACTATTCTACATGGATGATATTGAAATCTTTAACCAAAGACGTCGATGCTGTAAAATGATTCAGTGGTGACATCGGTACGGATTTTCGGATTAGATTAATGTGAAAAAGCAACATTCAAGAAAGAGAGAATTACAGAAACTCGGTCAAGAGATCGAGATTTTGTGACAAAGATTAGGGAACTGGAATAAGAAGAAGCCTATAAATATCTATAAGTCACCGAAGGACATGGAATACTGAAGACCCAAATGAAAGAGATAGTAAAAGAAGAACACTACAAACGTGTGCGTCTGGTGTTAAATAAAGAGCTGAATTTACAAAACAGAATATCAGCCATGAACAGTTTGAATGGCCCTATGTTGTAATACAGTTTCAACTTCCTTAACTGCGGCATAACTGATATTAACCGAACTGTCATACAAAGCCACAACAATTGGTCTTTAAAGATACCTGGAAACTACAGAAGACTAGATGAATTAAGAAACTTTATTCAATAATAATGGAAGCCAACAAATTCAAAATGAAATGTCAAGTTGGGGAAGAAGTGCAAATGAACCCTAACCCTAACTACTTTAGCGACAAAACACATTAAACAAAAGTTAAAACAAATGTAATGTACCAAATGCAGAAACAATGACAAGATAAGCTTCTTCATAATCAATATATCACCCGTACCAACTTAGCTTATGTAGACAAACCCCGTACCCTGCAGTGTTTATGTAGTGCAGGATTAAAAGATTAATCCAAAGGCTTTATTCTTGCAGCACGAGATCAATATTTGCTAACTAGAAATTACCAAGCACACATAATGAACAATTGTGTTAACCTGAAATGCAGATGTCATAAATATACAGAAATTGAACAATTTGTAGTCAGGTTTGCACGGTTTTCCCACCCACTGAATTTAAATCTCAGCATAATGGAATGGGCCAATGTCTGGAAAATATGCATCTGTTACGGGAAGGTAGGTGTTTTTGGTGTTTAGCGGCATATCAACATCAATGTGGGTTATTTAATGCCAAAACCTAAACTTTTTGTAGGCAATTTTATGGCTTTAAATACAGATATCTTGTACATTGTTGTAACCGAGGAAAGGTTACTGAATGAGGAATAACCAAAACGGAGGTTGGAAATGAAATGGTAATCTTTATAGCATCAACAAAATAAAATACTCGCCAGCGGCGTGAAGTAGGTACACCACTGCCAGTGGTGGCCTACTTAGACAGCATATTGTCCCTACTTACAATAGTGTACAGCGTATTTATGAGGATTGGGACATACCTATTAGTGTTCATAGTGTTATAGAGTACTTTCACAGTGGCGGTCCTTAAAAAGGTTCGACGTACAAAACGTTAGGAACTTGATATAATAGTTAATGACGCAGCGATCTAACTGTGGTGGCTGATACTTTAATATCCGACTAACGGTCGTCCAACATCGACTGACTGACCAACTCACTGAGCGACTGGCGACTGCTACTACTCCTACTTATTATAGGTGTGTGAGTCTATTAACAATAGAATAGGTGTGTTCCAGTATAACACATAGGTACGGTATATGACATACATAATTTTATACTTTCAGAGCAAACGTATGTTTAGATATATAGTTTGTAGATGATAAAATGTATTGCTTGTAATTTTACTATAAAAATGTATTTTTATACTATAGTGTTGGATTGATTGTTATTTTTCTATAAAAATGTATTACAACTGGTGATTATTTTTTTATAAATGTATTGCTGGTATTCTTACCATAATGAATTTTTTGGAATCTTGGAACAACAGCAATTAAGATATGATTCCACACTCCTCAAAACTTCTCGTCTCTCAGCCAGATGTAATTTTTATTATATCCCGGGAGGGCGGGAAGGAAACTGAAAGAAACTGGTATGAACATCACCCAGGCCCGGTTACAGAGATAGGACCTGTAACAAGTTTATGGGACTTCACAATACACACAGACAGAACACTCAAAGCTAATCTTCCGGAAATCGTAATCAAAGACCACAAAAACAGAATGTTCTTTCTTATTGACATGACAGTCACTGCAGATTGTAATGTCTCTTTGAAGATCTTCAAAAAACCTATCAAAATACAAGGATCTTGAAGAGGGGATCTTAAAAAATGTAGTACATAAGAGCATCTTTAATTCCAGTTGTAGTTGGAGGTCATGGGTTGATTGAAAAAAGGTTCCAATAGACTTAGTGAAGGGATTTGTGAGAGCTTATCTACTCAGAAGTGCAGATCACACATTACGAACATCTTTATCCATTGTGTGTGATCTTGTTTGGTTTTTTGTTTTTGTTTCTTTACAAAAAATGATCAGTTGTAAATGTCTTGAAGCCATTTCTGACCGCAAGACTCTGGTTGGGACCAGAAAGGAAATGTTTTATCAAACAGAAATAAAATAAAAAATCTCAATGTTTACAAACAAATCTCATACCGTATCACAGTTGTCAGCCGGGCCAACAAGAAACGCGTCCCTCCCAGAAGAACCAGTCTGAGGTCGAAAAATCTGTCACTGGAACAAACTCTTCCTTCAACAATGAAACATTTTGTCACCAACACCAGGCTAACTGCAACATTGGACCTGGTGACTTAATGCCAAATCATTTAAGGAAAAGAAATCGAACGAAATCGATCAGACATACCAAATATGGAGAGATCTGGTAGGAACTAAAATAAAACCTTATCAATGATTTTATTCAGAATTACGATTAATAAAAACATTGCATCACTTTCCGTCTTTGGAAAATTTCCATAAAAGGTAAAACGAATTTATATAAAGAGAAAGGAAAGACGATAACAAATTAATAAAAAGGAAAAAAGAAAGGAAAAGAGAAAGAAAACGAAGATAAAAAAAGAAAAGGAGAAAGCGTAGATTACCAATAGAAAAGATACGGTCGAAAATTACTATAAGAAAAGATACGGTCGAAAATTACCAATAGAAAAGATACGGGAGATATTACCAATAGAAAAGATACGGTCGAAAATTACCAATAGAAAAGATATGGTAGATATTACCAATAGAAAAGACACGGTAGAAAATTACCAATAGAAAAGATACGGTAGAAAATTACCAATAAAAAAGATATGGTAGATATTACCAATAGAAAAGACACGGTAGAAAATTACCAATAGAAAAGATACGGTAGAAAATTACCAATAAAAAAGATATGGTAGATATTACCAATAGAAAAGACACGGTAGAAAATTACCAATAGAAAAGAAACGGTAGATATTACCAACAGCAAAGACAAAAAGTGTGACAGGAGAAATAGACAAGTATTCAAAATTACACTGATTTGTAATTCGGGGTAATTTCCGTTCACTTTATATAAAGCCATTTTTTATCTTTTATTAATCTTAATTCTGAATAAAATCGTTTAGTCCCATAATTGTTTGCCACCTGAAGAAACATTGTTTTAACGTTCAATGTTTGTATGAACCGGCGAGACACCGCAGAAAAGATTATAACAATAATGACATTTTGTAATATAAAACACATTGCAACTTTATATATGTGTCGCTTTCACTCCTGATCTTGTCTATTTCAAATAATGAGATCTCAATTTGTTTATGGCAACACGGAAGCCGCTTAAAATTATAATAACAAAGAGGTCAGCATTACGTTTCTTTTTTTAATTTGTTTTGTTTCTTTCGACATTTTGAGTTGAAAATGATTTTATGGGAATTAACTGTATGACTGAAAACCACCGAATAATCCTGTAGAAAAAAAAAATGAAAAGGCTATTCTTAAATTATCAGCCACTCCACTAATATTCGACATGTAGCCAGCGAGTAACACAGTGATTCTAGGCAAAACTCAACGTTAGCACACTCTGGACAAAAGTTAAAATATCAGATAAATTAAATAACTGAAACCTAAAACTTATAATTTTGACGGGTAGTAAGCAAGATCGAAAATAAATTGAACAATGTAAAGCATGGAAAACATAGAAAAGTTAAATTTAAAAAAAACGAGAAAACATTTGATATATTCGAATAACAACGGATTGATTTAGTCAAAGTTATGCTTCATTTTTTTTTACAAAAAGAAATGAACAGGGACAAAGAGATTAGGATATATATATATATATATATATATATATATATATATATATATATATATATATATATATATATATAGATATGTATGTATGGAGGGTAATTTCAAAATATATATATATATATATATATATATATATATGTCCATATATATATGTCCATATATATATATCATAAAAGTAATTTTCGTATTATATATATATACATATATGATTTATAATTCATTGGAATTATACACAATTTGTTATCATTTTACATATATATATATATATGTGTGTGTGTGTTTCTAAATGCATTGTACATTGGTGTATGTATTGATCCACTCATATATTTTCTACTATAGCACCTGTTCTCTTCAGGGGATTTCCGATTTAGAAATTAATTTTGGCGGAATCTTTCTGTTACGATATTTGAAATGATAACGAAACTAACATAATAATCTACAAAACCAAATTAAAGCCTCCAAAAAAAAAAAAAAAAATGAAACAACCAAACGCGCGCTTTATTAGAATTCAGCGGAACATACAGAGCGCACCCCCAGTGGTTCCTTAACATTATGCCACTGGCAAACTCCACAAATATATAATATATATATATATATATATATATATATATATATATATATATGAAGGGGGTGTAAATGTCAATGCACTAAAAACGAGAATATTGCATAAAACCTTTCTTTCCAAAACTGAAAAGAAGGAATGATGAGATTTTATTTGTTTACAAGACAATGACCATACCCAACCTGCAAAGAAAATCTATGCTACTCATGAACCGTTGCAATCAAGCAAAATTCAACGAAGCTGTCCGCATATTTACGCGTTAAGCTTTTTTCTTTAGCAAAATTTCATCTGACTAGAGTGTCACTCAAGGTAGAGAGTTAATGTATAAGGTCATTTTGAGGACGTACCAGAAGAAGGTAAGAAGTGCAGATCATGTATAATCTTTAGCCACTCTCTCAACATCGTAACGTGGCTTCCCTGTGCCTTCCCTGTTGTAGGAGTTTATCAGTCATTCTATTTAGTTCATGCCACAAGGAAATTCTCCAATTACCATATTAGGAAAGATGCGCTCACTTAAATTTTCAAAAAAATTCAGCTTTATCGTTCCGACTGCAAGTTTTATCCGTTAACAATAACACATTTCTAAAAAAAAACATATTTCGATTCGCATTTAATTTTTCGTCTCTGATGCTACCTGGATTTTACTAAAAACAAAATAATTTCCATACCTGAGGATGACAAAATGTACATTTGAAAGTACTTGCAGATTAAAAAAGACCTTATACAGCTTGCAGTTATTAAAAACAAGGATCATAACATTCATCGAGTGGTTCGTAGGTTAATGCAACTTTAAAATTTTGTTTCTGAAGAGATTTTGCCATTTTATATCATTAACTTTACTAATCTACTTTTTGTATGAATGACTCATCGTACTATATATATATATATATATATATATATATATTTCCGATTTGTGACAGGTAGGAATAATTCCAACGAGGATATTAATCCATAGAGATCTCAATGTAAACTACAGAGCATTATAATAATAATAAATCAGGAAGAAAAGATCCATTTCGGTCATGATTTATTTCGTGAATATCTCTGTCTCTCTCTCTCTCTCTCTCTCTCTATATATATATATATATATATATATATATATATATATATATATATTTATCCCATCAGACAGAAAGCTTTTAATACACAGATCGAATCGAAATAAATCTTTTAGGTTTTCTTCTTAACTTCATATATATATATATATATATATATATATATATATATATATATATACATTATGAAAGTCCGACAATTATTTTAGGACATTATTTAAGTAAATGCTGTGTTTATAGCAAACAGTATTAAACAATATTTACCGGCCTGAATATTCGAGAAATTTTCATAGAAAATTTTCGTCCTCCGACAGGAATCGAACCTGTATCCTATACGGAACCGTCATATAGCCTGATGTGCCTTTAACTGATTTGGTCACAGAGAAGCGTTCGTTTAGCAAGGTCGAATTTACTGTCTTTAAACTACAAACTTCCATGGTTCTCTCACGTAAACAAATGACGTCACATTTTAAACAGAGCATTTACTTAAATATTTGTATCTATAAAAAGAATGTATAAACATAAAAACATCTTAAAATAATTGTCGGACTTTTTCCATTTCATAATGTGTGACGTCATTTGTTTACATTTGGATACGCCATGAGCAGATATGAATGTATGTGAGAGTAGTCAGGAGGTGAGAAATAATCGAAAGCTTGATTCTGATTGGAGGCCATTGTTTAAATTATACTATATATTGATAAATCATATCAGTCATCCTAAAGTGTCCCGGATGTATGGAAAAAGACAAACAAAAGAATAAAACCTTTCAAATCATACCACACCGACCGTCTTCATCAGAAGTGTATTCCTATGCCTGTAAATGGACATGAGTTCTTGCCTTCTATTCATCATTTTTCCATCATTGCCAGTTTTTCTGGGATGCGCAAATTATATTTACTGCTGTTACCGTTGAAGGCATACTCTGTAATTAAAATCCCACATTAAATATTGGTATCAAGCTTGGCTGCTTTTTTTGTCTTCCATTAGTATATGTACAACGTTGTAGCAATTTATCCTATTCTTCATTGTCCATATTCAACTTATCGTTATAGTATCTCTAAGCTTGGCAGCAAGGTCGAAGACGAGGACCCTCGACATAGCGCAACCAAGACCAAAGACCTCAACAGTGGAACAAGCGGATGGCGATTACAGCAGATCTTAATGGTTGAAACAGATGAAGAGGGCTACGCCTTACGGACATGCTACAGAAGGCACCACTCGAAATTATAAGAAAGTCATTGGCAGTCCATTGCTGTTTCATCGCAGAAGAAGGTCATAAAATCAAGTATGTGGGTCATTTCCTGGCAACTCGTGGTCCGCCTTAAACAAATTCATGCCATCGTCATTTTCTTCTACTCTGATTTTATTTCACCTTCGTCCAAATCTTGCAAATAAAAACGGAGATATGGAATGGGTAACACGAGCCGGTTTTTCTGAAACTTGTAACTTGTGGTCCTGAACCTGCATGGCGAATGTATTCATTAACACCGGCATCATAAAGGAAGCGACCAGAAAAGATGATATCAAATTCTTGGATACAAGATTAAAGACGATAACGTCAACGACAATGATAGTATCTCTAGATAAAATCTTTAGAGAAAAATTGTCACCTACGTTACTGATTATGACCGTGTAGACGACATAGCAGACATAGAAAGAAATCTGAAAAATCTCCTACAGAAGATAGTGAAGGAAAGCGAGAAGAAAGGAGTAAACATCAACTTCCAGAGGACAAAATGGATTGTTGTTAGCAAAAGGATGAGTCCAGGGTGCGAATTACTAAAATCAAACATTAAATATCTGGGAAGTGTTCTAAAACAGGAAAGTGTGACACTGAAATCCGAAGATGTATTTGGATAGCTAAGAAAGCATTCCAAAAGCTTAACAGAGTATTAATAATAAAAAAAACCCCACTAAAAACAAGAAATAGTTTACTAAACTGCTACGTGATATCTGTCCATCTGATAGCAGTAAAAGCTTAACAATCTCCTCAAAGATGAAAAAGAAACTTGAAGCAACTGAAATGGGGTTCTACAGAAGGATACTGAGGATAACATGTGAGCAACGATGAAGTTTAAGAGAAAATAGATGCAAAAAAGAAAACTTATTACTAACACCAGGGCGGTAAAGTTGAGGTTTCTGGGGCACATAAGGTGGAAGGAGGGCTTGGAAAATTTAATAATCACAGGACATATTGAGGGTAAGAGGTACAGAGGAAAACAACGTAGATAGCTTGAATATATCTATGGCGGAAAAGGGTTTACGAGAAATAATAGAAAAACAAGATCTATTAAGAGCTACAAGGCACAGGAAGTTGTGGAGAGCCATGAACGCCTATGCTCTGAGGGAACACGGCCCATAAAGAAGAAGACGAGATCTTTTGTTAAACATTTGCTTCACAGTGAACATTCTTTTTATTCGGCAGTTGCTGATCATGTTAGATGAGCATGTTACATGAGCAACTGAAATTCACTTTTATATTGTTCTTGGTGAATCTTGCTGATCAGTTTGTCACCAACATTTAGTAGTTTGAAGAATATCTTTGAGACATTAATTTGTGACGTGCGGTTATACTGCGACGATGGATTAATGACAATTTTACGACACTATTAAAAGGGGAGTTAAACCAAATTATTCTCCTGTTTTTTTTTTTTTTTTTTTTATCTGAATTTTTATTTTCTATACAGTAGCTTATGCTGTTACGCCGGCCAATTTCCGCTGCTAAATAGACTTGGCTTCGTCAAACACCTTTTCATCGTAGTGGTTAGTTGATATCCACGAATGCACTGATATATATATATCATCACACAATCCTCACACTTGTTCCATATGTGTGGCCTCCTTTGTAAATCACTATCGAGTCTTAAATGCCACTTAAGATTATCGCACAAAATTTCATAACTGAATCAATTAAGCTGTTAGATCCTCATACGCCGAAACCGACGGGAGAGTCCATTATTATATAAAAGGAAGAGGTTATAGTAGTTCCAACGATAGAAGAGTGTATATATTAAAAAGAAGAGAAAAACCGTAAACCTTTTTGGTTGTAATGTGAATGTTTTTTTTTTTAAATATTATGCTTTATTTTCCATAATTTTGCTACACGTGTTTCCAGTCTCGCGACCCTCATCAGGCAAAGGGTGGAGATTTCCGCATATTGTTAAAAATAATTAAATTTTTCTCCTTTATGTTTTTCGATGTTAAATATTCTCGGTATGAGACATTCTTTTTTTTGTGTGTGTTAGTGACCCACTACATACACTGCTGACAAAAACACACAAAATGGAAATAGATCTAAGAACACACAGGGGTCATTAAAAGATTGGAATGCCGATAACTACTTCATCATTTCTTGGACCAATCTTAATTGTTTTATAACCCTTCACGCAGAACTTTTCACTGCCAGTTCAAGAAAGACGTTTGGATCACTAACACAAAAAAAAAAGATTACGCTTTTATCAACTGGGCCATGTTTCATCGATGATTTGTGAGTTCAGTGCCTGGCCAAGGTAGAGGGGAGCAAAAACTTGGAGATTTAAGTTACTAAAGGGAATTAACTGAAACTGAAATATCCCAAAACGCCATGGCACGTGGAATTAGAACAATCTAACAAGTTTTCGCTTCAAAATTCCAACGTATATTACCTGAAGAAAGCAGGAGCGTACAATGGTCGAAACGTCAAGAATACGGCAAATAGTGTAAATCAGTAATTTTATGTGGAGCGAAAAGAAACACCCATTTGCATTATGCCTTTCTTCTTTGCTGACCCATCAGAGTCATTATCATTTTGTATCATCTGTGTTTTTTTTCAATTGTTCGCTGTGACAATTACACCGTTCCTGATAAGCTGACATGTTCTTGAGATGGGAATGCAATAT
This sequence comes from Acanthosepion pharaonis, assembly GCA_903632075.3. Classification (NCBI taxonomy): domain Eukaryota; kingdom Metazoa; phylum Mollusca; class Cephalopoda; order Sepiida; family Sepiidae; genus Acanthosepion; species Acanthosepion pharaonis. The sequence goes on from CAHIKZ030004834.1 coordinate 692,962, forward strand.
GAAAAACACGGAAGCCTGAAAGAAATTCATTTCGTTACTTTCGCTAGCCTGATTGATTCATGTTGCTTTTGCCATCACCTTCGTACGCTCGTTTTCTACGTTACCCCCAGGGCTACCGGTATTACTGGACGTCTGTTTGATTTAATCAAATCATTCCTACCGGATTGTGAAATGAAGATCATTTTGAACGGGCTCACTTTCAGATCCTTTCAGATCCTTTCACGCGAACACGGGTGTCCCCCACCCCAAAGCTCTATCCCGGGTCCTACGCTGTTTCTGATCTTCATCAATGAGCTTCCTGATTTCATCAATTCCCAACTATGTATTTATGCCAATAACATTACTATTTACGTCCGTGTCAATAGTAAAACCGTCAGAGATGAAAAAGTTAACCTGGCCGCTACTCTTGAAAAGGACCGCGAATTAATGGTTAACTGGGACAGGAAATGACTTAATCACCACTGTGATACTTTCCTGCTCACCCTAAGCATAACTGACTCACGGAGAGCAACACACTGCGCCTTCTTGGTCTAATCTTTCAACTTACTTGAAGTGGAACGACTACGTCAAATCAATAGCTGCATCTTCTGCAAGGAAACTTGGGTCACTGAGTCGTGCAGGATGGTTTTTTCTCGTCAATGTCCATCTAGTACATTTACAAATCTATCCGTGCTGCCATATCTGGTCAGGTGCACCTGCTATTGATCTTGAAGTTTTGAATTAAATCCAAAGAAGCATCTGCAATGTAACCGATCTCAACTTTCTCACCTACGTGACGATGCCTCCCTCTGTCTTTTCTACAAATTGGCATCTAGGTAAATGTAATCACCACTTCTACTCCCACAATTTCTTTTCTCGCACTTCACGTTTGTGTAACACCCTTCCATTTCCTCCCTTCCCTTATAACTACAGTCTTCAAAAATTTAAATGCAACGTCAATCGCCATCTTCTATCTACCACACACATGTCTATTTTTTTAATTGTTTGAAATACATTGGGTAAATTGATTTTATATTTCTATGCTTTGTCTGTAGGCTAACAGTACCTAAATGTACAATATTAAACTTTTCATAAAATAAAGGGAAACTTTTTTGTCTTCGGTGTCTCAGAGTTCCCCCCCCACCTCACAAGGTGTACAGTTCTGGGGGTAAGTCACATTTTTAAAAATGCCCTATAGGATTGAGTGAGCAGTATAAAATTGCCGGTTGGCACTTTATGTTTTAGTTCTTATAACTGATCCAAGTAAAGGTTGAAAACAGCAGCAAAACTTACTATTGCATATATAACATCAGACTATACCCAAAGGAATCTCGATTCAAAACCATTGTCTGACCTTAAGATGACGTTCTGGGCCTTTGAGTATAAACCAAATCAATCCAATGCAAATGATTGCCTTTGTAGATGACAAACCAGTTATACCCAAAGGAATCTCGATTCAAAAACCATTGTGTTTACGTTCTGGGCCTTTTTCAATTGCAAATGATTGCCTTCCCCATCATCTGTTTTGTCTTGCTCATCTGTTTTGTCTTGCTACTGACAATTTCTTGTCAAGATATCCAGTGATAAAACACATGGTAGGGATGGTTCATGTCTTCCCCGGGGGATAATAATATTAAATAAACAAATTTAAATAAGATAGAAATAGACATCATTTGTAAAAACTAGAGAATCATATCTGAAAGCGAAACCGTGTATACACCGTAAGAAACATTTTTCTAAGTAAAGAAAATTGTGAAATTTTAACGCACTTAATACTTTAGATTCATTTCTGATTCAGGATTGTCAATTAAAAACCATTAATTGGTCTCCTGTTATCAAACATTCTATTTGGATGGTTGCTCTCAAGTAGATATTGTATAATGGCATTGAAGGTGTTTATACCATGGTATTCGGAATATACGCACATATAAATAAAAAAAGAGGAACAACTAATTTCTTTAATGCTTTGAGAATGGTGCCAATAAACGTCAAAATGCTAAAATGAATTCCTTAATTGGTTCTCAAAGGTTTACTTGTTACAAAGCCCTTGTTCATCTACC
>CAHIKZ030004834.1:700000-805000 GCA_903632075.3 Acanthosepion pharaonis
TTAAACACTAATATTCCATAGTTATAATTTATTACATTGGAATCGTAATCACGATCCAATTCATCAGATCTACAAATTCAAAAAGAAATCATAAAAAATAACTCCGGGAATAAAAAATAAAATTTAGTGAGAGTGTATGTATGAGAGTGGGGGGACTAGGGTGAGAGGTAAATGAAAGCTTTACAGAGGGAGTAACAGACGAGAGAAGAACAGGAAGGCCTAAAAGTGAAGGTGGGGATTAAAATTTAACAGAGAGAAGTTTTTTCTGATTTCTTTTCGAATTTGTAGATCTGATAAATTGGATCGTAATTACGATTCCAATGTAATAAATTATAACCATGGAATATTAGTGTTTAAGTCTTTTTATTATATATATATACACATAAATGAAAATTTTCAGGAAATTTTCATTAGAATTGAGCGAGTGGCTTAATTCCTCTTAAATCAAAATTAATATACACACCAGACAGAAAAAAAGCTATAAATTTTATACAAACACAAAGAAAATGACCTGTGCAAAATAACAAAGTCTATAATTTTGAGAAGGACATTATGGACATAGAGAGACACGTGCAATTTCATATCAACTAGAAACAGAATCGGGACTTCGTGAATGCCTTCAAGAAACAAGGAAAGAGAAACAGAATTTCATTATCATTTAACCCTGAACACGTATAAGCAACTCAAAGCAAAAACTGCCAAGGCAAAGATATATATCTGTAAATGTTGCCTTTTGGAGAAAAGGACAAGGCTACAAAAGACATCATTAATGAAATCATCAGGAAGTCTGAAATGGAATATGAGAAATGGTACCAGAGGGTTAAGTGGACAAATGATCGAAGTTCGATGATGTGCAAGAATTTGTATCTGAATATTCCAGAAGCTCTCCACGAAAATGCAACTGCGATCTGAGAAGCAAACCAATCAAGTGAAAAAATCTCACTAGATTGTAAACGAGGCAATGGATCAGAGGGTGAAGACAAAAGGATGAAGAAGAAAATTACGAGGGCTTCCCCGGGAGATAAGAAAGTCGTCTTAGAAAATCATATGGACTATAGCGTATTGTTGAAGCAACTGTGAAAAAATCCCAAATTGGATGAATGGGAATTTTTGAAATTGTCCACGATTTTCAAATATGTGAGCATACTGAGGACAGGGCTGGAGAACTGGGAAAACTGATTTTGCTTTACCAAAATCTAATGATAACCTCCACACACATTGAGTGAATGTGCAAAACGAAGATGTAATAATAACATCATCAACTCCGAAGAAAAATTCTATGAACGAGTCGTCGGCACCCGCTCAGGGTGTGGGTGGTGGTGTAGAGATGACTCTAAAGACCCAGTCACAGAGGAGTGTGGGTGGTGAACGCTGCTGGGTGAATAGAGCCGTCCGGAGAGCACATCGCAGATCCTCTTCATGTTGATGGTTAGATTCGAAAGTCTCTGCCTTCCCTTGGATGGTCCTATGCCAAGAAGACCGATTGTAACAACGGTTTCCTAGGTATCAAAGTCAATTATGACTTGTGTCAATGTACCACTGAATTTTTTATCCAACAATGGCCTCGAACAGAAGACTCTGATAATGCTCCCGATATATAAAAGCTGGGAACTTTAAAAATGCCAACATTGTGATGATCTTCAAAAACGAAGACTGTTCACTCTGCGAAAACTAGCGTGGCATCTTCATTCTGAGCACGGCTGGGAAAATCTTTGCGCAAATACTATTGAATCAATTCCTCGCGACAGAAGAGATCCTTCCAGAATCCGCTCACTCTACGAAAACTATCGTGGCATGTCTTTCCTGAGCATAGCTGGCAAGATCTTTGTGCGATGTGGTTATGAACATGAACTTTCAATAGCAACAAAAAACGACGAAACTACTATTTTCTACGAGATGGCAATCCAACTGAGAAAGACAGTGATCCCAACTTGATATAAGTAACGAAAGACTAGAATCAAAGTAGTTGTCTTCTCACGAACAGAGATGATGACCCACGACGAAAGGAACAAATCTCTCAGAAAGCTACAGAAAATCTCTCCAAATATTAAAATCAAGGAATAGAAATCGAGAGCGTTGGTTATGAAGACAACAGCAATACCACTGGTCTGGGTAGAAGAGGAAAGAGAAATAAAACAAAATCTTTGGAAACATCAATATACAAGAAATATTGAAGCTATTTCTCTACGGTATTGCTCTCATATTAAATAAAACTCTATACAGGAAGCCATGCGGCCATATCATGTTCCAACACCGGTTCCCGTACGATCTTTAAGACTGGTCAATACATAGAGAGAGTGACTGCTTGGAAATACAATGTGCTGCAAGTTTGGATTGGTATGGGTAATAGATAATGGCTTGGAATTATTAATCGGAGGGCCAAGTTCCAATTTTGGTTGGGTTTGTTATATTCAATAACGTGCAAATACGCTTGGGAAAGGTATGAATTCACCTCTTCTTCTCCTCAGCTATGGGTTAATTAGTAAAACTTTTATCAATAAAACCATTATTATCTTCAAAATAAAATTAATGTAATATACAATTGTGTACCAATGTCGGCAATAAATAACCCAGAAAAGTTGACAAAAACAACTCACTAATATATATTCATCAAATTAATTCATCTTTATGCTACGTCTTATTTAGCGGTTAAGCATAAACTGCAGGTCAATGCTGCACCTGCTTTCATTGATTTAGAGAGGAATTGAGTGAAAAGCTTATTCTGCAAAAATATTGTGGCCAATTTATTTTCTTCAGTCACGAGAAGTTGCCTGAATCAATATATTTTGCATATAATAATAATAATAATAATAATAATAATGGAGTATTAAGTCGGTAATATATTTCACATCAGACTGTCAATGCAAGCAAGGCGCGGGGTTGATTTTAACTTACTTCCGGCTACCAGATACAGAAGTAGACGACCTCACACCTAAATTCCGTACAAAGGTGAGAACGAGGATGTTGGATAGATGTATATAAAAACAACTACTCCATGTTTCTCCAATACACGGTAGACGGAAAATGTAAGATTCAACTACTGTGCTTACATTTAATTGGCACCGTAACTTCATTGCAACAACAACAGCAGCAGCAGCAATAATAATAATAATAATAATAATAACAGCAATATTTTGAAAGTAAAGGACACAATTTGTCGTCAAGAGGGTTCATTAAAATTCAAACGTCTCGAAATACTAAATCTCTTTATCGGAAACAATGTTAAGAAAATGTGTGAATTTTTGAATTTCTCTGTTCCAGCAAAGGACAGAACAAAAGTTAAAAACCAGATGAAAATCGAGGCACTGCCAGAAAACTAAAAACAAAATTCTGTAAATTCCAGGTCAGTGTTTAAACTTATCAATACTGGCGAGCGTGAGAAATCAGTAAAAATAATGAGAACAATAATGAAGTATCAAGAAGGCTTGTTGTCACTTGATCGCCAATGAAAATCACCAGCTTCCATAAGCATAAATAATAAAGGAAAACCTTCCTTGATCGAGGGAAACCTGAATTGAATTGGATTAAATTGGTCAGTTTTTTTTTTAGGCTCTGCCACAATGCGTTTTTACGGAGATATTTACTATGGAATTTTTTTATTCAAACTTTCCTGGCTGATATATAGTTACAATGATTAATCATTAATTTGCATATCCGGAATCCGGCATATCCTGAGTTCCTCATATCCAGAATCCCTCATTTCCTGAGTTCCTCATATCCGGAAACCCTCATATCCGGATTTCCTAATATCCTGAGTTCCTCATATCCGGAATCCTGCATATCCGGAATTCTTCATATCCAGAATCCCTAATACCCTGTGTTCCTCATATCGGGAATCCTTCATATCCGGAGTTCCTCGTATCCGGAATACCCCATATCCGGAATCTCTCATATCCTGATTTCCTCATATCCGGAATCTCTCATATCCGGAATCTCTCATATCCTGAGTTCCTTATATCCGGAATCCCGCATATCTGGACATGTTTTTGATATGCATATTTAAACTATTTGTGTGATATGTAACATATTTGAAATTTCTGATTTTCAGGTAAATTTACTTTGGATAATTGTTTATGCTTATTTCACCCTAATGGCTTGTATTGGTGCCAAAGATAATGGGAATAAGAGGAAAGAATGACAACGAGACACATCTGCAACAAGATAGCGACGAAAAAAATGATTCTGATGAAACCTGGACTAAAATTGAAAAAGGTTGTCAGTTTTATGGAAAGAAAGCCAGCATTCAACTATGAAGATTGTAATAACGCACGTATAGTTAAAAAGTGTATTTCCTTTAAAAAAAAAAAGGAACAAAAGCAAAGCGAAATGCAGAAAATGACATTAGAAGAGAAAGAATCACCAGGCAACAGCGATTAAAAATCCTCGTTACATTATTTGTTTTGCATACATGGCATACTTAATTTAATGAATTTTCATTAACTTTACATAATTTATTTCTTTTTCCTTAGAATCAATTCCGTTATATTTCATTCACCATTAGTTTATTTTGTTTACTATAAAGCATTGAAAATAAATGTTAAACCTGATTGCAGTTCTTTTATTTTAATCTAAATATAAACCCTCATATCCGGACTTTGTAACCAATTCCTCATATCCGGAAGGCCTTTTTAGTCCGGTTGTCAATGATCCAACTGTATTAAGAAATGGAATTGTTTACTTTTTACTAAACATTCGACAATGCACTTTCAGGAATTGCATGTGTGGTCATTCAGAACAGTATTGCAGGTTGTCGTATTAATGTGAACACACAGCGAGGAGAGGTACACACATAAACGGATATGATACTTCAAATTAGGAATACAAAATTTGTAAGCGACTTCACATTCCTTTTTAAGCCACGCAAGCACATTTCATATTTCTGCTCGCCATTGTAGTTTACATGCATTTCAAATACTGACTTCACTGGATAATGATAAGTTTCTTTAAAATTTAGGAGACTATTTTAAAAGATGCATTACAAATCGCTATTACTTGGTAAGGAAGAATATCAAATCTTTCACCATTCAACGCTGTTTTCCAGCACTAAGCTATACAAGGAATTTCAAACAGCTTAGAAAGTGTATTCTATTATTTGTGGGAATGTAGTGTTAAACCCTGTGAAATATGTCGATTGCTGGCGATATAACACGTTGAGAGCGCCAACCGGAAGTATATTGCTGTTTCTGATTGAATGTATGAGTTGACACGTCGTAAATCTTTAAAGAAATATTCATAATCGCTTGAAAGGGACCAAAGATTGGAAAAGAAAGAAAGAAAGAAAGAAAGAAAAAGGGACATTAGCAGATAAGAAAGTTTTTACTTTCTTATCTGCTAATGTTCCTTCTCTTTCTTTTTTAAGAAAAAATATTGAAGTAAGATGTAATGAATTGAAAAGAAAGAAAAGAAGAAAGAGAAAATGGAAGAAAAAATGAAAGTTTCATGAGAAATAAGAAAAACTGTTTAAACAAAGAAAGTGAATGAAAGAAAGAAAGAGTGAATAAAATAAAAAAGAAAGAAAAAGTTAATGAAAGAAAGAGTGAATAAAAGAAAGAAAGAAAGAATGAAAGAAAAAAGAGTGAATGAAAGAAAGAGTGAATAAAGGTAAAGAGTGGATGAAAGAAAGTAGATGAAAGAAAGAGTGGATGATAGAAAAAGAGGATGAAAGAAAGAAAATGTGAATAAAATACAGAAAGGAAGAAAAAGAGTTCACGAAAGAAAAATTTAATGAAAGAAAAAAGAAAGTACGAATTAAATAAATAAAATGAATGTCTGAAGATAAAGCGAAAATGTATGAACGAAAGAAAGAAGAAATGTTTCAAGAAAAGAATATTAGAAAGAAAATCTGAAAAAAAAGAAAGAAAGTGGGAATATCTGAGGAAGAAAAGGAAAGAAAGAACGAAAGAAAGTAATAGGGAACTTTTGAAGATAAAGAAAGAAAATAGAAATGAATATTTGAAGGAAAGAAAGAAAAAGAAAGAAAGAATCAACTAAGGTAAGTTTGAAATTAATAAAGAAGAAAAAAGAAAGATTGAATGTTTGAGGAAATGAAAGAAAGAGGTAATATAATCGTAAGACATTGCAATTGAGTCATTTTTTGTCCATTTGGTTTTGCCGTGCAGTAACCTGACACCCATAAAGAAACGTCTCTTTCTCCGAAGAATTATGCAATGCTTCACATTATCTACTCGTGCTGATTTTGTGAGCATATCACCCAATAGCAGTACATCGTCTGCATCCCGGAATCCATTGAAATTTCTTCGTTGACTGCTGAACATTGAATTTTTGATGTTGGATCAATGCCGATGTATGCGCTTTCAAAATCAACTTTTGTATCGGGGATAACGCAATGTTCCCGGGTCTCATCACCGGCGATCATGGCCTGCAAAACGTTCCCCCTCAACTCCTCTGTGACGTTCGAAAAGGTGAAAAGAAATGTCCATGTACTGAAACTTGTGTTATTATTCACAGAATTTCTTTTGTCCCCAAAGTTGAATTTCTGCCCACTACTTGCTAAAGTATTTTTACACCTCCCACCTTAATGCTTGTTCACTGCATATGATGGCAGTAATCATTGTTTTGGTGTGACATAGTCATGCATATGATGGCAGTAATCATTGTTTTGGTGTGACATAGGCAAGCGTCTTTGATATTATTTGATGTTCTTGTTGTGACAAGAACTATTGTGTACCCGACTGTTGCCTTCTCTCTTTACTGATGTCACAATGTGTTAATTATATATATTCATTTTTATTTAATCATTTGACCCCATTCAAGGCAGTAAAGCCACTAAGACACAAGGGATTACTGAGTGTGAAATAATAAGAAAAAAGAGAAACATTATTAATGAGCGAGAGTGACAGAAGAAGAATCAAGGTGACAGTAGATAATAGTTGACATTGCATTTAAATTTTTTGAAGTTGGCTGCTAAACATGGAACCAGAAATGTGTTCCACAAGCGAGAAGAGCGAGTAAATAAACTGTTATAGCATAGAACTTATGATTATATCTCGCTGATTCAACTGTGAATTGATGACACATTATCGCCAATCTAATACAGCGATTAAATAACTGAAGTCTTGGTACCATAGAGGAAATTTCATCGGAACAATTACCATGAAAGTATTTCTAGAAAAGACACAGGGAAGCTACATTATGGCGGTGGGAAAATGACTGAAGCCGAGACACCAGGTCAGGACCAATAATATTGCAAATTCTTCTTTGGATTTTATAGCAGGAACACCAGACTAAATGTGGCAGCGATATTCAAAGCATAGTCGAATAGTAGACTTATAAATATGTAAGATTTTATAAGAGAAGAAGAAACAACTTTCTTGGCGACGTAGGGAGTCACAGGTTTCTTGTTTATGACTCGCTTTTTAAGAATGTATTCTTTGTATTAGATAGATATAAGTTGGATTCTTTAAGAATGGATTCAAAGAAAGTTAGCGATATAATGTAATGTTTTAGGCGTGTTTTTTATAGTTGGTAATAATGATATTATAGGGTTTTCAATCTATTTTCTCCTTAACGAATTATGTTCTTTTTTAATTAGGGTGGCATTAGTGAAATCAAAGATATGTTCAGCAACGTTTCCATGCAAAACGAGAGTTTTATCGTTTGCTCTTGATTCAAGTTTCATATTAGCAGAGAATGTCACGACGACTCACTCTCCTGGAGGTTAGCTGGTGGGAGGCAGATAGGGATCTCTCAGGGCATTAATGGAGGGAAGTTTCGTTTTGGAGGTGTTAAAATTCACAGACCATTCCTTGCTCCAGTTAACAACATACTGTAGATCACGTTCTTTAGGTCAGCTGCCAATTTCACCCTATCGAAGTGATCAGAATTACTATCGAGACAAGAGTAAATGATTGTGTCATTAGAAAAGTTGAGAACTCATGTCATCAGCAGAATCATTGATGAAAATTAAGAAAAAAGTAGGTCTAAGCATAGAGCCTTGGAGGATACCTGCATTAATAAGAAGGATCTAGAAGAGTGGGCGTTCAGGACAACCTTCATTTTGCCATTTGATAGGAAAGACTGGATCAGTTCAAAAATTCGCCTAGGAAATACAATAACCTTTCAACTTGTGAAGAAGGCCGGTATGCCCAATCTTGTCAAAGGCTTTCGAGATGTTCACAGCAAGAGTCCGCGCTTCATCATTCAGATCTAAAAGCCTGATCTAAACTCTTTCAACAATAAATCATTATTACATCAGCATCTGACGTAGAGAAGTGAAAGCCATATTTCATGTCTAAAAGGAGGACCCATCTATGATGTGAGATGCATAACCAATTCAGAATAGATTAATGGGCATCAGATGGTAATGTGTATTTGCAATTGTGTGCCTGTGTCTGTCTAGTTTGGGTTTTATTTTCACTTTAGTCAATTCGCGAAGTAGGGAGTCACAGGTTTCTTGTTTATGACTCGCTTTTTAAGAATGTATTCTTTGTATTAGATAGATATAAGTTGGATTCTTTAAGAATGGATTCAAAGAAAGTTAGCGATGTAATGTAATGTTTTAGGTGTGTTTTTTTTTATAGTTGGTAATAATATTATTATTAAGTTTTCAATCTATTTTCTCCTTAAAGAATTATGTTCTTTTTTAATTAGGGTGGCATTAGTGAAATCAAAGATATGTCCAGCAACGTTTCCATGCAAAACGAGAGTTTTATAGTTTGTCCAAATGAAAGTCTCTTCTGTGTTTGTAGAGGGGCGGGCATGTAGATCACGTGACATCTCCCCTACATAAACATTTTTGCCTTGTAAACAATTTATTTAACAAATCCCGGCATTTGAATAGGTGTTTTTCTTCCTACTTATATCCCCAGTTATATATCTAATTTGTTGCCGTATTTAGTCACAAAACTATTAGAGGGAAGGATTATGAATTTTGTGTAATTTTTATCTGAAGTGTTATTGGTGGTGTTTGTCTTTTGGCTTTGTGTAATTTGTAAGCTCTTTCATTTGCGTTGAGGATAAAATGATTTAGATAGTGGAGACATTTGAAACTTTTCTTAATATATCTCTCTACTTCATTTAGATATTCTACGCTACATATCCTAAGGTCTCTGAATCCTCTGACCACTCCAGATCTTATTTTTTGGTTGTGGTGGGAATAGAAGTTGATTAGATTGTTTTTGTTTTGTGGGTTTACAATATACTTTAAAATCTAATTTCTCATTGTTGCTGATTTATAACATGTCGAGGAAAAGTAGAGAATTGTTTATTTCAAATTCGAGTGTGAATTCAATGTTAGATTCAAACAAGTTTCATGAATAGGTCTAATAGGTTTGTATCTTAAAGATATAATAAGAACTGTTTGGTATGATGTGTCTAAATGGACCGGATTCTAAGAATTCTAGAAAAAAGCAAGCGAGAATATCACTGAGAGGTGACCGCATAAGTAAGCCGAATTTTTGCTTTTAGAGAATATTATTGATTGCGAAGCAGCAGTGGTTAGTGATAAGTTTGCATATTTTTAGAATTTTGTGACTTGGTTGAGGTGGTTTTCTTTGGGCTTTTGGGGGGTGTTTTTCACTATCTTAAGGCATTTCGTGATTGATATATTGGTGTATAATGATTTGCTCGTCATGACCATGTTTTCCACATTTACCTTCCGTATTCTCTGGATTAAGTCAGCAGAGCGTTTGATGTGTTGCGTTGGAATGGATTTAGTACATTTGCAATGAGTCTAGCTAATTTGTAGGGTGTACTGTTTATACCGGACACAGTGGGTCTGATTGGTAAGTCGGGTTTTTGTTTTGGGTATACCGTATAGTTTGGATGTGGTGGGGTGATTCATTGATTTTTGTGTAGGTGTTATCGTCATTTAAAAAGGATTCTAATTTTTCAATGTAGACGTTGGTGTCCATTATAACTATAACTAGAGTTATGATGATGTCTTTGTTCGTGGATGAGCTTTTGTGCCCATATGTATCTCCTGGGTGGGGTAGTTTCATCAGTGTTTGTGAGAGTGGCTGCTAATATCCCTGATAAGTAAATTTCTCGAATTCTGTATTGTTGAATTTATATACAGGATGTTAGGCACATTTTGACATTGAATATCTCGAAGACTATTAAGGATATAAAAACGCGCCTGACATATTCTGAAAGAATTTAATCTCAGGTTTTACATGGAATGTTCAAAGATGTTGAAGGTGAGCACCGTTGGTCACACGGTACACATCAAGCCGATAGTCCAATTCATGCCAAACGCGTTCCAGCATTGCGTTGTCGCCGGTTGCAACAGCTTCCGATATTCGGGCCTTCAGTTCATTCACGTCTTTTGGAAGGAGAAGCACATAGACCAGTCCGTTCACAAACCCCCACAAAAAGAAACCGCAGGGTGTGAGGTCTGGAAACTTGATAAATGCACGTTGAACAAGTGTCCATGATTCAGTTTTTGCAAATTCAAGGACGCAAAATTCCTTTTATGGTTGCGTGAACGCCATTACTGGATATGAGAAAATAGTAAAAGATCATTAGCATTACAAAAAGACTTAATGAATTTAGCTTTAAAATGGTACCAGTTTCATCTTAATACCATTCATAGTTCAGCAGATACGAGGACTTGAAATGTGCCCAAGATTTCTGGAACACCCTCTATATAAATGCGATTCAATGGTACATATCAAAACAGGTGAAATTAGTAGAATTTAACATATTTAAAGGCCAGCGCAATTTTCGTAAAAAAGTAATTAGCAGTGTATTGCATAACTCTTGACCAACTTTGGCGTAATATCGCTTATAAGAGTCACAGTTTCGATTAAATCTATTTAATTCTTAGCTGTTATCTAATTTATACCCTTCAAAATAAATGTTAATCTTAGACTCTAAATTCGCAATTTGAATTATACAACACGATAGAAGCCGTTAAATACATGAAAACATGTAAATATTGAAAATGAGATAAAATTTTCGTTTTTGTTTTTTTATTTTATTAGTGGTGCAAAAATTAATGACCACCATGAAATAGACAAAATTTGTATTTATTACCACTTATGATAACAATTAAAAGGAAAAATAAAATTAAAAACGAGCTACCAAACCGGTTTCGAACCTCGCTCAGCAGAGGTAAATCGAGTTTAATAAAGGTATAATCATCTATAAAAAGCTTGATAATATGTAGGGAAAAGAAAAAAAAACGCTTAAATGGAAATTATTTGGAGGCCAAAACAAAATCCTTCTGTCTGCACAACGAAGGGCTCAAGGACAAAATATATACGGCCTCCAATATATTTAATTAATATATATATATATATATATATATATATATATATATATATATATATATATATGGAAAAGATAAAGTAATGTATAGTATAATCTATAAAGATCCTAACTACGTGCGTCATACTTTAGGACTTGTGACACATCTCAACTAAGCTTAGAAAATCATTTAGGGCATTTCGGTGTGGTCTAATTGTTATGAAGCTTGTCTCGCTAGACCAATTATGACTGAATAGTAAGTTCGATCCTCACTTGGTGCCTGATACTTCCAACCTTATTTCACATCTAAGCTACGCTTAGAAAATGAGGCCCACTTCCACGTGGTTTAATGGTTAACAAGCTTGCCTTGCTAGATCAATTACGACTGAATAGTAAGTTCGAACCTCATAGGTTGCCATAGCATCATTAAGAGAGGAGTTTTCAAAAGGAAAGCTCACAAATCGATTTTCCCTTTTCCTAAAAATAACAATATTTTGTGTGTGTTAGAGCTGATTTTTTACCTTTCCGAAAATAAAAAAGAAAGTTTAATCTACTGAAAAGGTTGCTTGTTTTCTGCCACGTTAAATACATTAATTTAACTACTTGTTGTTCGTATCAGTTGTCAAAATACAATGCAACGTTTGAATGAATATGATGCTCCCAACGTCATCTGACGGCAAAAACAGGTACGAAATTTTGCGTCAGTCTATGAAATTTGAGATCACTCTGCCAATCTATTTAGCTCCTAAGCCAAATCATTTTCATAAATTCTAGATTATGCAGTAGAAACAGAACTTGTTAAAACCAACAAAGACAGCAAAGATTAGAAAGGAATTCAGTCGATTTTTATGCTTTTGTTAAATTTTTGAAAATGTTAGAAACTTATAAAAATTAAAATGAAGAAACATTATTGTGCTTAAATTTCTTTTATAAAAAAAGAATTATGGCACAATTACAAGGGATACTAGAGTTTTTATTCAGTATTACTTAATATAGTTAACTTTTAGCTAATATTTTGAACTATTAAGCTGCAATGTGTGCATACAATTTAGGCTCTATTCCACACACATGAATTCACACACAACAATATATATATGAATAAAAAGACGAAGGGGAAAACTATTCTTAGCCGTCCTGTGAGTATAGTAAGGTAACAAATCCGTTGGTATATAATCCAAGTGGATCCTAGTAATATGAAAATATTAGAACTGATCTACAAAAAAAGAGTTCGATGTATTTTATTTAATTTATACAGAGGAATTTAATTAATAATCAAAAAATAATTTTACCACCGATGGGGAATAGCTTATTTTGTTATACAACGAAAGTGGTTGACTCTCTTTTCAACCCCGGTGTGGAATGAAATGCATTTACCTGTGAGGAATTGAGATTGGAAGCTAAATTAAGGTTTAAGTTGACGCTTCAGACACCCATCCACCAAAAAAAAGAAATGATGGAAAGGAATAGAAACAAAGATAAATAAATTAAATTCAAGTAAATAAATCAGTCAATGTGCAAAACAAATCTTTAGTCATTTTCAGGGTTTGTTTCGCAACTTCAGTTAGTAGATTCGAAAAAGAAAACCGTATCTGAGCGAAACGAAATGTCAATACAGACAAGTGCGAACAAGAACAGTAAAGAAAAGAGTTTTTGTAGATTTAGATTTGGTCTCGAAAGGTTTCTTGAAGACAGCAAATAAATGAACCCGAAATTGAAGAAAGAAAAATTCAGCAAAAAATAGCAATGATTGTGTAGTAAATGTGGGCAGCAATGGAAGAAAGAAAGAAAGTTAGAAAGAAAGAAAATAGAAAAGAGAGAGGTTAAAAATACCTTTTTGTTTCTTTCTTGCTCGCCTTCGTCCGGGAGAAAATACGATGGAATTCAAGAAGGGAATCAAAAGAGATGAGAATTTGGAAAGAAAAACTAAAGGAACTCCGGGCCAAAATTAAAGAGGATGAACATGTCAAAGACGAAAGCTGCTTGAATTAATATGGAAGTTTTAAAAGAAGCAATAAAATAACCTGTTCTGCATCTATTTCTGTCTCGCTGCAAAGTTTGTCTTTTCTGCGGTATAGAAAAAAAAATCAAACAACAATCTTCACAGACCAACCTCTTCAAGCCAAAGATACACACACTTTCAGAGAACAGTCGACAACGTTTTAACTGATTGCACTGTCCGATGGATTTATATTTCTGTGAAGCAGACGACCACATTCCACCCCGACATTAATCATCTTTCCTCTAGTGATCGTCATTAGGATTGATTGTTCAGTTCAGCTTTGGACGAGAATTTTATCTACGTACGATTCTTCACAATCGAATCTTTAGGCAGACACTCCGCTATTCTTAGGCGTGTATTTTATAAATGGCTTGAATGTGTAAAAGATAAGACTGATTTCGTAGAGGGAGAGTTGGGAATTAATAATTGCATATATCATTCTGGATATAACAATATTTACAATCAATATTTGTTTGTCAAACCAGAAGTGTAGTCGTTCGTAAATCTTTCAAAGCTTTAGCTTCGTATAAACAAAAATACGTTCTGTTAAAGCATCAAATTTATAAGAGACTTTATGCAAACGCAGGATCTCTGTGTACGTAAAAATACATAGCTCCATACAGACCGGGTACAAGTATCCCGATCACCCCCATTCACTAGGGTAGTTATGCTATCCATGTTTCAGATGAATATGTGTGTTGGTAACCCCCCCCCCCACAGTGCCCATTTGTGGTTTATACTGCAACTATGCTGAGCGGATCTTAGTTGCAGTTTCTGGGAGAGAGCGGATAATCCGGCATGATCATTTTTTAACAAGATCAGCTGTGGGTTTGCGTGTGCTGGCGTTGTTCAGATTGCTGATCATGCTAGATAACACGCTCTCTCGCAGAAACAGTAACTAAGGTCTGCTCAGTATAAATCACAGGCTAGCTCTGTGGGTGTTGAACAAAAACAAATGTGCCTGAGCGAGCGTCTACAATAGGGATTGGCTAGCCACCCTAGTAGACGAGTATCCTCGAATACGAGTAGCCAGCTATTATACATATATTCCCAAAGAAGTAATAGATATTTCATTTATTAATCAGGCAGATTTTTATCACTTTAAAAGTTATTTTTAGTGGATACTCGTATTTGAGTAGACGCCCCGTTTATTTTTTTAAACAATATATCTATTTTCATTTTACGGCTTGAATATTCGAGAGGTCGCATTAGAGAAAAAAATCGCCCTAATGGCTGGCTACTCATTTTCGAGCACACGCCCCCCGTCTGTCAGGGCGGGGTTAGCAATTCCTTATTACAGAGGCCCGCTCAACCAACAGAGCCCACCCTATGGTTTATACTGCAACGATACTCAGCGGACCTTAGTTACAGTTTCAGGGAGAGAGGGCATAATCTGTTATAATCAGTAGTTTGATCAAGGCTTGTACAAACAAACCCTCGATCATGATGACTTGTGACTATATGTTAACAAAACCAACGACAGCTCCTTCTACCGAGTTTCACATATATTCATATATATTTTTTCAGTTCGCATATCTCTCACTTTTCCCTCTCTCTCTCACTACACACACACACACACACACACACACACATATATATATATATATATATATAGAGCATTAGTGCAAATAAAATTTGTTACTTAGCTGACATATGTTATACTCAGAACCTGCAGTTTCGTAGATTATTTTTTACCTAATTTTACAGTCCACTGGTGAGGAAGTTTAAGTGATTGACTGCTGTTTGGTGTGGAACACACGCACAAATATATATTTATGCATATAAAAATGACATGTGGCATGATGATTGCATCTAACATGAAAAAGTCTGTCGCCTCTAAGTGTTGATTTCAATGTTCACATTTATATTTATGTACACTCTATCTCTGATATTGTAAATATAATAGACACAAAATGCATATTGCTTATACTGATATAGCTATGGGTAAATGAATGTAAAAAAAAAAAAATGAACAATGACACGTTTTATTCCGATAATGACCTTTATAAAAATATCAGTTTTATTAATGAAATCACTTATAAAAAAGTGGGAATTTAATGGAGAAATATAACAAGAGCTAGTTATAATTTACATCGAAACGTTAAAGATACAAAGACACTCAACATTTAAATGTCAATTTTAATGTACGATATATGTTGATATTAAGCTTTTATCATTAAGCATTTTTGTCATTTTTATTATTGTTTTTAATTATCCCAATATTATCAGTAGTAATTTTATGATGAAGAGAGATAGGATCCTGGATGGAAATTTACAGAGAAGTTTCCGAAATTAGGATACTTTCAATGCATTGTCTCCTTAATAAATTATTTTCTCTTTAAATCAAAATTATATTCTTTAATTTGAACTTATGACCCGATCTATTACAATGAATGTTTAGTTCAATGTACCCGACGTATCGCTTTGTAAAAAAATTCTTTTATGTTCGTATAATTTTTATTTAAGCTCCTCGATATTTCATCTGTATACAACGTGGGGTATTTGGGCAGTCTTACTACTTCAGGTTTAATGAACACTTTTTAACTTCCATCAGTATGGCTGATTCTAACCTCCAAGAGATTGAATTATTGTGCCTTCTAGGGATAACATTTTTTGCTGAGATGAATTGGAAAGATTATATTAAATCAATTGCTAGGTCTGTGTCGTTGTAGACAACTGCTTATCGCTAGAATTTATCTTACATCTCTCCTTGTTTTGAATATTACTGCCATATTTAGTCTGGTGCTCCTGCTATATATTTGGAGATTTTTAACAGAATCCAAAGAAGAATCTGCAATATTATTAGTCCTAACCTTACACATCGGCTTCAGTCATTTTTCTAATGCCGTAACGCAGCTTCGCAGTGCCTTTTCTATAAATATTTGATCTTCAAAAATTTAAAAGCAATGTCAATCGTTAACATCTGTCTTCTTAATTCTTGTTCTTTTATTGATCACTTTCCTTAAGTGGTTTTTCTCATATTCTCTAACACTCAGTAAGCTCTCCCTTTTGAGTTTTAGTAGCTTTGTTGCCTTTCTTGGGATTGAATAATAATAATAAAAATATGTTATTTTAAACTGCCTGAACGTTTTCCACTGACATTAAGTGGAAAGTTTATATATTGAATCCATTGCTAGGACTGCTGCTAGGAGAGATGGTTCTCTGTGTAGTGCTAGACAATTTTTCTTGTCAGAATGTATTTTACATATTTATAAGTCTACCATTGGCGCATGTAATTAATATTGCTGCGTCATCTGCTCTGGTTCTACTATGTATTTAGAGATTCTTGATAAAATTCAAAGAATCTGCAATATTATTGGTTCTGAACAAGCACCTCGTCTTATATTACCTTCCCACTAGATTCTCTGTGAATTTTTTTATAAATATTTTCAGTGTAATTGTTCTGATGAGCTTTCCTCTTTACTACCTCGAATTAGCCCCGTACGCGATTAGCGACAAGGCCTAATGATTTTATAGTTGAAATAGCTAGATGTTTAATCTGTTGTTAAATAGGGAAAGAAATAGGTTGTTAATTTTAACTCCAAAACGAAACTTCCCTCTTTTAATCATCAGAGAGAACCCTTTTTATTTTCCATTAGTATGGCTGATGCTAACCTCCATGAAAGTGACTTTTTGCGCCTTCTCGGACTAACGTTTTCCACTGACATGAAGTGACCAGATTATATTGAATCAATTGCTACATCTGCAGCTAGGAAAGTTGGTTCACTGTGTCATTCTGAACATTTTTTCTTGCCAGAATATATTTTACACATTTATAATTGACAGTTGAGAGTTGAAGAAGAGTTTCTCATGTTATCGGTGTTGACCTGACATCTTGGCTTCAGTCACTTACCCACCGACGTAACGTAGCTTCCTCGAGTCTCTTCTACAAATATTTTTCTAATTGTTCTAATGAGCTTTCCTTTTTGGTTTGGCTTGGTTTACGACATATCAACCTCAATGGGTTATTTAATGTCGACAAGATTTTTTATTGCTGGTAATATTTTTTTTTTTTCAAAAAAGTATTGCAGTAATAATTTTTTTGGTTCCAAAAATGTATTGCTGTTAATATTTTCCTTTTTAAAAAAAAATGTACTGCTGGTAATAACGTATTCCTGGTAATAATTTTTCAGAAAAAGTATTTCTGGGATTAAAACCTATTTTTATATTTTCTTAGTGTTTTGGCCCTTTTTTTTTTTTGGTGGGGTGTAACTATTTGCCGATAGCTGGGACCCTGACAAGTGCTACCACCCCGGGTCAGGGTGGACCTAGGAACACCAGCAATTAAGAGGTGGATCCAAGCTCCTCAAAACCTCCTGATCAGAGGCCTTGTTGTTGGATGTAATTTATTGTCTTACTCAGGAGGCTTTCATTTTTGGTATCTCGATTTTATGAATTCAAGCATATTACTAGATTAGCACTTAGGTCTCATCATTTTAGAGTTGAAATGGTTAGATGTAATAGTAAGTTCTACGCTAACAGTTTCATCTCTTGCACTTCTCCCTCGTTGAACACACTTCCGGCTTCTTCATTTCCTGTCAATTTTGAAGTTAAAAAAATGTAAATGTAGTGCCAATCATCATCTTATGTCTCCTTAATTGCTGTTCTGTTATTATTTTTTCTCCTTAATATATTTCTTAATTCTTTCGCACTCAGTATCCAGTTGAGTCTTACTGTATTTATCGCCATGCTTGGAGTGAAATCATTAAAACAAATTATTGATTAAATATCGTATTGTTTCTGGAGAAGTTGAAAATTGAATTTGTAGCTATTGAGTTGGTTGGTAGTATTTGATTAGGTATCTCCACGAAATCGCTAAAAAAAAGCATAGTCTGATGAAAAAGACGCCAATGTTTATGAAAACAAAATTTTATCGTCAAAATGCTTATGTTTTTATGAAGAGGATAGACGAAATTTTTTTTAATTATTTAAAAAAATTTTTCCATCTTTTTAGAATATTCTAAATTTTGATTTTAAAAACCTTGTTTCTCTTTGTTGCAACAAGGGGTAGTAAATAACATAGATAATTTTAGCGCGTTTTTTTTTTTGTATTACACACATTAATTTGGAAAATCTTCCAAAAATAAAAATAATTATCAGATGTTAATGAACCTTTCAGAAACTATTCACAGATGATCGAAATTATTTTAAATATGTTTTTTTTTTATCAAAGTCATGGCAGAAATATATTTTTTATATATTTATTAACACCCCCATAACTAATTTTATGAAAAACTCTAGAAATTCGATACCTTCTGGTTTAGTGATTACAATAGTTAAAAGCACAAGGCTTTGAAGAATGCAAATCATTTTTTTTTTAATTGTAGCCAACGTACCTGAAAATCAGCTGTGAATTGTAACATACAAAATTCAATAAAACAAATATATTATTTAATTTCACATGCTTTATTTGTTTTTAGTTGTTTTTATGAATATGGACAATATTTTCTGAAAGCAAACATTTTTTACAATGAAAATTGAATTTTTAATACAATTATTTCTTATTTATTTAATTTTAAATAGGTTTTAAAAAAATTTTTACATTGAATTTTTAAAAATATTTTAACATTAGTTAAAAGCAACGTCAACCTTTCAAAGTGTCCGTGTGAGATTGTTATTGTCTAGCGCTTTGAAAATTGTATAATTTGGACCAATCAGATTTGCCATAGTAATTAAGAACCAGAATACAATTTAGTTGCATTATTTGAGTTCAGCATTGTTCTTCGCTGTTAAGGCCTTTACTTTTGAGAAACACGTATGGAGAAGTTAATTTGAGTTTTCAATTTCAACTGAGAAGGGTACCTACAAGTAACAGTATCATCTTATGAAATTTAACTACTGCTAAACTTTAATTTATATGATCTTATTTTTATATTAATCTCAGTTATGACATTTTTCCATAAATGAAATATCAAAATTAATAATAAAATGAATGGAAATACAAATAACACAGTAAAATGTAATAAATGTACATGAAGTTATAGTATTTTATGTACACTTCTGATAAAATTTCATAAGAAAGGTACCTATAAATTAATTAGATACCTTTTCCTTATGGAATTTAATCTCACTCTTAACAGTCTTATTTTTTAATTTCTTTATATTTTCCATAAAGCATCGTAAACGTAAAGATGAAAGTACAAAAAAAAAAAAAAAATTAAAAAATTAGAGCGCTAAAAGTTTTCCTTAAAAGTAACGAGGTAAATAATTTGTTCACTTAAATAATTTCACTTCCTTCCATCCGTAGAAAGAATTATCCTCCCATAAGTTATCTAAACATTTTTTCGGCGCAGAAGCTAAGTTAAGCTTGGATCAAAATATTTTAAATAAACAGTATAATTTCTGTTTTTATTAAAATCGGTTTAGAAAAAATGATAATTGATTTTTAAAAGAATATCAAAGTCAGCTTTTCATCTTTTTTTTTATAAAATGGAAAAAATGATTGAAAATGATGGATTATCTGTCCATTTTTTGACAAAGAAAACAATATTTTTAACGAAAATTTCAGACGTGCTAGGAACGATTAAAAAATGTAAAAAATACCCCAAAAATACTTTGATGTTTCCTCTTCAATAATAATATGAGCATTAAACGATAAAATTTTGTTTTCGTCAAGTTCGGCGTTTTTTTCATCATGCTATGCTCTTTGTTTACATTTTCGTGGAGGTACCTATATGTTCAGTTTTATTTAGGTTATTCATTTATGGATTATATAAACTTTCCGCTTTGCATTATATGTTAAATAATTAAGCTATTGAAACAATTTAAAATTATTTTCAATGTATTTTTAGTATACACAACGAATTTAAATCGATTAGAATATGAGATTAGTATATTATCTCTGCCTAAATGCCATGTCGTGTGACTGCATAACTTTAATCAGTTTCGCTTTGGTCAGAATCAACAACTGCAGAACTACCGGAACATTGTCAGTTTTACTAATCAAAATATCCTTTTTTGGAATGGTACACTCAGCTATAGCAACATCTCCATAAATGGCACACATCTTCTTTTACTGCTTCTACAGTGTTTGTTCCCTTTCTGGAATAAAATAGCATCACATGACAGAAATGCATTTCATTCTCCTCCATCTTCACTTTTAACATAAAAACACTTAAAATTAATAATCCATACCCGAATCGTGTAGGAAAAACGCATTGAAATATCACCTTTCATAATGTGTATAATATATAACATAAATGTCAGTCGCCTTTTATATATACATGTGTGTATGTGTGTGCGTGTGGAGGGGGTGTTAACTGAAATAAATAACTAAGTTGATACCAGCGTTATAGATATTTTTATATAGCGATAGATATTTTTATATATCAAGAACAGTATTGGGAAAATTGTGTGACAAAATGGAAAAAGAATTACTTGTGACGCGTTTCGTCTTTCATTACTTCATTGGACTAAATTTGTTATGTTGGTAGGACTGCACATGCGCACGACAGAGAGGGGTGCTGGGAATTTTAGATTTTTTTTTTATTTAGCCGAATTAATTCTTTTTCTTTCCATCATTTTTGCAAGTAGGTATAACACACTGTAATATTAGAAGATATGCCAGTAATGGTGAAATATTGTACGTAGAGTCAGGGCGTAAATTTACTGTAGATGACTTTGTGCTTAAAAGACTCTCTAGATATTTACGTCGTAGTGAATTATTTCTCCTTTTATCAGAGTAGCAATTTTTATGTCAAAATCGTCGTCACACTCGGTACCCAACCCATTTGACATATTACTTTGTAAAATGTCCCTTCTGTGTTCATATATTTTCTGTTATTTAGATTCCTTGAGGTTTCTCCTATGTATTTTTGTGACAGTTATTACAAAAAACTCTTAACATTCGCCAACTCAGTTAGAAACCGGAAAAAAAAAATCTTACTGAAATGCATTGATGAAAACGTCATCCCACGATGCTCATTCAAAATACTTAGAACATCACATCACATTTTAACAAAATATGCATGCGACTTGCTAAAAGCATCTGCCGAAGAACTAGATGTGTTGGAAAAACCAACCACTAAAAAGCCAGAACTGCTGGAATGCAACTCCACAGAAAGTAATTCTAACAAGACCGGGATTAGCTTAACTACACCAAACCACCAAACAAATGAGTGACAATCAAAACAATAAACTGAGACAAAAAGTCAACAACCTTATCAGCAATAGAAAGTGTTAATGTGTTTGAAAGCCTAATCTAATAGAAAATCTATCGGTTTTAAAGCTTTCCAATAGAGAACAAAAAGCCCTCAGCTTCGCTTTTAAATTTGTCACCGGAAAATTCAAAGGAGACAGAGTAGACGCTATAGTAAAAAATCATAAACAAAATGGCTTCATGTTCACCAAAGATTTCATTCAAGGCATAATCATTGCTATTATAGAAACCAACAACGAAAATACATTACCACTGGGACACTTAAATGGACCTAGAAAGAAATTAGGAAATCCAGATTGCTCCCTCTGAAAAGGGAGGGTGGTAATGTGATCATGAACAAGAATACAAGTATAGAAAAAATTAATTCACTGCTTAACGATACTGACAGATACAAAGAAAAAAAAATAAACGAACAAAAAATAACGACCTAAAATTTAACTAGAAAATCAGAAAATTAATAAAAATAAAAAATACCATAGTATATACTCATAGAATATTACCCTAGAACACACAAAGGTACGGTCTTTCTAAAACCAACATAACTGGTATCCCAATATACACCATGATCTCAGATATCTCTGGCGAAACCCATAACAAAAATTCTAACCCCCTATGCTTGGAACAGTCAGTTAATCTCATATAAAGAATTCAAAGAGTCTAGTTGAAAAACTAAGAGAAATGAACATGACTGACAAACGCATAAAATCTCCTTACGGTAACGTCCCAGTTGAAAAATGACGAAATATCCTAAAAAAATGGCATCTAACACAATCAAAGGATAAAGCTCTCTCTACTAACAGATTTTTATTATTTTGTAATAAAACCCTTCAGTCTCATTTCCAATCAATACTACTTCACATTTAATAATGCTTGTTTCAAGAATGGTGGTACTCGCTTGGAAAAACCTTGGGTATGTTGGCTTGTAGTAGAAGAAACTAGTACCCAAGGAGAAATGAGGAATAAAAAAGAAAGAACTAGGAACATGAAATTGAGGCGAAAACAATCTTCCAGAGTTCGTTCAGAGTCCAAAGAAAAAAACCCTCCAAAACGAGTAAAAGGCAACTACGTAATGTGGTCAATACACGAAATAGAGCAAACCTAATATAAACCTAAAGAGCCAGGCAAACCTACTGAGGTTTCACCTAAACGGATCGTCAGGGAAATGCCGGCTAAAAAGGTAAAAAATGGAACAGAATATATAATTTAAACCAAAAACAACCATGACCACGTGACAAAAAACAAAAAACATAGTAAAAACTCAACAACGTAAAAACTCAATATTATTATATTTATATATATATATATATATATATATATATATATATATATATATATATATATGGATAATCCCTGATAGATAGATAGATAGATAGATAGAAATAGACTGAGATACATAGAACTCTTCTTGGATTAAAATCTCATTTGACATGTTTAAATATCGACCCAACCCTATAATAGAAAATTATGGTTATTATAAGCCTAACTTCCATTCACGAACGCTGCGCAACATTTAGAGTTTATGTAAGCTTTAATTTCATAGGAGATAGGGACATTAATGACTTATGGTAACCATTTCGTGAAGTATGAATATCATAAAAGGTGTAATACCACACAGCACAGAATACTAATGGCAGCGATCATTTACAGAGTTTGGAAGAATTTTCTCTGATCTTTCTGGTAAACCTCACTTTGTAGAAGAATCTATTATTGATAATGATTTTTGAAAGCCTTTTTAAATCGGATCCACATCAAAGCACCGGGGACTTAGAAGAAAAGAACACCTCATTATGTTCATCTCTAATCAAATATCTGATGTAAATTTTTTTAACAGTTTCCTTATATTACGACGTTTATTGGGATAGGATTTTTTAGATGATATCATGATGTCGCATAGGTGGTTCTTTAAACAATACATAAACAATAACGTACTGATAACATCAACATAAGATGGAACAGACTGGGGAATCGGAAAGCCGAGTTCGAAATCAAGTTCATTACATTCACTTACATGCTGATACTCTTGGGAAAGATATGACTCTCTGTCTCTGTCTGTCTATCTGTCTGTCTGTCTGTCTCTCCCTCTCTCTCTTTTATCCCCCCAAGTTATAGGTATAATAACAGGAGAGACTGAGTACTGCAGCCTTGGGTGGCAACCAGTTTGGAGAAGGAAACTCTGACTCCAACTGCTGCAAAAACTAGGAGATAACTTCAAATTCAAATCCACCTTTGAGAAGAGGGATGGGGTGGACTAAGCATCTGCTATAGGAACAAGCAAGCCATTACAATATTCTGCCTTGAATGCCACGATGAACCACAGTTGTGGGATGAAGGAGAATGGTGAACACAGCGTTGCAGAATTCGTTAATCGAATAAAATAAATGAACGTTAACATATTTTATTGGCTGTGTAATCCGGATTGAAAGAATACAAAACATGAATTAAGGTTTATAAATATATAGATATCTTTATGATATCTACGTGTTTATGAAGTTCTTATAAAAGATTTTGATAGATTTTTTATATGATAGAGGCGCATGAACTCATACTGCTTCCTTAAACAAACATTTTCATGGTCATTGTTCTCATGGGTTTTTCTTTTTGTACCACGAATTTCCGAATTTAAGCTCGGTACTTGTTTGGCAGCTAGGTCTCATTATTTTACAGTTGAAATAGCTACATGTAACCGTAAATTATATGCTAACAGTTTTTTCCCTCGCAATTATCGCTTGCTAAACTGTCTTTCGGCTCCTTGCTTTCAAGTCAACTTTTATTTTCATAAATTTAAATACAATGTCAATCATTATCGTCTGTCTTCTTAACTCCCGTGCTTTTATAGTTCTCTGGTCTTAATAGTTTTTTTTTTTTCTTAAATTGTTTCACACTCAGTAACTATTTGCGGCTTATAGCGTTTATTGGATTGCTTGGGATAAAATGTTAAAAAATAGGAAAAAATGAATATATCTGTCTATATCTTTGAGATGAGGTATTATGTACACTATGAACATTATTCGGACTATTGTCCTCATCTTTGTCGCCATATTTATTACAACGTTTCGGCCATTGTACGCTCCGGCCTTCTTCAGGTGGTTGGAATGTCGAACTGAACACTTTATTTCACTCACTGGGGTGGTTCCACGTGCCATGTGTTAATGGATGTCAATTATCAGTTATCTCCTTTAAATTCCCCTCTCCAAGTTTTCCACTGCCTTAACCGGGTATTGAACTCTTTCTTTGGGTCCTGTCACTGGATCGAACTAACGCCTTTATCCAAT
This sequence comes from Acanthosepion pharaonis, assembly GCA_903632075.3. Taxonomy (NCBI): domain Eukaryota; kingdom Metazoa; phylum Mollusca; class Cephalopoda; order Sepiida; family Sepiidae; genus Acanthosepion; species Acanthosepion pharaonis. Next base: position 724,638 of record CAHIKZ030004834.1, read on the forward strand.
GTGCCATGTGTCCTTATATATATATATTACGTACTAATAATGTCAACATATTTTAGTGCTATGTAAACTGAATGGGAAGAATCATTGTTGTCGTTCTCGCCTTTTTATGTCGCATCCTGGAATTTAATTTTTTTCTTTGCTGATTGCTTCCTTCAAGATGATGGCGTTGATGACTAAATTCGCCGACAATTTGCTGGTTCTGGACTAGAAAGCTTCCAGTTTCAGCAAGACGACATCATCCATTTAGCTTTGCAAGAGTTGGTTGGTGAAGTAATCAAAATCGGAGTATAAGAAAGTGCCGATGACTTGAATTAGTTTAAGGTAGATCTCAATTTGCCAGGAAATGACCCACACACTTGTTTTAATGACCTTCCTCTGCGGTGCATATGGAATGGGACATTCAGAATCCAGTTATGAAACTGTAGCAAACTGCCGCTGACATTTTTATAATTTCGAGTAACGCCTTCTGTAGTATGTCCTTCATGCGTAGCCCTCTTCAACCACTGGTTCAACCGTTGAGATCTGCTGTAATTATCATCCAATGTTCCACCTTTGGAATCTTTGATGGTTGACTAATGGAACTAATAGCAAATGGAAAGATCACAGGAATATAAATATAGGTGTAAAAATATACAGATGTCCTTGCTGTATGAAAGATTGTGAGAGATCTACGTTTGAGCGTTCTGGGGAAGACGATAAACAACATCCGGAGTCCTGGGTATGACGATAAACTACATCCGACAGCAAGGCCTCTGATCAGCAGAAGCCTGTAACCACCTCTTAATTGCAGGTGTTCCCTGGTCCACCCTCACCCGGGGTGGTAGCACTTGTTAGGGTCCCAGCTATGAGTAAATATTTACCTCCCACCAAACTAGGGTCAATACACTATGAAAGTATATAAATAGGTTTTAATATCAGTAACAAATTTTTTGAAGGTAAAATTATTACCAGCAATACATTACGAAGAAAAAAAATATCAGCAATACAATATATATATATATATATATATATATATATATATATTATGAAATGGACAAAGTCCGACAATTATTTTAAGACATTTTTATATTTATACATTCTTTTTTTATAGATACAAATATTTAAGTAAATTCTCTGTTTATAATAAACAGTATTAAACAACATTTACCGGCCTGAATGTCCGAGAAATTTTCATAGAAAATATTTGTCCTCCGACAGATTTCGAACCTGTATCCTATACGGAACCGTCATTTAGCTTGACGTGCCTTTAACCGATTAGGCTACAGAGAAGCGTTCGGTTAGCCATGTCGAATTTTATGTCTTTAAACTTTAATTTTCTATGAATCTCTCACGTACATTCATATCTGCTCAATGCATATCCAAATGTAAACAAACACATTATGAAATGGACAAAGTCCGACAATTATTTTAAGACATTTTTATGTTTATACATTCTTTTTATAGATATTTAAGTAAATGCTCTGTTTAATATAGCCTGAAGATAACCGTCTAATAGGGTGGCGAATCAATCCCTATTGCAAACACTTGCTCACGCGCATTTGGTTTTATTCAACAACCACAGACCCACCTAGTGTTTATACTGCAACTATGCTGAGCAGACTTTTGTAATATATATATATATATTTATTTTAAAAAAATTTATAACATAAATATGTTATAAAATCACTACAAAAATAGCCATATTGTTTCAACACCCCGGTGTCTTATCAAGTGATGATATTGAAAATAAAATAAATGGTTTTAAAAGTTTCAAATTAATTAACAATCCTTCGCAAGGGGAAAACGTTGTTAAAAAAGCTAGATTGACCAATCAAAATACAAGTATAGGAAAATTCAAAAAAGCTTGACAACGAAGTCATGTTTTAATAGCTATTCAGATCTTTAAAATATGGGTAATATTAAAAAAGAATTTATTCTAACCAATAATTACTAAATTATATGATAAAATTTAATATTAAAATTAAAAACTTCCAATTTCAAAATTTAAATTTAATCGCTATTAAGTTTACAACCATAAAATTACTGAGGAGAAAAGAAGAAATACATATGTTATTCAATTTATTTCTTCATTGAAATTACGTTAGACGCTAATGTTATATCCGGTCCTCTGACCATATATATGTATACATTTTAATCCCAAGTTTGTGAATGGGGTCCTAACCTCACGCGTAATACTATATATATATATATATATATATATATATATATATATATACAAATGTTTGGAGGTAGAAAATTTATAAATAGTTTTAAAAACTAGGAAACCATTGATTTTAATATTAAAAGTCTCTAGAGCCCTTTCAGCCAACATCTCATCAGGAGACAATCGTTGGATTAGCGAAATGAATAATAGCGATATTGAAGAGCAAAAAAAGGGGAAACACACTAAAATAACAAACAAGTATATATACTTGTAACGAGGAAGGGTTATCGTGTAAATAAATAGCGAGGGACAGTTAAAATAAAATATCCCCCAACAGATTTAGAGACCTTATAAATTCTTTCTGCCGGCAGAGAGAAGGTTTTCTAAATCCTATACAGACCGACTCCAAAATCTTCAAATGATTATTGGAATCGGCTGTATGAATAATTCTAAACCACTCTTTTTTATACAACTATATTCTATACTAAATGTTGAGCAATAGCCGATTCCATATTCATGGGGGGAAGATAGCATATTCTATCTATCTTACCAAGTCGTATTTTGGAAGGAACGTGCTGATTAATTCTAGTTTCCAAATGCAAGGTTGTACGCCCCACATAACCAGCAGCACACTGGCAATTAAATTCATATACTAAATTACTCAATTTGATGTAGGGCAATACATCCTTGCGAAAAGACGGAAACGCAGACCTAGTTTGAAAAATGCTACGTAAAGCAACTGATGGGAAACAACCGGAAACCAACTTGCTAACCTGCTTAATTAAGCCCTGACCACTATCCCCAATCCAGGGAATCTTCAAATAAACCGGACATTTAGAAGGCCCCTGGATTTTAGGGGAATGAAATTCCTTAGTTTTCTTACTTATAATGTAGTCAATAAGGGGCTCCTCTATATATATATATCGTGTGTGTGCGAAAAAATTCCGTTTGCATGAACAACCGTGCAAAAAGTCAACTCAGTGAGTAATATTTAAACGCATGCGCACTTCTTCGCTAGCGAATCATTCCAGCTGATTGTTAGAGTGTGTGGACTAATCCTCTTTATTTCATTCTAATGTTAGGTACAGTTTTATTTTAAGAGAACCCTGTTAATGTTTTGAATAATAGTCGAATAATCATATATATATATATATATATATATATATATATATATATATATATATATATATATATATATATATAGAATTGGGTTCTTTTAATTCGGGTTTCAAGAATCAGAAGCCTTTTTTTAAACTGAACAATTTATGTTCTGTATCTTGTTAATGATAAAAAGAATTGCCGAAAACGTTCAGACAAAAACCTTTGGATGGTATAAAATATTTCCTCAAAACCTTTGGATAGTATAAAATATTTCCTGAAAACCTTTGAATGGTATAAAATATTTCCCATAAAACCTTTCAATGGTATGAAGTATTTTCTCAAATGTAAAATATTTTTGCAAGATATCAAAATTAAATGCAAAATATTAAAAAGAAAAAGTATTGAAGATGTGTTCCGTTTATAAAAAGGATTGATGATGTGTTCCATTTATATAAAGGATTGATGACATGTTCCATTTATATAAAGGATTGATGACGTGTTCCATTTATAAAAAAGGATTGAAGACGTGTTCCATTTATATAAAGGATTGATGACGTGTTCCATTTATAAAAAGAATTGATGACGTGTTCCATTTATAAAAAAGATTGATGAAGTGTTCTATTTATAAACTTTAAAATATTCACTTAACCTAAGTTTGAGAAAAAATATGTAAAAATAGAATAACTCTCAAAGATCACCGTTTGTTTCAGTGGTTGAAGAGATATTTTTATATTGTATATAATTGCTAACCCAAATTGTGCGTGGGTTGGACAGCCAGCAGGATTTGTTGAGCCGTTCGTATCTTTGTTTTCTCAAAATATCTTCTGGGAAATAGAAGGAAGTTTTATTGCTTTTGTTGAAACTGAATGAAGGAGTTGTCGAAAATGTTGAACAATGAGAATAGATAGGCTGAAAGTTATTGTCTTCGCGGCTTTTTTTTTTTTTTGTGAGTAGGCACCCTCAAGATCTGAATGGCGGTCGTAGTTTCGACAAACTGTTATTAAATAAAAATTCTTTTTTAAGATACTTTGGTTTCTAATCATTTCGAATGCGCCGTCTAACCCTCTAACCGAAATCTTCGCCCTACCTGTGAAAACCCGCCACAAAAAGCTGGTATTTAAGAAAAAAAGGTAGACTCCAAAGGCTTGCAAGTGAATTTCTCCGGAAGTACTGTTTTATGCACGAGAAAGATTTATCAACCAATGGATTTTACTAAATTTGAATTTTTATTATTCGATTCGACATCGAAATTCGCATCGTTTTAGTTTCTTTAGTGAAAGGGCTCGACGTTAGGGGTCTGAGGTAGGTAGGTAGGTTGGTCGTGGGTAGCACGTTTTGTCAGGCTTCGACTCCAGGACGCGCGATTGACTGGTCCTTGTACGCGTGGCGGTGGTAGGTAGGTGAGTCGAGTCAAAGTTCGACTGCAGGTCACTCCTGCGCTATTGACTGGTCGTCTGTTCATAGCGAGCGTGTCGTGTCGTCGCCGTGGCCCTTAGACGCGTAGTGGTGGTAGGTAGGCGAGCCGAGTCAAAGTTCGACTGCAGGTCACTCCTGCGCTATTGACTGGTCCTCGTACGGGCAGCTGTTCATAGCGAGCGTGTCGTGTCGTCGCCGTGGCCCTCAGACGCGTAGCAGTGGTAAGATTTTTTTTTTTTTGCACAGATTTTCTCAAAAAGGAAATCGTAAAAACACAACTTTTACAAATAAATTTCTATTTAAATCCTTAAATTTATTAAGAAATATAAAGACTTATTGTATGATATTTTCGTTTATAAAATAAATGTTTATAACATTGTTATGAAACGGGTAGCATCATTCATCCTAGTAGAGAGGACCTGTATCCGTTAAAGAAGAATCATTGGTAGCCCTCGCTATAATTTTTCTCGGAAAAACGTATCACAGTCTCATTTGAGTTTTTTTTTCTTCTTTCGTATTCTTTCGAGATTGCTGGCGGCGTTTATACGTGGATTTCATCGGAGATCTAACACTGGGATGTGCAAGAAGTGAGAGATTTTGAAAATTCGATGTTTTGCCAAGAGAAAAGAGAATCTGCTGTTGTGAATACGGACGCCATAGAATACCGAATGAAAAATTAACGGAGATTTTCTGCTCAGACACGTACAGCTAAGTTATCCGTCGATTGGTTGTCAAATTATATCAGGACTGAAGAACCAGTTCCACAAGATATTCAGAACGGCTGGTTACTTTCCGGATAGATTTCATACAATTATTACGATCAGTTTTCCTCTAGAAAAGTCTCTCCATTGTATAAACTCTATGAAAGCCACAGGAATCTACAGCTTGAAAATGTCAGCAACTAAATCGGGATGAATCTTATTTCAAGAAAAGAAAATCTGCTACAAATATAATGGAAATTAAGTAGACTTTCTTTTGTTTCTCTTTGATTCAATCTTAATGCCTTCAGTTCTATGGCCAGAGGATTTGAACTCGACAAAGAACGAATCAAAATCACGACCCGAAGGACATAGATTGAAAATGCATTAGATTTATCAGTGAGGAAGAGGTCCGTACAAATTCCGATTAAATTCAGTTACTGTGAATTACAGTCAACTCAGATACACTGATGAGCCAAAACATTACGACCAGTGACATAGGGCAAGAAGGCCAGTTCTTTCTTTTTATGTACCGTGTTTCTTTCAGGGTGTAGGCGATCATGGCCCCCCACTTCTCCCTACCGCTTGTAGCTGTCAATAAAATTCGTCCGTCTGCCACCTCCCCATGACCACGTTTTGCTTAAACCCGCAATGTATGCCATGCGTTGCTTTCCTTTGATTTTCTTTCCCTATATTTGACTTGTGAGTAGCAGATTCTCCAAGCGTTCCTTCCTTATTATGTGTCCCAGAAATTTAAGCTGCCTCTTCCTGATGTTAAGTATAAGCTTCCTCCTTGTTTGCATCCTCTCCAAAACCTCATCGTTGCTCACACGCTCGTTTCATAATATCCAATTCGGGCAGTGGTCACATTCAATAATTTTGCGTGCCTATCAGCAGAAAGAATTTCAAGGCGGGAAAACTCACCAATAGATAACCATACATTGGGCGGCTAAGATTTGTCGATGCGAGAAGTGAAGTTAGGTTTTACTACTAAGTAATGGCCAGTTGATTAGCCACTATGCCATAAATTGGAAGACATCTTTAATCAAGGAAGAATGAATGAATCATAATACGGAAAACAATAATCCATCAGGTGTATGCGGCTGTGTAGCCATTGGTCAGTCTTAGTATCGATGCTAACTGGACCTTGTATCAATGAAAGAACGTCGTCTGCTTCCATGAGCATCGCTTTCGCCTGAATAAAATGGACGGTGAGGTACGTATTTGACGTTATTTTCGGGAAGCTATGGGAACTGGGTGTAGTATGAGTAAACGTGGCAGTAAAAGCAGGTATGATGATTTGCAAAAAAGTTCAACTAGGGAATAATGGGCCCTAACATCCATGCTGAAGGTAATTTTCCTTTGTCAACTACATAATTGAAAACGAGATAAACTATTTCACTGGTAACATACATCTACGATAAGTTTAACGAAGTAAGGGACGAAAGATTGTTTGCTAAGAAACGGATGTGTTTATTTTTTAACATCGTCTGGTGTTTCCAGATTGTCTGCGATAAAAAATCCATTGTCATTATTTGTTTGCCCACCGATAACTGAAGATTTTGCTATGTTGTCCATTCTACAAATCTTGTTATTGTTAGTTCATTTATAAATTGTGCACAAACCTTAGGGCGCGTCTGGTGTGTTTTTATCGTCTCTGGTGACGAAGAAGATTATTGTTCTGACACATTAAAAACCTTAGTAATAATCCTATTGCTCTGTTTATTTTTATATATTATAGAACCGCAGATTGATTGATTAAGTTATATTTTGCAGTTTTGAAACCGTTTATTCTTTAAATCTGAAATATATATTTTTGATTTGATAATTGCTATTTTGCGAGTGAATATTGCATTAACAATTTTTTGTTGGAGATAAACCATGATTTTTTTTCTTATACGAGTCCTAGTATTTAACCCTTGGTGGGGGGGGAAGATGGATTCATAAACTTTTCAATGATATTTCTGCCTAAATAAATGTAACGAAATTAACTGAAATTCAATTCCGTTCTTCGACATCTCAATATCCACGACAGAACCACAGAAAAGAACATTGAAAAAAAATGACTGGGAACAAAATTTCTTCTTTGTCCAATCAAATTTCTTTAATTGTTTTGAACATTTAAAAGTGGAATTCAAGAGATCACATAAGATAGAAGGATAAAGCATTTTTTTTTACATTAGCAATTAATACAACCCGAGATTATATCATGTAAATACTGGAATTCGGTAATTTTCCGAATTATAGCGGACATATTTATTTTTCTCCTATTCTTATTGTGATTGCTTGTCTTTTTTATTTATCTTTGGTCATATTCGATAGCTTTTTTTTATTTACATTATTCGGACTATTGTCCTCATCTGTGTTGCCATGTCTATCACAACGTTTCGGCCGTTGTATGCTTCGGCCTCCATCAGGAGGTTGGAATGTCGAACTGAACCTTTTATTTCATCACTGGGGTAGACAGTTCTAGTTCCACGTGCCATGTCCAATGGATGTCAGTTATCTTCTGTTAATTCCCCTCTGAAAGTTTGTCCAGGTATTGAACTCACACACTTTGGGTCCTGAACGGCCGAAAAGTTGTGATAAACATGGCAACAAAGATAAGGACAATAGTCCGAATAATGTAAATAATGTACATAGTACCTCATCTCAGAAATATAGACAGATACTGATGGGCCGAAACGTTGTAATAAATATGGTGACAAAGATGAGGACAATAGTCCGAATAATGTAAATAGTGTACATAATACCTCATCTTAGAAATATAGACAGATACTGATGGGCCGAAACGTTGTAATAAATATGACGACAAAGATGAGGACAATAGTCTGAATAATGTAAATAGTGTACATAATACATCATCTCAGAAATATAGACAGATACTGATGGGCCGAAACGTTTTAATGACATCTGTCCTCCTTTACAGCAGCGAATGTTGGACGGTCTCCTCAAGGATGAAGAAGAGACTCAAGGCGACGGAGATGTAGTTTTACAGAAGGATGCTAAGGATATCATGGACAGGATGCGTGAGCAACGATTAAGTCTTAGTGAGGATGCAAACAAGGAGGCGGCTTATACTTAGCATCAGGAAGAGGCAGCTGAATTTATGGGACAGGTGACGAGAAAGGAGGGCTTGGAGAATCTGATACTCACAGGTCGAATAAAAGGAAAGAGAGACAAGGGAAACTACACATGACATACCTAGCGGGAAAGTTGTGACAGAACGTGCCCTGGGGGGCAGAGGGAAGGAACTTGTTGAGAGCTGCAAGGGATGGAGGGAGGTGGAGAGCCATCATCGCCTACGCCCTAAAAGAACACGGTATATAAAAATAAAAACGTTCATTCCCTCCAGTGAAACTGATATATTTTTTCTCGCCTGCTTTCTTCATTTCTTTATCTACAGTAAAACAGCATTTATCTGCCTTTTCCTGTTTATTCTCTTCATGATAACCGCGTTAATATTTTTTAGTCTGTAACTGTATCATTATTCTTCAGTTTGCTTTTTATTCTTTCCCAAGTTGTATTCTTTTTTTTTTACTCTGACTGCTATTCTTTCTCTTCAGAAAAAAAAAACGACATATTTATTGCCTTTTGATCATTTTTCCTTCTACTTTCTCTCCACCAGAATTATCTTATTCCATTTGCGTCTGTCTTTGTCAGCTTATCCTATTTTTCTCTCCATTAAACTGTCTTATTTTTCTTCTGTTTTCCATCCTTTCTCAATGGCAAAGCTTATAATCTTATTTCGTCTGCCGTTTGCTATTCTTTTTCACTGATCAAATGCTCTCACTCTCCTTCCCCCTGTACTCTCCTGCCTCCTGTGATTTCACTCAACTAAATCTGTCTTTACACATGTGACGTCTACCGTCTTTTCTTTCTCTATATTTCCTAAATCTTTCTTATTCTTCATTCGTCTACGTTCTCGTCTGTTTTAACATCAAACTTTGGAGAGAACATAGGAGCCGAGTCCCCACTTGAAAGCTTTGGACTGCAAAGAGAATTTAATCTTTTACAGCATCCTAGAGAAACTCCCACCTCGGTTTGATGTCTATCGTTTTTTTTTTATTTTTTATATAAGTGCCATTCAAGTCATATATTATTTGTTAACTGACATTTTATTATTGAGGTAATGATCTTTGTTCATTTAATTACAACCATAATGTAGCCTTCTCCTATGGCAGACCATCGTTTACTTTTTTAAACATCTCTTCAATATATGGTTATAGTTCTGAGATGAGGTATTGGAATTACTTGCACTATTTACAATATTCGGATTGTTATCCTCATCTTCATTGCCATATTCACAACGTTTCGGCTTCTATATCTCTGAGATGAGGTATTATAATAACTTTCATTATTTACATTGTTCGGACTGTAATCCTCATCTTCATTGACGCTTCAGCCGTTGTACGTTCAGGCATTCGTCAGGTGATTAGAATTTCGAACCGAACCCCTGTATTTCACCCACCGGCGTAGATTTTTCTAGTTCCACGTGTCATGTCTCTTCCAGATGTCTCAGTTATTTCTCTCGACTCTCCAAATTTTTGGTTCACCACTGCTGTTGCCTGGTATTGAACTCAAAACTCTTTTGGTCAAGTCACTGGATATAACCACTGGGGTATGCGTTCTTGAAGACACATGGAGTGCAGGATAAAGAGTTGAAATAACTGAAAGACATCCGGAAGAGGCATGACACGTGGAACTAGAACACTCTTAACATGCGCCATCGATAAGATTTCACAAGTATTGATATTGGGTATTGTATTAACTATTTTTTTTAATTATTTCACGCCAAGCAAGTAGATAATGCCACTCAGACGCAAGAGGTTAATGGGAATGAAAAAGAATGAGATGTATTTAGGAGAAAGAACCGGAAACCAATTCTTAAACAGGAAACAAAGAAAAACATCTACTATTCAAAAAACGAGGAAGGAGTGCGAACCGGGTGCTAGGCGAACCTAGGTACTCTTATTCTTGCAGTGATCTGTGAAATGATGGTAACTATATGTGTATAAAACTGTGACAAGCCATTGTTATTATTTCATTACTACTGTTTGAGTTGTTCTAGGATTTTAAAGAATGTTGTACAATATTTGGTCTTTCACTGACTCTCTACAGCAAGGAGAGTTTCTTGTCTGCTACCATCTCTTATGGAATTAACAAAAGATGGTTCCGATCTATATGGTACTAGTATTAAGGAAGTATATCTCATGTGGCATACCGGTGAAGAGACTCCAATTAGAAGCGACACTGTTACGTTCACTTCTCAGGCACTAATCAAACAATTTTCCCATCTCCAACCTTTGAATTAAGTAGGAGGGCATACTGGAATCTCTAGGCCATGACTATCAGCCAGTCTATATTAAAATAGTCTGAATTCAATCCGTCTAGTCACATATTTGACGCGAAACACTAGAGAGACAAGCCTTGAATAGAACCTTGATCTGTCCATTAACTGTAGTTGATTTACTTACTATGAACGTCATCTTTCCACTCGATTGTAGAGGGTGTGTCAAAAAGATGGGGTCTTTCAACTCCTTAATCGATAAAAAAATATCCAGTCATACACATGGTGTTCCATGAAAGGAACCGTCATTATCATTTTGGATAGATAGCAATTATATTGTGCATCAGTTGGTGGACTAAAACGACATTTTAAAGTTCACCAAAATATTTATAATAAACAGTATTAACGACATTTACCGGCCTGAATGTCCGAGAAATGTCCCATACGGAACCGTCATATATCGGTTAAAGGCGCGTCAGGCTATATGATACAGGTTCGATTCCTGTCGGAGGACGCATATTTTCTATGAAAATTTCTCGGACATTCAGTCCGGTAAATGTCGTTAATACTGTTTATCATAAACAGAGCATTTACTTAAATATTTGTGTCTTTAAAAAGAACGTATAAACATAAAAATGTCTTAAAATAATTGTCGGACTTAGTTCGTTAAAATATATATATATTTATATAATGTGTGACGTATATATATATATATATATATATATATATATAAGGTGCATCATTTATTTTCAACATGATCTCCTTACTTGTCAATGCACTTAGATCAGAGGTGATTATTATTCTCAAGCCTTGGGCATTATACAGTGAATACCTTATATAAAAACTCAGTTTATAATTTTCAGTAGGGCTTTAGTAGACTAGTATCATAGATATAAGCAGGAAAGCAGTGAAAAACCCTTCTCCCCGAACAATTCCCCAGATTAAACAGCTATTATAATCTTTGAGATTAAGTAGCTTTTTTTTAATTCTCCTGAGAAAATTAAACTCATTTATATGCCTTTTTTTATTTTACCAACGAACATCTTTTTCTCTTATGTTTTCTGTTTATTCCCAGAAAATATTGTCGAAAGGAAATAACTGATTGCTTCGAGCGGCGTCCGATTGGAATCATTAAGAAATCAATAAGTGAAAAACGAAAATCAAAGGTCGGTAATTATTAAGCGATACATCGATCTGACATCGATTCATTGACATTCAATTTAGGGGATAAATAAGAATTATCTTGCAAATGAGACCTCAGGGACATTTTTGAAAATTCGTTTCACCATTCGTTCCACCGAAAGACGGAAAAACGATTTCCTAAACTTTTTCACGAATAAACTTACACACACACACACACACACACACACACACACACGCGAGCGCATTCCCATTACACAGGCGCGCGCACACACGCACATACACACACACACACACACAGGCGCGCGAACACACACGCACGAATACGTACGCACGCACACATACACGCACACGCACACACACGAACACGCACACACGAATACGTACATACACGCACACACACGCGCACATGCGCACACACACGCACATACACGCACACACACGCGCACATGCGCGCACACACACACACGCACACGCACACACTTACGCCCGCACACACACGCACGCACACGCACACACAAACACGCTCGCACACACATACACACAAACATGCGCGCGCACACATACACACACGCACATACACGCGCACGCAAACACGCACGCACACACATACACACACGCATATACACACGCACCCACACGCATACACATATGCATATACATATGATGTACTCCCCTGGATTTAGTAACATTGGCACCTCTGACCAAAAATACTTTTAAAAAATAGTTAATTCAGGTTTCATAAACTTTTTAGCATTTAGAATAAGAATTGAAGGAATAGATTTTGATATAAAAGGATTTTTCCCATTTAAAGTAGCCAGGGTAATTGTGTTGGAAATTATATTTAGTCGTCAAATGATTTTTCTATGAAAAAGCTATAAAATTCGAATTTAAATGCGTCATCCACGCGTATTTGAAAAATCTATCACAGTTCAACTACTTATTCAAATTTAATAAAATTGCCTTGTCTTTAATGTATCAGTGATTGAATTTATTCATGAAGAGTTTTCATTTAGACAACAAAAAAAAAAAAAAAAGAGCATTCAATGCAAATAACGCCCCCTCATCGAATCTCAGTAAAATGCCATTTTATACACAATAACTTTAAAATGTTTTAAAAGAGAAATCCCTGGGGCATAAAAGTCAATTTAATCATTTTTCTGAAAAGATTCTCACTGGAGTCAAAATTATGGCTAAACAGGAAAATTGAAAATAACAAAATTGAATATAATAATAATTTTGCTTTGACTAGTTTTATTTATGAAATTATATTGCAGGTTTTTGAGATTTAAAAAAAAAGAACAATATGCTAACCTTCATTTATAAAGACGTTCAATAATTAATAATAATAATAATAATAATAAAATCATTGAAAGTTTTGTTTTATTTGTTATATACATGACTGCGCTTGTTATTAAATAAAAAATGATCATCCGATGTAATATTTATAGGATTTTATTGTAAATATTGTAAATAAGACATGAAGCTATCGGGGTTAGAGTGTTACGAAATAACCAGATCATTTCAGCTTGGCTATTTTTAGTATGAATAACAAAATAATTTGAATAAATTTCTGGCCTCTGGAAATAACAGACACGCGTCTATAGCCAGGAATTTTTTTTATATTTCTTCCTCAGCCACACGTAAAAATGTTCTTACTTTTTATATATTCAAAGTGCAAATAAGAATAATTGTAACCCTTTTCGTTGTTGTGAAACATGACTTTCAGTATTCATGCATCTCTGTGTAATTTGGAGAGCTGCCATTCTAATCTTATTACCCAATCCGGTTTGTTTTCCTGTTGATGTATATGTATGTGTTTCTAACGGTGAGTAGTAGTTTAATTTTTCTGTCATCGATTTCTGTAATATTTAATAATTATCTGTTCCATTATTTATACGCAGATTATTGTCCTCATTTTTTGTGGTAACCACAAAGTTTGTGTCTTCCGACCGTCATCAGATCGTTGTCGATCTTGGTAGCCTTAAGTGAATTTAAAAATGAATCCTTTATTTAATCTACGGTTCAGTTACGCAATGTATGTCTAGGGATAATCTCGTCTAGTTCTTATTTTTAAAACTAATCAGTTAATCCCCGCTCCGTTCCCACTACCTGGCTCAACGATTGAACACATTTCTATGTCATCAAAAATCTGTCAGGGATTAACACTGGTACGACTTCATGGTGTAACATGGCTGGCCTTAGTTGCGAATGTCTGAACGTTAAAAGATAGAGCATGTCTGAACATTTGCCATGGAAACAGTGATGGTGTAGCGATAGGCTTGCGAAGAGGAAGAGTTCTGTAAAAGCCCAAGTCATATTCAGATATATTACAATGTCATCAGCGTTATAATTTGTGTTACATTTATTGAGTCAGTAGTAGTGACTCACATTGTGAAGTAAAGGACATCAAGTCCCATCACTATTCTAACAATCCCTGCATCATTCTAGCTGTTTTCTGCGATACAAAGAAAGATTGTGGGGTCATCTTTGATAAAGACATATGTTTGCAGTAAGGGGTTTAAATTATGTTTTGTGACATTTCAGTATTTGAAGAGAGCCTATGTCATTTTTCTTGTAACTCTCTCGGAATGGTACAGAGTGAAGCATTAAAACAACAAATTTATATACATATAAATCAATTAAGGTCTCTACAAATAAAATTAATGTATTTTGGTTGATACAAGGTCGTCAAAATGTTCGTTGTAGCCCTTGCAAGAATGAGTTTATGTGTACGTATGTGTGTATGTATAAGCGTTATCGTAAGGCAGTAATGTCTTTGAAGTAATCGCCCAGTCTTAAAATGTTCCGTTCATTTATCAAGTATAAAAGAGATGAGGGAGAAAGGTAGAGATAAAGGTCATTTGGGAATTCACTCCCGGATATGATTCGGGCCTTTCCATTGGACAATGAACAAACTTCGTGTCGGCTCGCGAAAAGGTTCATAAAAGAATTTGTTTCTGAGAATTGAAGATTATTTGAATTTTGTTTTTAAATGTTTCCTAGTTTTCTATTGGCCGAAAAACATTTCGCATCAAGGTGGGAAATTTCACGAGTTTTGTTTTGGATTCGCTTTTGCGTGTGTGTTAAGTAAAGTTTGTAAATTCGAGTCTTTTTAATTTTTAACAAAATCAGTGAGTCAGTGCTTAGTATTTTAAATCTAGATCTTGTTTTGTTCACTACAGTAGGTCCACTTAATTTACATGGGTCGATCTAGTTATTATTATTATTATTATTATTATTAATAGAAAGAGTGAGAGAGAGAGAAAGGGAGAGAGATAAAAACAGAGAGAGAGAAAATAGAAAGAAAAAGTGAGGGAGAAAACGTGAGGGAGAAAAAAGAGTAAGAGAAAGAGAGAGAGAAACAGAACGAGAGAAAAAGAGAGAGAGAAAAGGAAGAGAGAAAAAAGAGAGAGAAAAAGCGACAGAGTGAAAAGAGAGAGAAAGAAAAAGATAGAGAGAGAAAGAGAGAGAGGGGGATCAGGGAAAGAGAGAGAAAGAGAGAGAGTGTGTGTGAGAAAGAAATAGAACAGGCTCGTAGCCTATCTAATAAGCTTGTGTAATGAATGACAGGACAGAGAATGGGAAGTATTAGGTGCAGACAAAACATACTAAGAGCTGCCAAGGATAGGAAGCTGTGAAGGACCACATAGAAAAAGTAGATGCATCATGATAACCAGAATGATAACGATGTTGCCAGGCACATGAATCCCAGCCACGACAGGGTGGCAGGTTTTGATAAATTCACCAAAGAGAAACCTGTAAAAATTAACATCTTCAGTCAATTAAGATTCTTCTTCTTCTTCTTCTTCTTCTTTATCATCATCATCATCATCATCATCATCATCATCATCATCATCATTATTATTATTATTATTATTATTATTATAAGTACCTGCAAAATTTTTATGGTTTTACTATTTTAATAACTCTTAATTTAATGATTGAATAAGAGCCTTGTAGGTTCCATCATTATAAAATACACGTGGATATTTCACTATTAAATCAATAAATATTTGAGCTTAACAACTTTAACAGAATATTACAAAAGCACTCAAAAGTATGAATGCTGATCATTACTTACAGAAATAAGCGGTTACAAATGAAAAGATTAAAAACTGACAAGGTTTTCCTTGTCACAAAAGCAGACGTTAAACCCCTGAGAGTGTTATCGCCTCCTCTATCTTCTTCTTCTTCTTCTTCTTCTTCTTCTTCTTATTATTATTATTATTATTATTATTATTATTATTAATAATAATAATAATAATTTATTTATTTATCTATACTTTCTTCTTTTTAGTAAAACCAAAGAACATACGGAAGAACAAGCAGAATTATTATTTAAAAGGATTCTTTTTTCACCTGCATTTCTTTTGCAATCACATGCCGGGTCAAAAGCAATGGCCTTGGGCAAGCTAAGGTGGAGTTTTTTTCTTTCTTTTTTTTGTTGCTTGAATTTATTTAAATAAAAGACAATTATTAATTTCTAAAAAAAAAATTAAATGGACAAAACTCTTCACAGGATTTCCGATGTCGATCAGAAATATTTTTCGGATTTTCTGGACAGATGGTACTTCAAGGATTTTGATTCGTTCTTGAGTTTTTCGCAGAAATGTTCTTGTTACTTATTATTATTATTATTGTTGTTGTTGTGGTTGTTGTTGTTATTATAGACCAACGGACGTAGGTCTTGGAGTAAAGTTGATTGGAAACAAAAGCAAGTCATTTGGTCTCAATGAAATAACAACGATAAGGATAATTGTCCATAAATCATAGAAGAAATAATACATAAATACGACGTAAATCTTGAAGTTCACGTCTTCAAATTCTAGCGTCAAACAAAAGAAACCTTATCGATTGACAGCTATAAATGATCGGCTGTCGCCACTTGGTTAGCAATTAAAAGAGTGTCGATAAAAAAGAATAAAAGAAATAACAGGTCTTTAAAAGATCAGAAGTCTTCTTGATTCGTGGAATGATAACGTCCATAGCTCTGTCCCTTTGTTCAGTTACAGGGAATGGTATTAGTGCTGGGATTGGTCTCGATGTAGCAAGGTCGTTCGGTGCGCGAAATTCAGAAACCACAATGCCTGACAACAACGTTCCAGGCAATCTTATGACATAGAGTATTTTTTTATGCTAAAGGGTTTTCGTTGTTTTTGGTTGAAAGGCAAATTAAAAAGTAATTAAATATGACAATGACTCTTAATTTATTCCGATTTTCACTGCTGAAAATGTTATGTGTTCATCAAAGTTAAAAGAGCAGCAAGTAACTCTGAGGCTGTTATGAAGAACAAAACCATAGGACTAACGCCGAGAAAGAGTTGTGGTAGACGTAAGAGATCACGGCTCTCCACGTTTTTCTCTTTTCTGTTACACCCAGCAGTCCTTTTGAATTTATAACTTTTGTTTCACTTTGTCAGACTTTCTTTCTTCACCAATTGGCTCAAACGTACGAAGTAATGTTACTCGTTCTTTTTCTCCGTTTTTTGTTGTGCATTTCAATGAGTCCTGTACGTGTTAGAATTTCCAAACTTTCTTTCCTCATGATGTGTCCGATTATTTCAGCTGTTTCTCTCTAACAGTAATCTGTATCTTCACTGACGTTCCCAGTTTTTTTAGAACTTTATTAGTCACGTGATATGCTTCTAACACTGTCAACCTTCTATAGTCAAAACACATCGTGCTTGCTTCAAATCTTCTCGTTAATTTTAGGCCAATTTGTCCAACTTTTACTGCTTACATCGGAGAGTTGACATTACATCTGTGTCAGTCACTTTTTCTTCGTTTCTTAATACTAAACATAGTTTCAGAAAAGCATCTTTCCCTATTTGTGCTTACAGTTTTCCGTGTCACATAGAAAAGAAGTTGGATAGATGTTAACCTTTGAATATGAACATAACGAGAATATATATATTCCTGAGAAAAAACTACTAAGACATATCAGTATATTAATTGAACTAAAAATTCTCACTTGAAATGTTGAACTTTAGCGTTGCGACTCGCACGTTCCGAGATTGTACAACCGTCAATAAGTAGCACACTCTTAAAAAAAACATCTTTCGGTCTACAAACAATTATTTCGTCTTCAAGTTTTAACTTTAAATGAAAAAAAATTACAGCCTGACGATGAAGATGAATAATTCTACGAAAGTACTTGCTTAACTTAAAAAAATATACACTAGAAACATCTGACAACAGTTTTATAAATGAGGATCACATGGATTAACAGTATTTTAATGCATACATTATGTTTCTACTAGCGAAGTGATTTCGCTATTAATCGCATTAATATTGCTGATTGATTTTATGTATGATTATTTCTTTTTATATATATATATATATATATATATATATATATCAAGTGTAGGATTTGTATACGGAATAAATTCAATAACCAACAAATACTGTTCTTAAAAGAGTGCTCATTACAGAGTAGAGCAAATATAATTATTTATTAAAAATTATAACATATATATATTATAAAATCAATACAAAAAGTGAACTTTTTGTTTCAACACTTCTGGTGTCTTATCAAGTGATGGCCCGGTGGCTAGGATCAAAGTGTAGTATCTGCGCTTTGTGAGCTGCCGGGTCGGGTGTCTGTCGAACTCTCTGCTTGCAGAGAGGAACCCGGACGAAGCTCCGCCGAAGGGTAGGGTTTCGTTGGGGGAGGTTGATGGAACTGGCCCGCCTCGGCGGGTTTGGATGGTTATTTATTTTTGGCTGGGCCTACGGGCTCAGAGATACCCACATTAAAAAGGCCTTGTGCCACATTCGGTCCCCGTGAGTGGATTGATAAATACCATCAAGTGATGGTGTTGAATTCAACACCATCAACTTGGTAAGACACCAGAAGTGTTGAAACAAAATGGCTACTTTTGTAGTGATATTATAACATATTTATGCTATAATTTTTTAATAAATAATTATATATATATATATATATATATATATATATATATATAGATATATATTGACCCTTGACTTGAAGAAATCAAGATTAAAGGATTTCGCGAAGCACTCACGCGGGATTCTCTTTTGCACAGTTGCAATTTGTTTGGTGAGGATGGTATCGGCAGAGGGAAACATAGAGGAAATTCGAGTGGTTCGGCTCTGTGGGAGTGGCATAGCGTGTCCCAGCTGTAAAGATTCGTCCTGGGTATGACGATAAACTACATCCGCGTCCAGGGTAAGACGATAAACTACATCCAGCAGCAAGGCCTCTGATCAGGAGGTTTTAAGGAGCGTGGAACCACCTATTAATTGCTGGTGTTCCCAGATCAAAAAACAAAAAAACACCAGCAATACATTTTTTAAAATAATATTACTAGCTATACATTTTTGACAAAAAAATATTACCAGGAAAAAAGTTGTCGACATTAAATAACCCATTGAGGTTGATAATCCGTAAAACAAAACAAAACAAAACAAACCAGCTGTAAAGGTCTGAACTGATGGAACTAACGACTGGAACTCAATTGAACATGGCAATAACTTTAGATTAGCGATCGGCTTGCAATACTGAGTCTATGGGAAAGAGATTGCAGAGTGGAAAATAAGTAATCTCCTACGAGCGATAAAAAATCATGAAAATAAAATAAATATTTTTTAGATCAAAAAATAAACTGTATTTTATTCAAAGTATATGTAAGCTGAAACAAAAGCAAGTATCACCGATCCTCTTATGAAGACTAGGAACGAACTGAATGCTAAACTGACTTTGTTTTCATTTTCAATCAAGGATGAATTAAAAGTCGGGGATATCAAAGTCAAACAAGTGCGGACATTTAAATGTCTGGGAAGTATTTTAACAGAGGACGGAAATTGTGGCACTGAAATTCGAAGACGTATTGGTATAGCCAAAGATGCCTGCCAAAAGCAAAGCCGAGTATGAAGAAATAGAAAAACATAGTACTAAACTTCTACGTGAAATCTGTCCTCCTCTATGGCAGTGACTGCTGGAAAATCTCAAAGATGAATAGCAGACTTAAAGTGACATAAATGTGGTGCTACAGAAGGATGCTGAGGATACCATGGACCGAACATGTGAATAATGAAGACGTTTTAGAGAAGCAAAAAGGAAACTTACGCATAACTGCAGGAAGAGACATTTGAGGTTTCTAGGTCACATAATGAGGATAGGGGGCTTGGAAAACCTGATACTCACTGGACAGATTAAAGGCAAGATGGGCAGAGGAAAACAACGCATAACACACTTAGTGATATTCAGTAAGTGGATGGTGGAACAGGGCTTAGGAGAAATAACAGAAAGACAAAGTTTATTAAGAACTACAAAGAAAAGGAAGTTATGGAGAGCCATAATCGCCTAAATCCTGAAGGGACACGGCACATAAATGAGTCTAGTGTGAACAAAAATACAAATCAAACTTTTGGAACCAATACATCAAGAACGAACAATAGCTGATATCGCAGAGTCAAAATATCATAGTAATCAACATATATCCAATTTCTGCCAATGACCAGAGTGTACTTAGTCGAAACTTTATATCTATAACAACAGCATCAGCAACAACTATATCAACCAAGATGCGAACAGTGGTACAACAATATTGATCTTCTTCTGCTCAAGGCTATTTTTTAGATTATTATAGATGATAATTTGTTAATATTGATAAGTTTTATTGCCTATGAAAAATGGATAATTGTTAGTTTTGGTTTATCGAAAATTAAATAATTTTCTTTTGTTTGCAAAAATTATTCTTTGTTTAAAAATTCCTTAAGACTCGAAAGCAAAAATATTGAGAATCAAAGGACCAATGAAAAGAGGAATTTGGCATGACCGGGAAGATCAAGAAACTGGAGTCGCGAAATGACTTCTTGAAAGAAAGGAATAATTTGAAAGAAAATGATTTTCTTTGTAATTCTTTATAGCCAAATGACTTCAAGAGCTGTGGGAAGGGTCAGCTTAGACAAAAGAAAGGCTAACTCTACCAAAGAAAAATTTCTCTAAATTCTTTATATATATATATATATATATATATATATATATATATATATATATATATATATATATATATATATATATATATATATATATATGTGTGTGTGTGTGATAAAATATAGTTTTAACGTATACTAGAGCAATAAGTTTCTAACCATCTATATAATCACCCACAAACAGACTATTACGCAGCTCTTCAGTGTGGCTAGATGCCCGGTTGAGTCTAGTTACGATCGAAACCCGACTGAATTGGCGTCAGTTGGAGATTTTACCACTAAGCTGTCGACGCACGACAGGGACGATGGTGAATTTTAGCGTATTTATTTTTAGATAAACACAGTAACTGAGAGGACTCGATTCGCTTTACCGAAGAGTCTTGCTATAATAGCCGTAATAGTTACTGTTTAAAACCCACACTCCCCCCCAGGGAGCTCACCGATATATATATATATATATATATATATATATATAATTAATTAATTCATCGGAGAAGAAGATTATCGATAAGCAGAAAATAAGCGATAGGGTGCCCAAACTTTCGGCTAGGGAAGCCTACATTCTACTCAAAGACCATAAACCTGATTTTCTAAACAAACTACCTACAAGAATTATCAACCCGACCAAGTCTTAAAGTGGGAGAATTAGTAAAACGATCCTGGAAAGTGTAAACAAACAGATAGAGAATCAGCTCAGCCTAATCCAGTGGGTCAGCACTGCAGAAGTGATTGATTGGTTCAAAAACCTCAATAACAAAAACAGCAGTACCTTCATCCAATTTGACATCGTGGACTTCTATCCATCGATATCTAAAGGTCTTTTTGAAACAGCCTTGAGTTTGCCGAGTTTTATCCCGATATTTCTAAGGATGAAATCGACATCGTCCGAAATTGCAGAAAATCAATTATGATACATAACAACGAATAATGGATAAAAAAAAATCTGGTGAAAACTTTAATGTATCGAGGGGATCGCTGGATTCTGCTGAATCATCGGACTTGGTCGGACTGTTTATTCTATACAATCTCACAGTTCACAATGGAATTAGACTAAATAATATAGGGATTTATAGAGACGATGGTTTGATGGTAGTGAATAATTCTACTGGAAGCAAAGTGGACAAGTTGAGGAAATGGATTCATAGAGTGTTTAAATCTTTACAACTCAAGGTTAAAATCAATCCTAACATAAAACAAGTAGACTTCTTAGATGTAATCTTAAACTTCACCATAAATAATTTCCAACCCTTCTTGCAAAATATGCTAACCCCATTCACCCAACGCCAGTTATTAAGCATATCGTCCGTTGGAGCACCTCGAGGTGGTGTAATGGTTAGCAAGCTTGTCTCGCTAGAACAATTACGGCTGAGTAGTGAGTTCGATTCTCACTGGCTGCCCCCTAATTTAGGCCTTGTGCCACATCTAAGCTATGCTTGGGAAATCACTATCCCATCGTCCGTTGAACGCCGTATAAACTGACGATTGCATCTAGCATGAAACAGCCTGTCGCCTCTGAGTGTTGACATCAATGTTCACTTGTATATTTATATTTACATACACTCTATCTCTGATATTGAGCACTTTATCCCATAAATATATCACACCTTAAAAGTTTATTTTTTCACACACACATACATATATACATATATATATATATATATATATATATATATATATATATATATATATATATATAAGCGCTCGCGCGTGTGTGTGTGTGGTGATAGTAACAAAGAATGAGAAACTATTCAGTTAGGGATTTCAGTCCTTAGTCTTCGGTTTGAAATGTGAAACAAATCTGCGTGTTCTTAGAAATGGTCGTTGGAATATGGTCAGGTGATACTTATCAGATGTTGCGGTCAGAAAGTTAATGTTCTTCGTACTGAACACGCTACAGGAGTTTTAATTTAGTTTAAATCTAGCAAATATTTTTTTCTCTTTTAGTCAATATTCCACATCTTGTTACTAATATTTTTTTGATGCTGGTTTTGAAACAATATACCGGAAGAAATTTATAGAAAAGTACTTACTATATTTGATTCCAATTCATTAGTAACTAATTACAGAAAACGTTTAATTAAAGTTGCTGACCAGATACCATCGACTCTTAGTTCAGGCATATGGATTAGTTTCTGATCGCTTATTATATTCAAACTCTATTGAAGTTTCTGAAATAATTTGTGACTATTTGTCAGCTACAATTTAAACTTTTTTCACTGATGGCATTTTAATCAATGTATTTGGTACACAGAATGATAAACCAATTTCTCAGTGGTATATATTTTGAAAATCGATCTCCGAAAATATAGAAGATATACTCATAATTGTGGCCTTGTGCCATACTTTGCTAAACTAAATATTTATGCAGATTATAGAAGGACAGCATTTTTTTTAAATGATTCGTTCCTAAAAAATATTTTTTTATTAAAATTTCTTGAAAAGAATGCCAAAAAAAGATTTTTAACTAGAAGGCTTAAAATATATGTATAAAAGAAATATATATATATATGTATAAAAGAAATATATATATAAAAGAAACACATAATATCTATTCTTTTTCTTAATAAGTTATTCTTGCCAAGTTTATCATTTATCTGTTCGTATATATAAGTAAAAAGAAAGAACAGTAAGATATATAATCCGGTGTTCTTAATGATATTTTTATTTTTACAAAACAGTGCTCAATGTAAATTTACAGAGCATAAATATTATAAATTAATTGGTTTAAAATGTTTTTTCGCTACACAGTAATAACCATGTTTCAAAAACTGAAGCTAAAAACTTCAAATTTAATTATATAATTAAATTAAAAGCATTAGTTCCGTTTCATCTTCAAGCGAATTTTGGAATAGCTTATTTTTAAATTTTCTTGAGTTTTAAACACACATATACATTCATAATTTCCTGTTTCCAAGGATACAGCGAAATCCAATCATTCAGACAGAGGCGGTGACGAGTTAATTTTTAGTTACGTTCGAAAAAGACGTTAAGTTTAGGGAGGGTAGGGGTGTATTTTTCAACGAATTCTGACATCCGTTAAATGCATGTCGTCTGTTTTTTTTTTGTTTGTTTATTAACGGCAAAGTTTTTCGGCATTTATTTCGTACTTGTATACTTAAAGATTCTTTCTAGGGGTGTTTGGGTTAGAATACGTTTTATTTAAGTATAAATTTAAAATATTTTTACTCTTAATTGCTAATAGACTATATTTGTTTTTAAAACTAGTAAATTTAATAGAATTACTGAAATTATTTAAAATTATTTTTTCATATCAAATATAAGTATGTATATTACCGGGCCCCATTTTAATTTTATTATAAAATATTATTTAAGGAAAATTTTTGACAATGACAGCAAAGAATAGCTATATCATTTTGGATTTCTCTGTATCCTTGCAAACAGGAAATTATGAATTTATAAATGAATTTTTAAATGAGATAATTTATAATAATCATTTGTCTGTTGTTGATTTTTAACGCAACAATCAGATTGTATTTCCAATTGTTTCTAATTGTTAGGCAAAATTGAATGTAACGAAAAAATCAATGCTTGGCCGATGTTTGATTCGATTTTCAAAACAAGAAAATATTTTTAGATTGTAAATATTTTTTAGGTAATTATGATTTAGTGATAGAAGTCTACTGAACCATTGTTGGGAGGTGAAGACATGGATTTATGCTTTTCCCAAGGGTACTTGCGTTCAAATAAATATAACAAACCCAATTGAAATTGGAACTCGGCTCTCCGATTAACAATTCTGAGTCATTATCCATTGCACCATCCGCACATCCAACCTTACAGCACCTGGTATTCCCAAGCGGTCACATATTTAGACACTGACCAGACACGATTTTGGTGAACGTTCGGGAATCGATCTTTCAACGTGATATACCCATGAGCCCTTGGCCGATGCAATAAAAAGTTAAGCCAATTAGAACGTCAATAATAAAATTGCTCCAACAAACAAATGAATGTAACTTAAGATTCTTAATCTCTCTGTTTAGACTAATACCAGTAAATAAGAGCTGACAGTACATTTGCTACTTTCCCTCTCCCTTCATTTATAGGGAATCATCTGGATGACGTATAAGGTTATGAGATAGCTGTGACAGTGTAGCAATGGCAGCCATAAGAATCTTACAGGATATAATACGCTTTATTGGGTCCAGAAAGATGGTGACAAATGCTTTAGTTTTTTTTTTTCTCGGGCAACAAAGCCAAGAGATCAAAAGAAATATGGGAGTCCTAGAAGAGACCTCTTTGACACTGTGGTTTCAACAATACAGAAAGAAAATGGGACCAACAGTGACTAATGATGATACTGACCATACAAGAATAGGGAAGATTTATCAAATTCCAAATCAATTCAATACTGGTGAGGGTTAAGATTAATGTTAAGATTTACGCATTTATAAATTTCCTTTGTATGGAATATTGTGGCCACGTCTTGCCTGGTGCTTCGGCTACGCGTCGAGAAATTCTTGACAAAACCCAAAGATTAATCGGTAATGTTATTGGTCCTGACTTGCTATCTCAGCTTCAGTCACTTTCCAATCACCAAAACATAGTTTCCCTTTGCCCCTTTAAATATTTTCACGATAATTGTTCTAATGAGCTTTCCATGTTGCAACCTCAACTTCATGAATATAAACGCAACACTAGATTGGTAGTTATGTCTCACTATTTCATTGTTGAAATTCCTAATTGTAACCGAGTTCTATACGAAACACAATTCTTGCTTATAGAATTTTCTTCCGACTTCCTGCTTAGCTTTTAAATCCAATGTCGATCGTCATCTTCTCTCTTGTTGAACCCTCTTTGATTTCCTTGTCTCTTTCATTTTCAGTAAACCTTTGCATCCTAGTGGCTTTATTGTTTTGCATGGGGTGAAATGATTAAAAAAAAGTAAATATCTCTCTTATATATTGAAATTTTCGCATGATATTCAAGATCAATGTTTAATTTCTACTGGAATGTGTCGAAAACACACTCGTATTAGTGCCTAGAAAACGGAACCTTGAACAGAAATCCTACAATCGAAGAAGTACGATTCCAACCCAATGACATGTAAACTTTTATGTCGGAAGGCTTTTCACTCGACCAATCCTCTTTTGCATAGGCATTGTCAATCATCAAAAGACTTGTTACGTAATTGCTTACAAAATATATGTTTGCACAGTTAAACGACGATGATCTTAATTTTAATCAATTTGCTTATATAGATATGTATATATATATATATATATATATATATATATATTGGCAACAATCTCTTTTCAATACAATTTTCGTTAAAACGAAAATACGGTGCTACAGTTAAATTTTTGTTTAATTTTTATTGTGTAATTTCCTAGTGTCCTGCTGGGTCATATAATAATTGTATATTTAATAATTGTGCATCAATCCCTCTTTTATACAGGTTTCGTTAAAAACGACTGACAAGGTTCTGATTTGTTAAGGAAAGTTTGCGGCTGATTTGTTAAGGAAAGTACACCAGAAAAATGTACATTGTCAGATGAGAGGCAGGAAAAGATTAAAAAAAAAAACTGTGATTCTCCCACAAATTATTGTACTGTAACATGACAACTAAATAGAATAATACATAAACATATACAAAGTTTTATATATATATATATATATATATATATATATATATATATATATATATAGAGAGAGAGAGAGAGGTGGGTAATCAAAACACTAGATATTAGCAACCGTATATGTGTGCGTTAGCGTGCATACACGGCTAAGCAAATAAGTATTTACTAAAGTTACTTTAAGGTGTAAACAAAACAGTGCTCAATGTGGTTAGACAGAGCTAAGAAAGTTACCCGCCATTCCTCTTTTAAACTTTAAGTTTTGTTTTTACAGTGCCCCACCCCTAGCTACAGTCTATTTTCTGTATTTACAACCTAATATTATACTAAACTTGTTTTAAATTTGAGCTCTGAATCTGTGTCTAATTTAGCGTTCCTCTCATGAGACCCAGTATATTACTTTTTAAAAAAAATCAAAAGTAATAATTTATGACTGATCGGTAGGTAGAACAACTAAACTTAAGCCGTATTTCTAACGTAGGTATATATATATATATATATATATATATATATATATATATATATATAATAGACTCTTCCGTCGGATTCGATGTATGAGGATCTGACAGGTTAATTGATTAAGTTAAGAAATTTAGTGCGACAATCTTAAGTGGTACTTAAGACCCGTTAGTGATTTTCAAAGGAGGCCACACGAGTGAGAATTGTGGGACGAAATCACTGTTAAATTGTCTGACCTTTTAGATCTTGCTCTCGCTTCTTGAAGATGATTCAGACAATCAGATTGAAAACGGCTGAGTCCACTGAAACACGTTGATCGCCATTCTAACCGTTCCAAGGCTAAGTCCCCAAGGGTGTTAAACATTGTTTTTATATATATATATATATATATATATATATATATATATATATATATATATATATTTGTGTGTTTTTGTGTGTGTGTGAATTTGTGTTTTAGGTGTACCTTCTCTGATATATGCCGCAATAAAGGCGATTAACAAGTTTCAGTTTGTTATATCTCTAATTGTGTTTTTCTTATAATGGAACAAGAGATCTTTATTTAGAACTTCGTGTATATAGAAATTGTCCAGATGAAAGAAAACATTCGTTCTCCGACAGGAATCGAACCTATATCCGAACCGTCATTTAGCATGACGGTTCCGTATAGCCTACAAATTCAATTCCTGTCGGATGACGAATATTTTCTATGAAAATTTCTTGGACATTCAGGCCGGTAAATGTTATTAATAATAATTTTTATTATAAAACAGAGCATTTACTTAAATATTTGTATCTATAAAAAGAATGTATAAACATAAAATGTCTATATATATATATATATATATATATATATATATATATATATATATACTGTTAGCTCGTCAGGGCATTCATAAATTAAATTCCTCTTCTTATGTAGAGATTTATTTGATTTTAATGATTATTTTACCGTTTAAAAAAGTAGAGAAAATACTGCTTGAGAAATTTTGTAAGATATAGCAAACCGGAGTTATTTGCAATTTTAAAACGTAACAATGAAAAATGTCTCGAAAGATTTTAACGCTCGATTTACTTACTATAGAGGTCGCTAAGTATTTTACACTTTAATGCGTCTTTTGTTCCTTCACTTTGTTGGGAGGTATCATAAGATGTCTCTTGAATTTCTTCGAATTCAAACAATGCATATTTCTTTTACGAAAAAAATCTTTTAGTAAATATAAATTTTATTTTCTGGAGTAATGGTGTCAGTTTATGAAAGTTTCATTTTCTTCTGAAAGCGTTTCTCGTGTGTAGACAAAAGTGAAAATATTGCCCAAGAAATAGTCACGTCTGTCTTTACACTGATACTATGGAATAATGAAACATTTAGCAGCCGACATCGAATTTGTTATCGTCCTTTAACATTCATTTGCGTAGTAAGACAAGGCCTCCTAAGCACAATAAGCATTAACATTCTTAGCAGATTAAATATCTACACAAAATAAATTGATTTTTTGTAGTATTTTTACAAGAACTTTTATTACAATTCAAGTTTGAAATCTAAAAGGAAAACAAAAACAGGCGCCATTTTTTGAGCTCGTTGGAAACCGCCATTCTGTATTTATAACGTCGAATGAGCTTGCAACATAATATTATTGTAGTAGAATTGGGAACCATCAAATTGAGTTCATATCTCATATCTTCACTTTAGCACTAATAACCTAAGGAAAGGCATGAAACCATCTCTTTTTACTCCAGTTATGAGTGAAATAAAATGAACTGCGTTATCTGGCCTGAGATGGTATCTAGTTTAGGAAATGTATAACACTGAATTCCAAACCGTGGGGAAGGTAACAGGAAACCACTGCAGTATTTCTCTTAAGAGGTCGTGGCAATTCACAGTTAATAGAAAAATCAACCTGTGAGGAATTATGATCGCTTATGTCATGAGGAAATTATTTGCCAAAAATATTAGGTTGATATTGACTACTTTTAATGACGTATCACTTTAAGAAATTGTTGTTCATCTCTTAACAGATTTCTTCTCCTTTTTATCTGCAAATTGCCATGAATTCTTGGGAAATATCGTGGAGTTGAATCCTGTTATTTTCTTCGAGGTTTTTTTTAAATTCCGAATCTTCCTTTTCTTGACTGCAATAAAAAGGCTTCTTCTTTCATGTGCGTTCGGGACGTGGGCGATTCTGAATCTACTTCGTGCCTCTTAGTCAGGTTTAATATTTACTATCCTTCCTCTAGAGTATCTGTCTATATTTCTGAGATGAGGTATTATGTACACTATTTACATTATTCAGACTATTGTCCTCATCTTTTTCGCCATATTTATTACAATGTTTCGGCCTTTTGGTATCTGTCTATATTTCTGAGATGAGGTATTATGTACACTATTTACATTATTCGGACTATTGTCCTCATCTTTTTCGCCATATTTATTACAATGTTTCGGCCTTTCAGTATCTGTCTATATTTCTGAGATGAGGTATTATGTACACTATTTACATTATTCAGACTATTGTCCTCATCTTTTTCGCCATATTTATTACAATGTTTCGCCCTATGGTATCTGTCTATATTTCTGAGATGAGGTATTATGTACACTATTTACATTATTCGGACTATTGTCCTCATCTTTTTCGCCATATTTATTACAACGTTTCGGCCCTTCAGTATCTGTCTATATTTCTGAGATGAGGTATTATGTACACTATTTACATTATTCGGACTATTGTCCTCATCTTTGTCGCCATATTTTAGGCCACAAAATTCTCCTGAGCCGACGTAGCATAGAAATGAATACAATATGGGAACCAGTTATAAGGAGTGCCAGAGAAAAGCGATAATAATAACAAAAATTGCAATATGAGCTCTGGTAAAATATCTGGAATGATAACAGCAAAAATTGCAATATGAGCATTGGTAAAAATAGTTGCTGAAGACATTAGGTTTATAATACCCAGAAATTCATATACAGATGTCCTTAAGGACACATGGCACAGTGAATAAAGGCGTTGGTTTGATCCAGTGACCCAAAGTGTTGTGAGTTCAATACACGGTTAAGGCAGCGGAGAACTTGGAGAGGTGAATTAACAGGAGATAACTAATAACTGACATACATGGCACGTGGTACTACCCCAGTGAGTGAAATAAAGGGTTCAGTTCAATATTCCAACCACCTGAAGAAGGCCGGAGCGTATAACGGCCGAAACGTTGTAATAAATATGGCGACAAAGATGAGGACAATAGTCCGAAGAATATAAATGTATCCTTCCTCTCGTTTAAACATTCCTTGACGAAATTTTGTTAGATCGGTTACTCGCTGTTTCACGTTGCGCCTTTTGTCTTCAGTGTGTCCTGTCAGTATCAAATTCTCCAAGCCTTCCTTCCTTCCTTCTCCCAAATAAATCAACTTTCTCTGAGTGATTCTAAGTGCCGTTTTAATTTTCGCTTTCCTTAACACTTCTTCGTTACTCACATGCCCTATCAATGGTATTCTAGGCATATTTCTGCAGAACCACACCTAAAGATAGAAAGCCTATTTAATAGATTTATACGGAGAGAAATAGATTCATGACATTCCCGAGGGTAATAGTGATGAGTAAGCACAACAGACTACGTAGGAACTTGAATTCGGCTCTTCCATTTAAATCTCACCACTGATAAATCTCACCAATCTCTAATGTTTAGAACA
Source organism: Acanthosepion pharaonis (assembly GCA_903632075.3). Lineage (NCBI taxonomy): Eukaryota > Metazoa > Mollusca > Cephalopoda > Sepiida > Sepiidae > Acanthosepion > Acanthosepion pharaonis. The sequence continues at coordinate 755,131 of CAHIKZ030004834.1, forward strand.
GCTCATGACCAAATCTAATAATCATATATATATATATTCAAAATTTGTGTGTTTAGGCAGCACTCCTTCTTTCGTGCACATTTCATTGAATACGACAGACAAGATGCTTTTATTTAGTTTTTTATACAATTTCTCATGTGATCTAGACAAGGTCATAAACTTGCTTATAAACTTCAAATTCGACCTTGTCTACCGAACGCTCCTTTGTGGCCGATCGGTAAGGCACGTCAGCGTAAATGACGGTTCCGTATAGGATGCAGGTTCGAATCCTGTCAAAGGACGAATATTTTCTATGAAAATTTCTCGGACATACAGGCCGGTAAATGTTATTTAATACTGTTGATTATAAACAGAGCATTTACTTAAATACTTGTATCTATAAAAAAAGAACGTTAAACATAAAAAAATGTCTTTAATAAATAAATTGTCGGACTTTGTCCATTTCTTAATATATGACGTCATTTGTTTACATTTGATACGCCAGAGCAGTTATGAATGTACGAGATTCATGGAAGATTGAAGTTTATAAGCAGTAAATTCGACCTTGTCTACCGAACACTCCTTTGTGGCCGATCGTTAAGGCACGTCAGCGTAAATGACGGTTCCGTATAGGATGCAGGTTCGAATCCTGTCAAAGGACGAATATTTTCTATGAAAATTTCTCGGACATTCAGGCCGGTAAATGTTATTTAATACTGTTTATTATACTTAAATACTTCTATCTATAAAAAAGAACGTTAAACATAAAAATGTCTTTAATATATATATATATATAGAGAGAGAGAGAGAGAACAAAGAGAGATAGAGGTGTTTATTTCTCTCATCCTGGCTTTATATATGATTCGATCAGCGTAACAGTCATTACAGGAATTTAAATGATAGTAAAATAATGTCTTTTAGTTTGGCGTAAATTGCGTTTAAATGGCGGCGAAAAATGACAATTTTGATAGAGCAAAATTTAGAAATATCATATACACAGAAAACAATTTTTTTCTTCAAAAAACGAGGCTTTTCTGTACAACAAAACGGTACCTAACCAAGAAAAAGCAAGATCATTTTCAGATTCAGCGTCCTCAAATTGGCTAAAAAAATATGTTTGATGTTTCGACACCATTTCAATTTTTTTTTCGACCAGTGTAATGGAAACACCAATCTCTAAATATACAGTTTCTTTAGTTATCATCATTATCTATTGATTATTAATATTTCTTATTTATTTTTTTAAAGTTCGATCTCATCAAATCATTGTTCGTGCATTGATAATCTATATCTAAAATTTTAAAATTTCTAGAAGGTTCAACTATGCTGTGAAGGTGATGCTCTTTTAAAATCGTGTCAATATTTTTGGTCCTTGAGTAACAAGACGACAAACGAATTAACGAGCGTCTCGAAAGGATTCGGGGGTAGTGTATCCGAAAATATCTACTTTCAGAGATTTATTTTATTTTTGAATTTTTTTTAAATGCTAAGAATCTTCAGGAAATACGATATCATGGCTCCTCATAGATACCTTTTTTTTTTTTTTAATTATCTGTGAATGAAAGTGAAAATGTTTTCCCGATTCTTTTTTAAGGGTTTTAAATTCAAAGTTGTCCTTCTACTAGACTGGCTGCCAAGCAAGACTAGAGACCTACCATGATATATATCTATAGCTGGCTAAGATACGATATTGGTTTATGTCTTTTCCAAGAGTTGAATGCAAAGAGAACGAAACTGATTAGGCTGATAGATTACTCTTCTACCGGAATATCTTCTCTATTTTTATAATTACAGAGCTGTAAAAGTTTTCTGTTTTTAATTTCGATAAGAAATATTTTGGGGTGATTCACGAAATTAGCGATAAAATTGTAAACATTGGCTTTGTAATCAGCCTGTTTCTGGTTTGAAATTATCAAAGGATGCCGTTTTTTAAGAAACAAATTACACTATCCTTTCTTTGCAACAGATAAAAATCTTTCAATATAACTTAAGTTGTTGCAAAATATAAAAAAAAACTATCATGCAATGCCGCCTACTTTAAGGAAACATCACATGGACTTACAAATTCATACAGGAGTGAATTGACACACTTTTTTCTATACATAAGTAAGAAGCTAAAACGCTCTCATATAAACATATACATATATTTTTCAAATGTAAGACTGTAAAATGATTTGTATATCAAAAATGTACAGGAAAGTAATGACAGACAAGTGGCTCCACCTGTCAGGCATATGTTAAACTGAAATGATAGCTTTTAGACAGTCTACGCAATGAGACGCCACTATTGAGAATTCTGTCCAGTATAGTAAACGTTTTTGTTTTTCCTATTTTATAGATACGGCTTAGTGAAAAATTTTTGTTTCTTTTTTTTTCTTTAAGGAGAATATTCTTTATTTATCTATTTACTTTCTTGCTTCTTTTCCTCTCTTTCTTTTTCTCCTTTTAGGCTGAGGCCTTTCTTCATCCCACGATCTGCTACCATTTTCTGAGTCTTTCTTTAATATGACTATCGCCTCTTCCATCACCATCAGTTTTATAAACAATTTAACAAAGATTTCTTATCACTCGTATTTAACTTCGACTACAATTTGCCAAGGTTAAATTTAGTCTACTCCACGGCTACGATAAGTAACCACGCCCAATATGGATGCGAGGGTGAGGCATTACTTTAACGGCAGATTTTCGCTGTCTTTACTAATCATAACCAAGACATGAAGGATTGACACTTAGGCAGATTGGTCTGTGAATGATTCCTTTACTCCAGGCCCATGACTATTACCATTTGGAATGAGGACAAGAGAATAAGATAGAAATTTCTTCAGACAATAATAAATTCGTCAGATTTTTTTTTTCCGATGGAATCATAATTATTTTCTGTGAAGATGTGATATTGTCATCTTGTGGTCAATAATACTCTGCTGCGTGTAGATTTGTGACATGATAATTGACCGGTAATTTGGACCAATTTTGAGGAATATTAAAACTTGAAATTTCAATAAAAATAGGAAAAATATTCAAATAAAAAGCTGAAAAAAGAATGAAAAAAGAATCATAAAAAATACTTAAACGATATATATATATATATATATATATATATATATATATAATTATTGATTTAAAAATTATAACATAAATATGTTATAAAATCACTACAAAAATAGCCATTTTGTTTCAACACCTCTGGTGTCTTATCAAGTGATGATGCTGAATGTAAAAAAAAATTACACTGTATTGAGCACTCTTTTAAGAATAGTAATTGTTGGTTATTGGAAATTATTCCGTATACACCAATCATATACTTGTGTATATATATATATATATATATATATATATATATAAAAGTGAACATTGAACAGCCTCTGAGTGTTGAATTCAATGTTCACTTTTATATTTACACACGCTCTATCTCTGATATTGAGCACTTTATCCCACTTTAAAACTATATTTCTTCATATACATATATATATATATATATATGTGAAGAAATATATATATATATATATATATATATATATATATATATATGAACATATATAAGTCAACACTTAAGTCAAGGCAACAGGCAACTGTTTCATGCTAGAAGCAATCGTCAGGCCTGACGATTCAGTCCAGCATGAAACAGCCTGTCGCCTCTCAGTGTTGACGTCAATGTTCACTTTTATATTTACACACGCTCTATCTCTGATATTGAGCACTTTATCCCGTAAATATAGCACACCATATGAGTGTATTTCTTCATATATATATATATATATATATATATATATATATATATATATATATATATATATATATATATTATATATAGCAGTCATGGCTCCAAGGGCCACAGTCCTATGGTTAGAAAGAAACTCAGCAGAGTTCCACCACGGAATATGTGAGCGACTGGCGCTATATTGAGCCTGATTTGCAATCTCTTCCTCACCGAGGTCCGTTGGAACAGTTGGTATGATGTTTGCTTGACCTAACTTGCCAACGGCCGTCCAGTGCTTTCTGCATTTTGTTGAGGTTTCAGACTCGATAAATTCATCACACCAAAACAAGAACAAAAATCCACATAAACAAATGTCCGCAAAACTTTCGTTTTTGGCTTATTAAGTTTAACGAAAGTTTACTGCTGATAGCGATGTGTTGTCATGTAGACTAGGGTATATTTGTTATTCGTGTAAATTTCAGGCTAGTCTGTCTTCAGCGTTTAACATTGTGTAGTTTTGAGTTAACTAAGAAGTATTCCGTTTAACAACGGCAGAATATTTCTATCGCGAGCAGGCAGATATGATTTACATGCGTATGGTAGTGGCAGATTGCGTTTCCCGACCGAAGGCAGCCGAGTCATCCAACCTTTCTGTTTATCGGTGCGTTGCTAATACAAGATCTCGAAAAACCGAGGTACGTTCGTACGCCTGATCCCGAAGAACACATTCCACAGGCTATCGGAGATGATCCAGCTATCAGCACACGTCGAGTGGCCCTAGCATGTCATACATCTTATAGTACAGCTTTGAGGTACTTCAAAAGCAGCTCCTCTTATCCATATCATTTGCAACGTGTCCAGGATCTTTCGCCCTCTGATCACTCACCACGGAAGAACTTTTACCGATGATTTATTGCACAAACTGTTGATTCCTTGTTTGTCTCTTCAGTCTTATTTATGGATGAGATAACATTTGGAGGATATGGAATAACAAATTTACACAACCAACCTTTATGATCGGATCGGAATTCTCATGGAACAATGCAGGCTAGACACCAGCATCAGTTTATGATTAATGTGTGGACTGGAATTGTAGGTGACTGTCTGGTAGGTCCATATGTTCTCCCAGCACATCTTACAGGAGGAGTCTACAGGGACTTTATTTCGAAAACACTTCCAGACCTGCTAGAGGATGTATCCCTTCTAATACGTAGTCGCGTGCACTCCATGCATGATGGGGCTTCAGCACATTTTAGTCACATTGCCGCGATGCACTTGCTGACATTTTGAAAATGGATTTTCAAAAGCTTAATTCCGTTCCAGACGTTATTTTAAATAACAACTATTTAGATACGAGCTGTAAAATGATCCATATATTTTGAAGGCACTCGGTATAGAGTTTATTAAATCTTGTCTTTCTTCTCAATCTGTGGGTTTGTTAAAGGACTCGACAGTAGCAGGGATCATCGAGTCAGTACGAACGATCCTCTCCTTAACTGAATAGTATGTGCTTCGCCAGGGCTACACACACTTATGAATACCAATATTTTCTTCTCCTACACCGGTTTCCATCCAAGGCTATAAAATTCAGTCCATCGTACTATTTAACCAAGAGTTAGATTCATACCTTTCTCTTTTCTTTTATCTTTTTCTAGAGTTTTAAAAAGTAAGTGGTTGTAATGAACTTGACTGGAATTCGAACTCGGCTCTCCGATTCCTTAATTCGAACCGAAATCCATTATTCCACCGTACCGGCACGGATGCCAGAGCAAGGAAATTACTTGCCAGAATTGTGAAAATTAAAATTATGGATATTTATTACCTTAAAAACTCCGTTATTTATCCTCATTCTATTTCATTTACTTCTTTTATGTTCATTGCTTCTAAATTTTTTAGCCTCCGATTTTCATTGATTGACAGAAAATGAGAAGAACGTATCTATAGTTACAGAACATACCATCAACAGCTGATATAACTAATTAACCTTCATTAGATACGAAGATAGATAGAAAGAAAGAAAGAAAGATAGATAGATAGATAGATAGATAGATAGATATTAACAGACTGAGATAGATAGATATATATAGAGATAGATAGATAGATAGATAGATATGAACAGATTGAGATAGATATATAGAGAAATAGATATATAGATAGACAGATAGATATGACTAGACTGAGATAGACAGATAGATAGATACGAACAGACTGAGATAGATAGATATGTGCGAACAGATTGATATATATATATATATATATATATATATATATATATATATATATATATATATAAAGAGAGAGAGAGAGATAAATAGATAGATATGAACAGAACATGCAACAAAAAAACAGAATATCGTTACTGTTTCGTCCGTGTATTGTTTGATATATTGAAAAGTAATTGTCATTTTTGATAATGGCTTATGTAAGCCGAAAGCTTAGATTGGATTTAAACATGTATCAATATGGTGATTTCCTTTCGTCTTTCAATGATAATGTTATTAATCTTATCAGACAATATGAAAGGAACTTACTTAAAATAAATAGACAAACCCTGTCTATATTATTTAATGAAACATGCATTAATATATATATATATATGTATATGTGTGTGTGTGTGTGTGTGTGTGTGCAATATAGGTGAACACTTCAACTAGAAATATTGAAAATAAATACAATGTTTTTAAATACGAATTTCAAATATGTCGTAATAGATCATTTCATTTTAAATAAATCAAGAATGTTTTGCGGCAATTTTTAACATCAATTTCAGATTTTTTTTTGTTTTAATTTAATACATTCAAGATTATGGACAAAAAAAATAGTGAATTTTATATGGTGTTCTTTTTTTTAGATTTAATATGAGCAAAACAAATTCACGGATTTCGATGAAAAAAAAAACTCAGAATGGTGTTAACATTCGCGAAAATTTATCATCTTTTAACAGTCAGTTGTGGTTGGTTTAATTTTGTTGAATATAACCGTAGAAAGGAAAAAAGGCAAACGTTTATAAGATAACGAGGTTCACAAATCGGGGTGGGGCTCGTGGGTAGTACGTGCCGGCCTTACTTGTTTGCATGTTACAGGATATTGGCTGAGTATGGTACACGGCACCAATGTAAACATTCAAAGGTACGCAGACGTCTACAAAAATATACCTAGTGACATGTGTCTTTCACCTTTATGACAAAAATCTTAACATTTTGTCCTGTTTAAAGAGCTATATTCGCCTAAAGTACAACTAAGTCTTAAAATATCTTGTAATTTTTATAGTCGAAGACGAGGCTGTAGTCATTATGGCACGAAACTAAAATAGGCACCTTTGTGAGGATTAGCTACGCTTTCACCTTGCTTGTAATGCGATTATATAACTATCATGTAAGCCTTAACATTGTGTCCACATCAAGAAGAGACTCTTGCATAATTTATGACTTTTCCATTAAAGAAAATAATTTATTATTTAATGTTCGCTGAAACCTGCCACTTCCTGAAAGAATCGGTCTCTTTTTCCAATAGCGTTGACTTAGATGTTTAAATTCTTTTAGCGAAAGAATAAATCAAAAACTCTTTGTTTTTGACAAACGTTAACTCTTAAACTGTACCAACTGCATTGCCATTATTGAATGAAAGCACGCAATTCTTTTGACTCTACTATTTTTCATCCCATATTTTCTATTATTTATTATTGTTAGGCGTCGAATATTCTTTGTCATATTACTTTATATTCACAATGTTTATTTTTGAAAGGCGAGGTGTTCGTAAGTTTTGAATTATTTTTTATTTACGTGAAGCAATTTCCCGAACGTTATTTCATAACAACTTTTTATTCCTCCTTATTGTCGTCATTTTTTTTTTGTGTTTTTTTTTTTTTTTGTGTTTTTTTTTATCAGGGCGCGCTCTGGTCGATACATATGTCAAGTGTCAGAGCACGAAATCTGAAGATTATGAAGTGGAATAAGAAATAGAAACAGAATAATAGATAAAAGGCTCCATATAAACATTTCAGAAAAATACTGTGATTAGTAAAACAAACACCACTTCGCGAAGTAGAGATGACGAATGACAGAATAACAACAGACTGCTCCTCCATTTACGCGTTAAGATTTCCATGATTAAAGTGGTTGATGCGATGTCCATAAATAGATCGTCTGCATGGTGTGTGTGTGTGGGGGGGTTCTAATTAAAACATATTTCTTGTAAAAGCAATTTTTCTTTTACGATTTAGTTCAAGCTGTACAAGAATCCAGAGTGTTATGATAAAAAAAAATAATAATAAATTGCGGTCAAACTTGTAACAGAAATAATAAATTTTAAATCAGCTGAAAACAAAATTAAAATAAAATTGTAGCTATTGTTATGTTTTTCCATACCCACATTTTATTCGCCTACGATTGGCTAATAAATCACTAGTACCTTTATATAGGACAATTTATCCATCGCAGTCGTTTCTTTGAATCCTTCGGTTTTGAGCTTGCTTGCTTGTTCTGCTAGTACGAATTTTGTGATTGGTTTAATTTTTTAACCAATCACATATTTTAGTGCAAGATTAAGTTTTCCCGCGTTGCCGTGGGAGCCTACCCTTTATCCATAAAAGAGGCGACTTTTTCACAAGTCGTCAGTTAGATCCAGTAAAATTCACCTGTCCATACAAGTCCACAATCTTTCAAACGCACACACAGACACAGAATTTCGTAATATAAACTTACATTTCTCTGTGACTTAGCCAAGCTCAATCAACCAGGAGTCTATTGATTTCGAACCGTTCTATAACACAACACATTTTTGGTCAACTGTATTCTTGTGTTATCTATTCTAACAAACAGACCATGTTCTAATATTGATTCCTGAACATTTTTATCTCAAAAAGAACTTTCTTCGAACAATCAATTACAAATCAAAATACAATTAAAGGGGAAAACCTTCTTTCCCTTAAGCTATACACTGAATACAATTTTGGAGTTTCTGTTGTTTACTTGAATCCCGTACGTTGAAAGTGTAAATAGTATTGGTCTATCTACAAACGGACATCTTTACAATTGGTAACCCCAATGTTCCAAAAATAAATCTTTCAACCAATAGGCCCTTACAAAATATGAAAAAATGTTTCATATAAAGATTAGCATTAATAAATAAAATTAGCCACAAATAACAGAAAAGGATTTACCTTCTTTTCAGTGATTGCAATGGCCTATTCCCAAATCTGGCATTTCTCTATTTTCTTAGATTGTCATTACGAATCCATTTCACACCGGCATAAGTTATTTTATCCTTTTTATAATACGCAGTTTCCTAATGATATACTTGTGTATATAAAATAAAGGGCAAATAAGAAACTTTTAGCAATCTAATGTGTTTCAATTTTATTAAAACTTTGTCAGAGACTGAGATGAAACAACTCAAAAACGCAGAAGTTTGGGTATTTTCAATTTGGTGTGGTTCGATTCTAATTGGTCAGTCATGTGTCACGTGCTAACCAATGAGAATCGAACCAATCAAAACGGAGAATACCAAAAATTCTCACCTTTTGTCCGTTTTCTCGAAATCTCTGATGAAGGTTTAATGAAAGTGAGACATGTCAGATTGATAAATCATCATATCATCCTGTCCAAATTCCGATTAACATTTAATCTCCATTTGATATTTAACACACACACACACACACACACACACACATATATATATATATATATATATATATATATATATATATATATATATATGCTGGGTGTGATGGCAAAACTGGAATATCCCACAAAATGTTTAATATTTAAAAAAATTACTAAACTAAGTTTCTCTCTTCAAGGTTTTCAGTTAAGACGTTTAGCCCTTTTGACACCATTTGTCGTAAAAATCAATGAAAAACACCTTATTCAGCAAGAAAACGAACAGGTTAAAATCATTTTGTGTAAGCCCACCATGACTTTCCAACTGAGTAATGGCGAAAGGACAAAGATCATTCAAACCTCACTAATGGTACCAATATTCATAATCTGGCTTCCATTTTCAAAGTCTATTCAAGAACCATCAAGAGAATGGTGAATAAGTTTAAAAAAGAGGAAATAGTAGAAAGGAAAACTGGATCAGGAGGTCACAGCAGCAAGAGAGATTATCATTTCAACTTAGAGCTAAATACACTCTTATTGTTCAAAGTAGAATCCCCTAGTGTTATAAAAAACCTCGGAGAATTCAAGTAAAATATCTTTAATCATTTCTAAGATACAACGGTTCAAATCTTAATCTAACGAATGGATAATTTTGCTGTTACACGATTTGGACAATTCAGGTATATGGCATTTTAATACCATTTAGAGTCTGTTTTACGCATAGCAACATTTTGAAAATGGGCATTTGTTTATTTTGGGCGCTCCCGAGATACATCATCATCATCATCATCATCAGTTGCGCGTCGTCTTATGCTCACTGCGCAGCTGAGCACCTTGCTAGCTTCCTCCATATGTCTCGGTTGCGTGCCTGAATGATCTTCCAGTTCACTTAATGACGTTATCAGCCCATCTTTCCTCTGTCTACCTCTGCTTCTTCTTTTCCTTTAACTACTACCTTGAAGGCTGGCAGTGGTAATAACGTAAAATAGCATTTCAACGCTCTCTTTGGCGGTGTATATAAAGTCTTCTAATGGACATGTTTATTGTCTGATGGTGTCTTTCACTTCGTCATTTGTGATGCAGTCTACGCAGGAGATGGTTAGGATGGTTCTATAGCATCTTATTTCTAATACTTGGATAATTCGCTGTAATCTTGATGTTAATGTCCAAGATTCTTAGATATAAAAGGAAGACCAATGCACGCAACAGTCTGATCATTGATTTCAGGCAGCTGTTCTTTCCGGGTGATTTTTAGTTTTCCCACAATTGCTACTGTGCTACTCTTGAAACCCTTTCTATTCTGTCTTCTACAAATGAGAATGATAGAAAAATATTTTTCGAGAGTTGAATTTAATCGTTGAACTGTGTAGATGTGTTCTCTGTCGTGTCTGGATCTGCTCTTCAGAGGTGGTGATAGAGCGACCCTACTTGCTATGTTGAGATGTATAAGCCGATATAAATAAAATTCCCTTTGTTAATGTCTTTTCATCTCCGAACCAAACCAACTAGCGATCACCGGTCGTGGGAAGAGAATGCAAATTTATTATTAGGTAATCACCGTCGCCCCAAGACCACACCCCACCAAGGGGCTATACAAAACTATGACCAGATGCCGTCGTAGGGTAGCTGCGCAAACTGAGAACGTAACCAGCTACCTATAAATATCTCTGTATCTTGCAAATATCCGAGCCTCTCTGAAAATCGTTTTTTCTCTTTCTTCTTCTTTTGGCTAAGGCTGATACCTTGTAGTATAGCATCGGAAAGACTATTTGACCTTATTACGTGTCCATACCATTTCAATTGTCTCTCCTTGACGGTGGATATAAGGTCTTCCAAAGGACCTGTTCCTTGTTTGAAAGTGTCTTGTATTACACTCTACGTAGGAGATGCGTAGGATGGTCCTGTAGCATTTCTTTTCTAATGCTTGGATTCTTCGTTGTAGATTTTGCTGTTAATGTCCAAGATTCGCAGATGTACAGAAAGACTGGTTAAACCAATGGACGCAAGAATCAGATCTTTGATTTCAGGATGATATTCTTATCTTTCTGGATGGTTCTTCCAATTGCAACGTCGTTATTTTTTATGCTGCTTTTTAAAAGTATTTCTATTCTGTATCCTTCTTCACTGATAATCGAACCAAGAATTGTCTCACTACGTTAAGACCCCCCCCATTGCCTCTTATATTGCCATTTTTCGTCATGATCTTGTTTTCGGAGTTAATTTCCATGTCCATATGGATGGTTTTTCCTTCAGCTTCTTCAGCACACGGACAAGTTCCTCTTCTTTGGCAGCTAGAGCATTTAAGTCGTTTTCGAAGCGAAGGTTTGTGATGTTACGACCTCCGATGCTGACGGTTCTCTGATGATCCTAATGTCACTAATGACTCATGATGGCTAAAAGGCATAGGGAAAGAAGACATCCTTAGCGTAGTCCGAATGACGGGTGTAACCACTTTCCTATGGGGGTCTGGAGAAGTGCTACACCGTGTGCTGGATCAACTATTTACAATGACCTTTTTAAAATCTATGAAAACATGGTAGAAGTTTTGATAGTGTTTTCGCGAAGAGACTGAATATATGTTTTGGACTATTTCTTCCAGGTCGAAATGCAGACTGTTCTTTAGTGATGATTTCTCCTGCTTGGGACATTATTCCTCTTTAGGATGATTACACTTTCCTTGCGTAACTAAGCAGACAGATAACCCTGTATTTATGACATTCTTGAAGATTTTGTGGAGTAAAGGGAGATAATCAATGACTGCTTCTATTTTGTTTCCTACTCACCTGATTACTAAAACTTGCTATACATTATGATTAGCAAACCTATTACGGATTCACCGCCTACAAATATAATGGGTTGTGATCTGCTAAATTTCATCTGCCTTACTTTCAATTCTTTCTGCTGCTTTCAATTCTAAGTATTGGGAAGGCATTATAATTTGAGGACTTCAGGAATAATAAGATGTCAGGACGATAGTACAGGTTTTAGGTACTTCTTCATTATAATGTTTTGTAAGCAAATTCACCCCAAGCAAGCCATTATAACCACGGAGACACAAGGTGTGTAGAAGATTTAGAAAACAGAAGAAGAGCCATCGGGAGGGCAGTAGCTAGCGATTGATATTGTATTTACATATTTGAAGATTAAAGCTTAAAGTCGGAAGAGATTTCCACAAGTAATAAATGCAAATAAAGAAACTCTCAGCATAGAACTTACGGTTACATTTAGCCAGCTCAAGTTTATATCGATTATACCTCGTTGACAGTCTAGTACTGTGCTTATATTCTTAAAGTATTCTCTAGAGCATCCTAACTTTTTGTCTTGTATAAAACTAATTCTAAGTATTCTCTTTGGCGAGATCTTTCACATTTAAGATCTTTTCACTCTTAAGAAGAAAAACCAAAAAACATTCGTTTTTTTTTTGTTTTTCTTCTTAAGAGTTTTTTTTAATCATTAAGCATTATTCTTTGATCCACTCTGCTTTAAAATTCTTCAATCTTATTCTTGTTTATTTCTCTGTATTCCCATGCCTTTGTTTAATTCAGAGGATAACTTACACTGACTGGGAAGGTCGGTAACAGATCAGCTCTCTCCCCTTTGACTAGTCTACCTAACAACTCTCTGCTAACTTCAACATTACGACGCGCTGGTGGAAATTCGATAGGGCGGTATAGAAACTACTCGAGGGACAGTCTGTCCACGTGAACGGGGGATCCAAAACTCAAGTAAATTCCAAATGTTAATTCAGATCTGTAACTGGAAATCATCAATTTCCGGTTTGTTCTTACTTGACCCCAAATGTTTTCATTTATTTGCTTTATCCTTTATTCACTTTTAGTCAATTGGTTAACCGTTTAGAAGACCATATCTGAAAGAATTATTACTGGTCATAAAAAATGAAACAAATAAGACCTACATTAAACTCAGTCTTTCTTTTTCTGTGTGGGTGACCCAATTATAGTGTCACGTATCCATATATAATAAAGTTTGTATACATGAGTCTGAATTCCTCGAATTATGTATTAAAACTGAACACTAAAAGAAAATTCTAACCTCTAGTTATTAGATTTCCCTACGACTTAGAAACAAATTAGTCCACTATTTACATTGTTTGGACTATCGTCCTCATCTTTGTTACCATATTTATCATAACGTTCCGGCCGTTGTACGTTCCGGCCGTCTTCAGGTGGTTGGAAAGTTGAACTGAACTCTTTATTTCGCTCTCTGGGGTAGACTGTTCTAGTTCCACTGAACAGTTCTAATGGATTTTAGTTATCAATTATCTCCTGTTAATTCCTCTCCCCAAGTTCTCTGCTTTAACTAGTTATTGAACTCACACTTTTTGGGCCCTGTCATTGGATCTAACTAACGCCTTTATCCATTGTGCGATGTGTCCTTAAGGACATCTGTGTGTGAATTTCTGGGACTTATAAACCTAATGTATTCAGCAACCATTTTTACCAGTGCTCAATTTTTGCTGTTATCATTGCATGTTTTTAACACAGTTTATATTGCAATTTTCGTTGTTATTATTGCTTTTCTCTTGCACTCCTTATTACTGGTTCCCATATTGTATTCATTTCTATTAAATAAATTAGAAAGTACATATTATATAGAGAGTTCGGTAATATTTGGGATTTTAGGCAGCCGCTAGGAATTTCGGGTCAGATCCGCCGAGAATAAGATGATATTGCAGCAGATGTGAAAACTACTTTTTGCGAAAACAGAGTGTGATTTTAGTGCTAAACATTAAAAATAGCTCCAAGAAAAAAAACATAAAGTTTCCCTTACAAATGGGTAGGATAAACGTCTGTTTGATTTCCACAAGCTAATTCCTTCAACTCTCCGCACATGCCTCTTTCATTTGAAGCCTTTCGAGATGATATAGGAGTCGTTTTTGAATCTCAAAGACAAGAACGGAAATACTTCATGATAGATGGACTATTAACAACGAAAAAGACTCCACACCATAAATAAAAATTATAAATCAGACGAATAAATAGCAGGAGGGGAAATTCAGAGACTCCTTGGTAGTTGGTCATCAACCATTATTAGATTTATAGACTGGCTGCCGAGATATTGTTCTGTACAGAATCAACCCGCCAGATTTACACTAAAAATAAACGCTATGTTTCTTTATAAAAGAGAATTTTCATGATTATCTTGCTGACGTCACTTCCTGTCAGGTACTAACGTCATTAATTAACACTGAACGTTTCTCTTTGTATTTCACAATCTATCTGAGTGCAAGCGTAATTTATAAATAGGTGAATAATTGTCTATGAAGTTCTTCCTATCTATCTATCTATCTATCTATCTATCTATCTATCTATCTATCTATGTCTGCGTTCAATTGTATATGTTTATAATATCTATATTCCCATGAGGAAATAGTATACTCCACCCTTTCAAATACAAGAGCTGTCTGCAATAGTCCTGCAATACTGTTATCACTTCAACTAACCATTTGGCTTACGGCCATATCACGTGGAAACACAAGTTCTCATGCAATCTGCAAAGTTAGATTACATCGAGCCTGGTCAATAGTTAGATGGGTGACCGCTTGCCAATACCTGGATGTGCAGGTGGTGTAATTGATAATGGCTCGGAATTGTTAATCAGAGAGCCGAGTTCAAATTCCAATTGAGTTCGTTATATACACTTACGTGCAAATACCATTGAGAAAGGCATGAACCAACTTTAGTAGGATTTATATCAGTAAAATCATAATTATCCCCCCAAAATTTCATATAAGTTAAAAATAATTTCTGGATTTAAATAATCTGCAAAGGTTTGATAAGCCGTAACACGACATCCATCAGTCAAACATTTCACGGAAATTCTTTTTAACATATAAATTTAAGTGACGTACCTGTCGGATTATATATACAATAATAATAATAATAATAATAATAATAATAATACTAAAGAAATACAAAAAATTGTTCTCACGTATACAGCTCACACCTTACGAAGGGCTTTGTCTATATATATATATATATATATATATATATATATATATAGTGGAAAACGTCATGATGCCATTTCTAACCTTAGGTCCCTGGGTGGGACCCGGAAAGAAAAGGAGTAAACATCAGAAATCAAAGGAAATAATAATAATAATAATAATAATAATAAATAAATAATAATAATACAATACACCGGCTGAAGCTGCAAAATACTTAAAAAAGAAAGCAAAGACAAATGCAACCGACCAGATACAGAAACAATGGCAAGATAAACGGCTTCATGGCCAATACTCTGCCCGTACCAAACAAGCTGACGTAGACAAAACTCATACCCATCAGTGGCTACGGAGTAAAGGGTTGAAAGCTGAAACTGAAGGTTTTATCCTTTCTGCACAGGACCAATGCTTGTTAACTAGGAATTATCAAGCACATATACTAAAATATTGTGTTAGCCCCAAATGCAGATTCTGTGATAAATATCCAGAAACAATTGATCATCTTGTATCATGTTACATGATATTGGCACCCACTGAGTATAAAACCCGGCATGACAGAGTGGGCCAATATCTGCACTGGAAAATCTGCAACTTCTACGGGAAGGAAACTGAAAGGAACTGATATGAACACCACCCAGACCTGGTTACGGAGATAGGACCTGTTACAATTCTATGGAACTACACAATACACACTGACAGAACAATCAAGGCCAACCGGCCAGATATTGTTATTAAAGACCACAAACAAAAAAAGTGCCTCCTTATTGATATCGCAGTCCCTGTAGACTGCAATGTATCTTTGAAGATATTCAAAAAGCTGTCAAAATACAAGGACCTTGAAATAGGAATCTCAAAAATGTGGCACATGGGAACATCAACAATCCCTGTTGTAGTTGGAGCCCTAGGAATTGTTGGAAAAGATTCCAGTAGACTAATTGAAGGGATTCCTGGAAGTCCATGCCTCAAGGAGATACAGAAAATTGTTCTGACAAGTACAGCCCACACCTTACGAAGGGCTTTATCTATGTAATCTTTTTTTTTTTGTCAGTGGAAAGTGTCATGATGCCATTCCTAACCTTAGGTCCCTGGGCGGGACCCGGAAAGAAATGTGTAAACGCCAGAAATCAAAGGAAATAATAATAATAATAAATATAAATAATAATAATAATAATAATAATACAAAAACAAGTTTTTTCACGAGTACAGGCCACACGTTCCGAAGGGCTTTGTCTATTTATATATATTTTTTTTCAGAGGAAAATGGCATGATGCCATTTCTAACCTTAGGTCTCTGGGCGGGACACGAAAAGAAAGGAGTACACATCAGAAATCAAAGGAAATAAAATAATATTAATAATAATAATAATAAACGTACCTGTCGGATTATATATATCGGAAATCTTTTTCGAAAATAATAAGCCTGTCGTATCACATCTAGAAATCCACGAATCTTACTGGCAATGTTTCGAGATATTGTTCAATTTTTAGTGATTGCGTACCTTATTGTGTTTATAGTCTTCTAGATATAACCTGCCCACCTAAATAATACGAATAGCTTTAAACAATCCAGTCTACTATAGAATATTACATGTGAAAAATATTTCTTTGTACTACAAATCTAAGCATAAAAGAAATAAAAAAATGTGAATCTAAACAAAATCCTTTGAGATGTGGAATTATCATTAATATATCATTTTGCATTCGGACTAGCATTCTCATTTTGATTGTAACATTGACATTGGTTCAACTTTTGTGGGATCCAGTCTCCTTTTGTTTTCTATCTCTACGGAATCGATTAATACAAAAGACCGCTGGGACATCTGAACATAACATATATATATATATATATATATATATATATATATATATATATAGAGAGAGAGAGAGAGAGAGAGAGTGAGATAGATAGATAGATAGATAGATAGATAGATAGATAGATAGATGATGTGTGTGTGTGTAGAGGGACAGAGGGAAAGAGAGAAAGAGAAGTGACAGAATATATACAGTTTGGATTTTGTTTTATCTCTCTGTACACACATACACTCAAACATTAACAAAATCTATCCCTTTCACATACATACAAACTACAAACTTTGTCTCACACACACAGAGATCTCCATACAACCCCCTCTCTCTCACACACACATACCAACATGTATATATATATATATATATATATATATATATATATATATATATATATATAATAAACTGAGTTGATTAATTATTTCTTGACAGCGCTTTTGCCTTCGAGTTATTTACCTGCTGGCAAGAAATAACAGGTACTGACAAGGGAAATAACTCTTATTTCCGGCAACTCTCTAATTATACAGAATAAATTCAATTAATTAAATAAGTAACGAAAGCAACATATTCGGTTATTATTTAGACAGAGTCAATTCAGTTGAAAATTTCTGTTTATATTTTATCTTTTTATTCGATTGAAATATTCGACTTATTCTTGATTCTCTTCCTACGCCCCTTTTTTGTATAGGTAGGCAACCTTCCTGTATGAGCTGGTTATCTTACTTTGACCTTAATAGGAAAACAACGAGTTAACGTACAACAGTTGTCAGTATTCAGAAGCAATTTATTTGGCTATTAAGGCCTACCATACGAGTTAAAGAATAACGTCTTGATTTTTATATTAAAGCATTTCGGAAAATAATATCGCAATTTTAGAAACAGATCAAAATGCATTCAAATGTAACAAAGATAAAATTTATTTGTCAATAACATAACCAGTCAATCGATAAATGCCAGTTTGATATTAATTCTCTTATTTCTCGGTAAAATAAATCTGAATGCTTAAGACAAAATGCATTTCTGTCACTGATACCCCAACAGAATGAATTTAAGCGTGTTTCTAGGTTGACATCTCGGTTGCTCCTTTCCACTGTTGAAACAGTTAAATGTAACCGCCTCTTCTACTCCAACAGCTTCTTCTTTCGCACTTCCCAACAGTGCAACTACCTTCCTCTTACTTGCTTCCCTGATAGCTATAATCTTCAAATATTCAAATGTAATGTCAATCGACATCTTCTGATGCCTTGATCATGATCCCCGTTCTTCTATTTTTCCTTTTCTCAAACACCTCTCTTTACTCTTTCTCTTTTTGTAACCCCTTACGTGCTAGTGGTAGGAGGCACGGTGGAGTAATGGATAGCGGCTTGGATTGAGGAATCGGAGAGCCGAGTTCGAAATCCATTCGAATCCATTGCATTCACTTACGTGCTAATACCCTTGGAAAAGGTGTGAATCCTTTACTTCTCGCTCCAGCTATGGGTAAATAGTAGAACAGACTGGGTTCTATAGCCTTGGATGGCAACTGCTCTAGGAGAAGGACAACTATGAATTCAAACCCAGAGTGGATCCGCTAAAGCGGATAGACGGCACTTTTTTTTTACCTTTCGGCAACTCCTGCAGCCGCATTGGTACCAAACTGTATTGGTTTATCGAGATGCGAGATGGGGAACTAGACGTCCGGACAGCCCTAGTTCTCCATATATCCCGCCCAGGCTCGTAGCGTACCGCCGCTACTCCATCGTCTATCGAGACTGATGGATGCCGCCGCCGCCGACGACGACGACGACCACGTGATAATGTTACTTCTGCCTTGCTTGGGTTGAAATGCTTAAAAAATGTCTCTCTAATACATGATGAGTTCATATTATCATAGTCAAGAATTATTCAAGAATGACAATTTAGGCAAAAATGCCAATGCAAATTTTCGTAAAATCAATACAGATCCTTAAAGTAGAAGTCAATCTCATTATCTCTATTCAGCTCTGATGTAACAACAATCAAAATTTCGTTGGATCAAATCACTTGGACACCCTTTTTGTAATAAAATCCCTAAAAATACAGGAAAATCAATTCAACATCATCTGGATCCGAAATATTTAAAAGCCAAAGACGTGGCTCGAGATTATATTTTAAAAATAAATATTTGGGTGTGAATGAAAGGTGTTTTAGTCACTGAGATACTGACATATATATATATATATATATATATATATATATATATATATATCCCCATTATATTTTATATATGTGTGTGTGTGTGTATGCGTGTGTGTATGTGTGTGTGTGTGGGTAATTGTGTATTTAGGCAGCAATCCTTCATTTATACATGTTTCATTAAAGACAGACAAGGTACTACGGTTATCGCACAAAATTTCATAACTGAATTAATTAAGTTGTCAGATCCTCATACGTTGAAAACGACGGGAGAGTCCATTATATTTTAGATATATATACATCTTTGTGTGTGTGTGTGTGTGTGTGTGTATGTGTGTGTCTGTGTATGCGTGTCTGTGTATGTGTGTGCATGTGTGTGGGGGGTATTGTGTATTTAGGCAGCAATCCTTCATTTATACATGTTTCATTAAAGACGACAGACAAAGAACTACGATTAACCGTTTTATTTATTATTGCGCTTTCCACACAACCCATACACCCAATTAAAAATAAAAAAAATAAAATCATCCTTTATAATGGCTAAAAGTATAGCCGAAAGCACTCGCAATTACAGAACATTTTAACATTTTCTACACACTTTGTGTCCAGAAAAGAAAACACTTGTTCAAACACAAGAAAAATGAAATAAAAAGCTTAATCGTAGTACCTTGTCTGTCGGCCGTTTCGGTGGAGATGGAACTAGAACAATCTATCCCGGTAGACCAAATAAAGGGTTCGGTTCGAAATTCCTGACGAACCTGAAGAACGACCAAAATGTTGTGATAAATATGGCAATGAAGATTAGGATAACAGTTCGAATCATGTAAATAATACAAGTAAAATCGCCATTAACTTTAAATTATTTCTGAAATATGAACATAGTTCTTTGCACAGAAAACGTATTTTCTAGAGTGAAAAAGCGAAATATTCATTCCCCTGTGAGATGTGCTTAAAATACAACACCCGCATTATCAGCAGATGAGTAAGACCACATCCAAATATGACCAACTACCACGTAAAGACTTACCGACTCAGGTACAAATGACCATTATTAATCTACCCCGAACATGTAAATTCTTATAGACTCAAATATAAATACAATGTTTATCTATACTCGAACTAAATAAATTCTTATAGACTCAAATATAAACTACCATTATTAATCTATCCCAGAAACAAGTAAATTCTTATAGACACAAATATAAAAGCAATATTTATCTATATTCGAACTAAATAAATTCTTATAGACACAAATATATATGGATATAATCTATCCCAGAAATCAAGTAAATGCATTTAGAACCAAATAATAAATGATTGATTCCGATTATAAATAACTCAACAAGTTTTGAACTGTCGTATAATTTTACCAAACCAACCCAGAAAACCTATAATGACCGGGACAATAACAAATGATACAATACATACACACACACACACATATATATATATATATATATATATATATATATATATATATAGATAGATAGATAGATATATACATATATATTACTACATACTGAATTCAATCCATCTTGATAAACGGGTGTAAATCGAACACTACCACAAACTAATTCAGTAATTGAAGAGAGCATATAATACATTTCATTCGATCTTTATGACAATAAATTATGGATCGATAATTCTATAAATCTATAACAAAATGAGCGGTAGATCTGTTATAGCAAATGTTACAATTTCCTAGACGCTTACGGATTTCTACATATAGATTCACAATCTCTTTTGACACGCACATACATACATACAGTTACTTTAGAGGGATGAAAAGAAGCATTTTTCTCAAATGACTGGCTTCTGTGTTATGAAGAACGTTACATTTAAGATAACAGAGAAAACAGCGATTTCGGCACTTCGACGTAATGTAATGGTTAGCAAACTTCTCTCGCTACGTCAATTACGACTTAGTTGTGAGTTCGTTCCTCGCTAGGCGATAACACTTTCGGCCTTGTGCCACATCTACGCTGCACTTAGAAATCATTAAGGCACCTCGGCGTGGTGCAAGCCAGTCTCGTTAAAACTGTTACGTCTGGAGATGGAGTTCGATCCTCACTGGGTACCCCATACTTTCGGTCTTGTACCACATCTAAATTACGCTTAGAAAATCAGTTGGGCACCTCGAGGCGATGTAATGGCTAGCAAGTTTGTTTCGCAATTACGACTAGGCACTGACTTCGATCCTCAGTGGATGCCTCCTGCATTCGTTTTACCACTTCTAAGCTACGCTTGGAAAATCCCGAGAGAAAAAAGCGATTAAAACACGATTTGGATGATTCCAAGTATTTGGATTTCTACGATTAATAAAGAAATCTATTTAAAGCGATAATTCGTTCGTGGAACATTAAATGTTAAAAGGAAATCAATTTGAAACGGGTGATTAAAGAGATTACAAGCAATGTAAAATTACTGTCCTAAAAAATCATCTTTTGATGTCAGTCAAATATCTGCCACTGGAAGTAGAAAAATATTATGACAACATATTGGTCATACGTGTATAAAAAAAAATGATTTACGGCAAGAGGAAGGTATTTGATATTTTTGATTGTTTCAATGTTTTTCACATTTTTTTCCACCCATTTTTCTTTTTTTTCTTCTCTTTTTATTATTGCTCTTTCCCGCCTTTTTCCAATTTTTTTTCTTTTTATACAACTTTTCTTCTTTTACCTGATCTTTTCTTTCTATCATAATTTCCCGTTCGTTTTTTTTCTCTTTCTTTTTTCTTTACTTTCTCCTTTTGTTCTTTTTTTTTACTTTCTTCTTTCTTCTTCACTATTCTTTTTGTTTTCATTATTTTTCTTTGCTTTCTGTTTTCTATTCATCCATATTCCCACTTTCCTTTTTTTCTTCTCTTTCTTTTTCAATCTTCTTTCTCTTTTTCTTCTTTTTTTCTTCTTCTTTTTGTAATATTTTTTTCTTTTTTTTCTTTTCGCTCTTCCCCTTTCTTTTTTCTCGTATCTTTTTCTTCTCTTTTCTATTCCTTCGCCTCCATTTCTCCTCTCTCTCTCTCTCTCTTTATTCCTTTCTCTCTTTATTCCTTTCTTTTTCCTTATTTATTCTTTTTCCTTATTTATTCTTTTTCCTTATTTATTCTTTTTCCTTATTTATTCTTTCTCCCCTTTGCTTTTTTGTTCTTTTTCTTTTTCATTATATTTCCCCCTCTTAATTCTTTTTCTTCATTTTTCTTATTCTTTTTCTCCATATTCTTTTTTCATGACAACAAAATGATTGTGAGTCTTACTTGAAAATGGCGGCACATGATTTCTTTTTAGAAGCTGTAAATCAGATGAGCATTAATAAGATTGATTGTTTTACGGATTATCAACCTTTTTAAGGTTATTTAAAGCGGAAACATATTGGGGGGGGGCTGTAAAAGGTTTTTTGTCTATATTTCTGAGATGAGGTATTACGTACATTATTTACATTATTCGGACTATTGTCCTCATCTTTGTCGCCATATTTATTACAACGTTTCGGCCGTTGTACGCTCCGGCCTTCTTCAGGTGGCTGGAATGTCGAACGGAACCCTTTATTTCGCTCACTGAGGTAGACTATTCTAGTTCCACGTGCCATGTTTAAGGGATGTCAGTTTTCAGTGATCTCCTGGAGACATGGCACAGTGGATAAAGGCGTTGGTTAGATCCAGTGACAGAACCCAAAGTGTGTGAGTTCAATACCTAGTTAAGGCAGTGGAGAACTTTCAGAGGGAAATTAACAGGAGATAACTGACATCCATTAAACATTTCAGTAAAAACTTTAACAAATATAGATTTACTTCTTTCTAATCTTTTTTGCAAATTATTTCTATCACAAATACAAATAAAGTTATAAATTTTTTAAAGTGCACACGAACTTTATGGACACTATGTTTGTGGTACACACTGCTGGTATGAACTGGAACTGCTAGCTTAATTTTCTCTTGCCTTGAAAAAGAAAATATTCTCTCTTTTTATTTATGGTAACTACCTTTCTGCTTGTTTAGAGCAATTAAAAGTATCCGTGTGCAAATTTCTATATTAAACAACTCTTTTAAAAAAATGGTAACTTCAAAAAATTATCAGAGGTACGCAATTATCCAGAGGCACATTTGTCTAGGGACGCAAATGTCCAGGGACACAACTGTCCGGGCCGCAAATGTCCAGGGACACAACTGTCCGTCCACTGTTACAAATGAATGAGATTGATATTGCTTGACAAATTCATTTTTTCTTTCTCATATTCTGAAAGTGTACACATATTAAAAACAACCTCGTAATACGTAAAGTGGACGTCCTTCACGCTTATACTTAGGCATTACGAAAAGCAATAAACAAAAAAGTAATTCCGTTTCACTGTGTGGCGAGAAACGAAGTCAAATACATAAAAGCAAAATAACTTATTTTTCACTGCATTTTAATATTTTTTTTTGTTTTTATCATAATTTATTAATTACTAAAGCTCCTTTAGTCTGCCACAAGGTCACAAATATGGAGCACTCAGTGGGGATAAGCTCGATGCATAATTAGAACGGTCTGATAGATTATTCTGCTAATCATTATTCTATCGCGAATGATTACCGACTTGCACAAGACGATAAGTTAGGGCAGTCGGTGTGCGTCAAACTCACTACAGTAGGGTAATGTTCTACGAGACTAACTTGCTAATCAATGAGAAAAACGAGGCACTCATATATTTCAATGTTTAACTTCGTCTGGCATAAGGTCACAAGTACGGAACATCCACTAAAGATCCTTGATAATAGCTAGGAAAATACACGACTAACGTTTAAAACACGGTGAAGCGTTTTGATATTTAAAAGTGTGTTTCAGTTTAGCACAAAATTATCAGTATCCAATATTGGATCTAACTGATGATAGGTAATGCTTCTCCAATTCAACGCCCAGTGGTCTGGTAATTCCCAAGGTCATCCTTAATATGGTGATCCTTAACATGGTGATCCTTAACGGGGTGATCCTTAACATGGTGATCCTTAACGAGGTGATCCTTACCATGATGATCCTTAACATAGTGATCCTTAACGGGGTGATCCTTAACATGGTGATCCATAACATGGTGATCCATAACATGGTGATCCTTAACGGAGTGATCCTTAACATGGTGATCCTTAACGAGGTGATCCTTACCATGATGATCCTTAACATGGTGATCCTTAATGGGCTGATCCTTAACATGGTGATCCATAACATGGTGATCCTTAACGGAGTGATCCTTAACATGGTGATCCTTAACGAGGTGATACTTACCATGATGATCCTTAACATGGTGATCCTTAACATGGTGATCCATAACATGGTGATCCTTAACGGGGTGATCTTTAACATGGTCATCCTTAACGAGGTGATCCTTAACATGGTGATCCATAACATGGTCATCCTTAACGGGGTGATCCTTAACGAGATGGTGTGATCATTACTAAGTGTCTCATACTTGTGGCTTTGTCCTAAGCTAAGCTATGTTTAATAAATAAAAACCATCTTTATCCGACACGTATAGAATTTACCGCCACAAATTTAAGGATCTGTAACTATACATCTATGTAGCTAAACAACTATGATTCAGTTTCAAACTACGCTTTATTTTAATTTTATTTGACCGAATAGTAAAACTAAATTCTTTAATGTTTTCGTAGAAAATTAGACATTTATTTTTTCAATCTTATAAAACGTTTTTAACACGACCAATTAATATCATAAAGCAACCAAAATAATATTATTTATTAGGGAAAATGTATGATAAAGTAAAAAAGTTGACTTGTGACGCGTTTTGTCCGTCAGGACTTCATCCAATGAAGTCCTAAATAAAGAAACGCGTCAGAAGTAAACATTTTCCACTTTGTTATACATTTTCAGTCAGTCAGAAGAGGAGGCTGGGATTGAGAAATCGGAAAAGCTGAGTTTGAATTCCATTCGGATTCATTGCATTCACTTATGTCAATGGTAATACTTCTCTACTTCAGCGAACTGGTAATTCTCAAGGTCCGGAGAACACCTCAGGGTGTGGTAATCCTTAACGAGATTGTATGGTAGATCATTACTAACTGCCCCATCCTTAGGAAAGGTATGAATCCTCTTCTTGTCCCCGCCAACTATGGGTAAATAGCAGAACAGACCGGGTTCTATAGCCTTGGATGGCTACTGCAGAAAGTAATGGCCACCTACTGCAGGAAAAAGTCTGCCTCGTCAGTAGAAAGATACATGATCGCCTAAGCGTGAATCACGCATGGCAATTAACTGACGGACTGATTTACATTTTCCCAAATATTGTTTGGAAATATAAAAATATAAAAATATAAATCGTTATCTCATTATTTATTAGAAAAAATTATACGTTATAAGTTGCATTTACTGTATATTTTTTCGTCTTTGCACAATTCGAAAGATCATTAAAATCGATTGACTGCTGAAATTTTAGATATAATTGTTCAATTTGTCGGTTCAGCACTGCTCTACGGCGAGGCACTCTGCGGTCATTTTTAAAAATATTTTTTCCTTATTTCTGATTTATCAATTTGTAATTCTGACTTTGATTCAGACTGAAGGGTTTTTAATTATTTCTACTCGATACTGTTTACGAACATCGACAGACTGACGGTCCGAATAGTTGTGATCGAAAGCGAATGGAATTAAAATGAAAGAAATTCTAGACAAAAATTAATTACGACCTTGCTTCCTCAAGATAATAATTGTCTTTACGTAAACAAACGAAGATATGATATCGCCTGGAGTTCTGTGAAAATAAGACATGATAAGATTTGTTATTCTGTTGCTATTAGTGAACTGAGACAGGTTTTGGGTCATGTCGAAGCGATTTCTCATTTTCAACCCGTACACAAGAGGAAGATAAAAAGTTGAAGAAAGGAAGAAAAAGGAAGTTGAAAAACTAAATTAGGTTTTGGGGAGAAAGAAAAAAAATGACAAAAGAAAAACCTAAAGCAGGTAAGTATAAGGACTGAGAAACAGAGATAGGGGGGAATAATGTTGAGTAACTCAACTTTTTTAATCCACGACACAACGCGGATCAAATAAAAATATCACGGCATAATTAGCAACATTTTTAAAGGGTATATATTTAAATGATATGAAATAAAACCATAACTTAAAAACACGCACACACATACAAATATGAATTTGTTTCTAAGCATTTCACGCCAAGCTAGGCAGGAGTGCCACTATCACACAAGGGTTTACAAAGAGTGAAAGCAAGAATAAAGAGGGATATTTGAGGAAAGGATATATAGCAGGACGGGGATCAGGATCAAGGCATCAGAAGATGTCGATTGACATTACATTTCAATATATTGAAGATTATCGCTATCAGGGAACGAAGTAAGAGGAAGGGAGTTCCACTGCTGGGAAGTGCGAGAGAAGAAGCTGTTTGAGTAGAAGAGACGGTTACATTTGACCGTTTCGACAGTGAAAGGGTGGAAGCGAGATGCCAACCTAGTAGTACGTTTAAATTCATGCAGTTTGGGTACCAGTCAAAGTAGCTCGTCAGAGCAGTTGACATGAAAATATCTGTAGAAAAGACAGAGGGAAGCCACAGCACGTCTTTGAGAAATTGTCTGTAGACAAGATGCCAGATCAAGACCTATCACATTATTTCCATTTTTTATTCAACTATTTGTGCAGCTTATTTAGTGTGAAACCTATTTTATTTTTTGCTTCTTTTTTTTTTTTGCTTTTTTTTCAATGTTTAGTCAGATGTGCAATAAGCAGACCCTCATTTCTTTCTCACTTCTTACTTTTGATATTATATACGGTTGAGAAGCCTAATTCACATAAATAAGAAGTAGAAAATTGCAATAAAACTGATAAAGGCTTTTTAGCCAATATGGGACATTCGTTTTGTATTGAAATCCAAAATGTATCAATGGGTGATAAGCAGACCTCACTTTCTTCTTCAGTTAAGCGTAGTCTTTCGCGCTTCTTATTTTTGATGTTATTTAGTGTTGAAAGGCCGAATTCACATAAATAAGAAGTAGAAAACTCCAATAAAACTGATAAAAGTCTTTTTAGCTAATACGGGATAAAACGTTGAATACTTATTCTTTTCTTCAAATACTACTGCTAGACCATTACTACTTCCATATATACACACACACACACACACTCAAACACATAGACACAGACACACACAGACTCCCCAACATATATATATATATATATATATATATATATATATATATATATATATATATATATATATATATATATATATATATATATATATACCAATATTTCTGCGGCATACTTAAGAGAATCGCTTGGCATACTAGTTAGTGTGCCGCGGTACGGCGGTTCAGAATCACTGATGTAGAGGAAGAAGACGATATGCATTGGAGAAGGAAGAAGAAGAAGAAGAAGAAGAAGAAGAAGGGGAGAAGGAAGAAGAAGAAAAAAAGTGAATGATGTTAAAAGAAAGAAGAAAATAATTAGACCGAAAAGCAAGAAATGAGCGGGAAAGAAGTTTCAAACGCAGAATTTTTTTTTTTTAAATATATCAAAAAAGAAGAAATAATCGAAATGAAGAAAGATAAAAAAGAACATAAAAAAATGGAGAATAACAGAAAATGAAAACAAAGAAGAAGTGATGGACGATATGTTGGATGAAGGGAAATGGGGAAAACAGAAAAAAAGAAAACTATGAAAAGAAAAAAAGAAAGAAACACAGAAAATGCCATTGAAGAAGAAAAAAAATAAAGAAAAATAATGAAAGATGAAGATGAAACTAAATGAATAACATCTGTGACCAGAGCAAAGCGTGTGACGGGAAGCAGGTGCGAAATTTCAAAGTGATGAGAGAAAATCCTAATAGTCTCATCTGATATGGGAATCTAGTAAAAGTTTTTACAAGAGATGACTTCAAAGAGTAGAATTTCACTTCCTACAGACTTGAAATCAAGCCTTTTTTATTATTAATATTATTATTATTTTTATTTTCTTTGATTTCTGGCGTTTACACATTTCTTTCCGGGTCCCGCCCAGGGACCTAAGGTTAGAAATGGCGTCATGACACTTTCCACTGACAAAAAAAAAAAGATTACATAGATAAAGCCCTTCGTAAGGTGTGGGCTGTACTTGTCAGAACAATTTTCTGTATCTCCTTGAGGCATGGACTTCCAGGAATCCCTTCAATTAGTCTACTGGAATCTTTTCCAACCAGTCCCAGGGCTCCAACTACAACAGGGATTGTTGATGTTCCCATATGCCACATTTTCGCGATTTCTATTTCAAGGTCCTTGTACTTTGACAACTTTTTTTTATTATTATTATTATTATTATTATTATTATTATTATTATTATTATTTAATCTGAGCCACCAGGATTAGAAACTACAATCCAAATACAGCTAACAACCTGAAAGAGAAAGGAAGAATTCTTAAAGAATTTGACAGGACACATCGAAGAGAAGGAAAGCAGCGAATCATCTATTAGATTTAATGGCTGAACATGTAGCAGACGACTAAGGAAAAAGCTCATAAAGGAAAAAAAATTGCATTAGGAAATAAAAAGAAAAACAGGAAGTTGTGAAGACATTGTCGATGTCCTGATGTTTAGGCGAAAGTGCGATAAGCGGACCCTCATTTCTTTTTCATTTGAGTGTAGTCTTTCGCGTTTCTTATTTTGGATGTTCTTTTATTTTATTTACATCAATAAGATGTAGAAAATTGCAATAAAACTGGTAAACGTCTCTTTAGCTAATATAGGATAAAAAGTTTAATACTTCATTCATTTCTTCAAATACTAACACTAGAGTGTTACTACATCCATACACACACACACACACAGACACTCACACACACGCACTCACACACATAACACAACACAAAATAGGGAAGTACAGGTGATTATAATGAAAATGTTTTTATTATTATCTGAAAATGTTTTCCTTTTGAATTTCTATTAAAAAAAAATCTTTCTTCTACCTTCTAAAATTTTTTGGTGTTCGTTAAGGTTTAGCGATTTCGTCTGAATAGCCATTAATGTTGCTTCTATTATACCTGGTTGCCTTGTATTTGGGCCTTGAAGCAAGCTAAGGTTAGTAAATCATAGGGTGATATCTCGTGGTGTCATTTTCAGAACGTTCGTAATGAGGTTTCTACTTGCAGCCTTGTTTCAAAACAGTAAAGAACATTTTCTTTTCTTTCATTAGGAAATTATTAGAAACAATATTTTAATATCTGTCGATATTTCTAAGATGAGGTATTATGATTATTTGCATTATTTGTATTATTCGGACTGTTATCTTCATTGCCATATACACAACGTTTCGGCCTCTATATCTCTGAGATGAGGTATTATGATTACTTGCATTATTTATATTATTCGGACTGTTATCCTCATCTTCATTGTCATATTCACAACGTTTCGATCTCTATATCGCTGTGATGAGGTGTTAGGATTACTTGCATTATTTACATTATTCAGACTGTTATCCTCATCTGTGATGCTATATTCACAACGTACATGGCCCAGTCGATAAAGACGTTGGTTAGATCCAGTGACTAGGCCGAGAGAGTTGCGAGTTCAATACCAGCCCACAGCAGTGGTGAACGAAAACATGGAAAGTTGAGTTAAAGGGAAATAACTGAGACGGAAGAGGCATGGTACGTGGAACTAGAACAATCTACTACGGTAGACGAAATAAAAGGTTCAGTTCGAAATTCCAATTACCTGAAGAAGGCCGGAGCGTACAACAGCCGAAACGCTGTAAATATGGAAAAGAAGATAACATACCGAATAATGTAAATAATGCTAGTAACACTATTTTAATAATAAATAAAATTCGCAGTTATTTTAAAACTAATTTTCTATTCCTTTTCTTTAATTTCTTTTCCTTCTATTCAAACTTTTAAGCTTTTTTCTTTATTTTTAAATAAAAGATTTTAAAAAAAAAGGAAAGAAAAAGAGGAAAAGGGACATTCTTTCTTAGTCTCTTTCTTTATTTCTACGAATCCTTTTTCTTTCTTTTTAAATAAAAAAAGAAAGGAAATACCTTTTCTCCTACTTTTCTTTCTTTCTTTCTACCACTCCTTTCATTTCTTTTTAAATACTAAAAATATTTAAAAAGAAGGAATGGAAAATGAACTTTCATTTTTTTCTTTTTTTTTTTTTTTTTTTTAAATAAAAACGATTTAAGAAGGAGAGGAAAGAAAAGGAACTTTCTTTTCTTTTTTCTTTCTTTCTTTCTTGCATTCTTTCTTCTTTCTGTGTAGAATTGCTTCTGTTGTATAGGAATAAAGTGTCGCTGCCGACACTTGAGTTTGAACATAGATCGCCAGTGAGCAAACATAGACGATCCAATTATTGAATTAAGTAGATCACGTGACCATAAAGCAAACGTATAAATAGAAAATAGCGTGACGTCTAATTGATCGCCATTTCTACACTATTTTCTATTACTATAAGGATCACCATTTCTAGTCTATCTTCTAATACTATACGGATCACTCTTTCTATACAATCCTCTATTAGTATACGGATCGCTATTCACTATTCCTACATTATTTCTCTATATTGGTCACTACACAGATTAGTATTCGATGGTTACTTTCCGAGCAAGTATTATCAAGCAAGTACTATCAGTTCGAGTGTTATTCGATGGCGTCTGACACCAGAATTGTTCACCGACTTTACTATAGTTGTATCTGCGATTACAAAGTCTCTACTACAACGAGCATTACAAAAGTGACAACAAATATTCGTTGACATCACAAAAATGTCAACGGGTGTTCGTTGGCATCACAAAAACATCCTTTTTTGTTCTTTTTAAATAGAAAAAGAATTTTAATAAAAGGAAGGCAAAGGGGAAATTAACTTTTCCTTTCTTTCTTTTTTCTTTCTTTCTTTCTACTTCTTTCCTTTATATAATATTTTAAAATAAGAAAAAGAAAATGAACCTTCTTTCTTTCTACACCCACTTCCCTGTTACTTAGCTTCTTAGTTTTTCTTTCTCGTTAACTGTTCTTCACTTCTTTCTTTCTTATTTTCTTTAGACCGCACCCCTTCTTATCTTTCTACAATTCTTTTATCCTTCATATTTTCATGTTATTTTTTCTCGCCGTCACTTTTGTTCTTAAACTCCTGCGAGTCTTAATTTTAAATTTTTTATACTTTATTCTCCATCCTTGCTTATAGAACAGAAGAAATTGTAGATTCTGGTCAGCCGTTGAAGAAAAAAACATTTGAAATAAGCTGAACTATTGGTAGCAAACCAAAAGATAATTAGCCACTTATTTTAGAGAGTTTTTCAAAGAAGCGCAAAGGAAAAACCTGTCATGAAATGATTTCATCCAGTCTCCCTTCTCCGTTTCTCTTCTCTTTCTTGAGATTAGAAAGCTTCAATGCATTCTAACGAATTATTACATAAAAGCCAATCAGAGGAAATGCCAATGAAATTAGCGAACAGGGCGCTAATTACCAGGAGGCTGTTGGGAAATGCTTTCACTCTTGTTAATATAGTTTTCCTGCTAATCGTAGCCAAACCAAATTTGGCTATAAAATCTTCCAGACCTGCAAAGATGAGGCAATAGTCAAGTTTTATTTCTCTGCTTTTGACTCTGAACAACGTAAACATTCCTCAATAATTACCGACGTAAAAATATAAATTCTGCAGATATTTCAGAATCAAATAAGTAGAACAATTTAAAGTATATATATATATATATATATATATATATATATATATATATATATATATATATATATATATATATATATATATATATATATATATATATATATGTATATATATGTATATATATATATATATATATATATATATATATATATATATATATATATATATATATATATATATATGTATATATATATATATATGTATGTATATGTATATATATATATATGTATGTATATATATATATATATATATATATATGTATGTATAGATATATATATATATATATATATATATATATATAGATATATATATATATATATATATATATATATATATATATATATATATATATATATATATATATATATATATATATATATATATATATATATATATAGATATATATATATATATATATATATATATATGTATATATATATATATATATATATATATATATATATATATATATATATATATGTATATATATATATATATATATATATATATATATATATATATATATATATATATATATATATGTATGTATATATATATATATATATATATATATATATATATATATATATATGTATATATATATATATATATATATATATATATATATATATATATATATATATATATATATATATAAATATATATATACATTCATACAACAATCCGTCCTGGGTATGACGGTAAACTACATCCGGCAGTAAGGCCTCTTATCGGCAGGTTTTGAGGAGTGTGGAACCACATCTTAATAGCTGTTGTTCCGATATTTATGATGACCCACGGGGGTAGAACCTGTTAGGGTCCCAGCGATGGCTAAAGCATTATGAAAGTATAACAAATTTTTAGAGTAAAGATATTAACAATACATTGTTTTAAATTACCATCAATATATTTTTGTAACAAAATAATACCAGTAAAAAGTTAAAAAAATTTATCAGCAATACATTTTTTGTAGAAGAAATTACTAGTGTTCCCCAGAAAATGTCAGCATTAAATGACCCAATGAGTTTTGATGTGCCATAAACCAAACCAAATCATACAAGAATAGCAAATGCAAACAAGACAGGTTGGTATTCCATTAGTTCTTTAGCTTATATCTTGAAAATGATTACTAAGGTTTACATATAATACGACATAAAACACCCCCCATTACTTATTGAGGAGTGGTTAGACGACGATACTATGAACGACAAATCATCAAAGCATAAATTTAACCCTTGTACGGTGGGAATTATCAATTAATTGTTCATTGAAAATGAACTGTTATTATTAATTGATGATTTAAAAGTTTCTTTTCTAAATATATGCTTATCCTGATCTTATTCCTGACTAATTCGTAATTCTAGGATGACTCTGAAAGATATAATCAGCAATCTTGAAAAAGAGTTTGTGTTCTGTGTGCTCTCTGCCAAAGAAAAATTACCAAAAAATAGTTTACAAAAATCTACTTTAAGGACCAAAATCTATGCTAATATTCTTCCCTCCCCTGAATGGCATGACCAATCAGAAAAATCTCTCGGTGAATAAAACCTGTTGTTTTTTGCTTACGGAAAGAAGGATTGTTTCTGAATTTGGTGGACAAACACACGTTTTTGCTGGTGAGAAGTGAAGGTTGGATTTGTGACCCCATTTTGTCGTTTCTACGTTGCCTGTTGGACTGTTACGATGGACTATCGTTTGAACTGTGATTTGGCTACAAGTATTGCAGTCAAGAGACAGAAGAAATCTATTGCAGACGTTTATTGCTACTATAAGTTGACAGTCTTTTTTTTCTTTTCTTTACAACCATATTTAATTTACTAGGATCTAAGAGGTTGAATCATTTCTTAAGATACAGGTGGAAATTGGCGCCAAATATATTTTTAATTTCGTGCATGCACATTGTTTTTAATTTTGTCGACTGCACAGTAATAGTAGGGTCGGTTGGATACGGTCTGTGAGAAAAAAAAATAGCACCCTGACACAATTCACTCCAACAAAAATTTCGAAATGGCATACTTGTTATTCGGGCCGGAAACTTCAATACGAACATTTCAGAATGTTTGGGTGTCAATTTGAGGACAGTGCAGAGGATTCAGAAAGAGTTGGATCAGTCTAATGGAGATTACAAAGGTGTTTGCAGTGATCACTAATGACGGCAAGCATTATTGCAACTGAAGGCAAGCATTATTGCTGCATTCACCGACTTAAACAAGGAGGAGGTATAAAAGAGTTGCAGGAGATTCCGAAGTCGTCTGGAGGCCGAGGTTGAATCCAATGACGATTTTATTGAATAAATTTATTTTCGTATTACAAGATATTTTTGTTTAATTTTGGTAAAATGTAATGTCAATGTTATTTTCATTTTTGCGTCATTTAGACGGCAATTTATCCTTCGCATCCTGTATTTGCCTGCAAATAAACTTGAAAAAACAAGTCAAAAACATCGCTGCGTCTGCGCGCATAATTTTCTAAGATAGAAGAAGCAGACAATGGCGTCAGCTTCATGGTGTCGGGAATGCTTGAAAGATTACCATACGGTTAAAAAATATTACATGTAGGAACCTAGCATTTATTTGTATTCCTTATATCAGTTTTATAATCTGAAAGAGTAAAAAAATATTTTTATAGTTTTTTTTTTATGCAATTAAAGCCAAAAGCACGTAAGCAAATGTTGTCGTTTCTTACTTAACTGGTATGCTGATTCGTACAACCTTTTCCCGCCGTTTAAAGGTTAAAAGTAACTGGAGATTTCAGGATGTCAAATGTATTAAACAAGACGCACGGCCATGTCTGAAAAAAAAAAAAAAAAAAAACAACAGACAAACGAATAGTTCTGCACCATTTTCACCAATGAAATAAGTAAAGTATCCCCAAAAACTTTTACAAAATCTTTTCTTCCTATTTTGAATGCAGAATTATAACTTCTTCCTAAAGAACAGATTTGATAAATCCGATACCGAGAAGTATAAAAAATATATTTAAAAATATCTTAATGGAAAATCAACAGGAAAAAACTTATATTAAGAATATATTGACTTTGAACTGTGATTTGGCTACAAGTGCTGTTTCCTGTGTAATGGTATGTAGCCTCTTGAGAAATGGAAGGTATTGATTTCAGGTTTACTTGTCCAATGTTTTTTCTATTCAAATTTTGTTCTTTTCCTATAATTGTTGGCAACCAAGGCTATAGAGCACAGAGACAGTTTTCTTTTTATGACTATGCTCACACGCGTTTTGATCTTTCTTTTCTCTCTCTCACTCACTCAATTAATCACAAATATACACACACGCACTGTGGTATATATATATATATATATATATATATATATATATATATATATATATATATACCACAGTACGTATATGTTTATGTTTATATATTTATTTGTATGTATTTCTGTATGTATATGTATGTATGAGTGTATATTTATGTGTGTTAATTTGTTTTTGCTGCCGTGTATAAATATGTATATATTTGTGGATTTCTTTATCCTGTTTTTCTTTGCCAAATATATAATGAAACTATTATCAACTTATATGATTAATAATATATATTTTTATTGATATTTATGGTTTTAGAATTTTCGTTTTAATATATTAAATAATATTATTTTTAACCATTTTTATCTTTGTATATTTGCTCCTTAAAGTTATAATTCAATAAGTGGTTAGCATTTATTTAAGTCTGAAATATTTACTGGTTGTGATTTCTCATTGTCTATGTCATTGTCTGTGGATGTATGTATGTGTATATATCGGTGTCTATGTGTATGTAGAGTGTATTCACATTTAACTGTGTGTGTGTATAAGTGTTAGTTTCCACGTCTCCTTTTTTCATAAAGGGCTGTAGAGATGTTCATGTATCCCCCCACCTCCTTTTTTTTTTTTTTTTTTTTTTTTTTAGTGTGTGTGTATGTTTGTGTGTGTGTGTGTGTGTGTGTGTGTATCTAATTATGTCTAGGTGCTTATGTATTATAATCTGATTGTGTTTTTTGTTGTGCCACGCGTGAGTTTAAGACCATATTCACAAACTTTAAAAAAAAAACGGAAAAAGAAAGGGAAAAAGAAAAAAATATATATACATGTATTGTCAAATGACCGGATGTATTGTAGCGTCTTGTCTTGTCGAACGTAATTTCAATGAAGAAATGAATTGAATAAACATATATATTTTTTCTTTTCTCAATAATTTTGTAGTTTTTAAACTTAATAGTGATTAAATTTGGATTTTTAAAATTGCCAGTTTTTAATTTTAATATTAAATTTTATCATATAAACTTATAATTATTAGTTAGTATAAATTATTTTTAATATTACACGTATTTAAAGATCTGAATAGCTATTATAGCAGGATTTCGTTGTCAAGCTTTTTGAATCTTTCTATACTTTGTTTTTTGATTGGTTATTCTAGCTTTTTGTAACAATGTTTCCCCCTAGTGTAGGATCGTTAATTAATCTGAAACTTTTAAAACCATTTATTTTCTTTTCAACATCATCACTTGATAAGACACAGAGTGTGTTGAAACAAAATGGCTATTTTTGTAGTGATTTTATAACATACTTATGTTATAATTTTTTTATAAAAAATAATTATATATATATATATATATATATATATATCGTTTTAAGTATTTTTATGATTCTTTTTCATTCTTTTTTCAGCTTTTATTTGAATATTTATCCTATTTTTATTGAAATTTCAAGTTTTAATATTCCTCAAAATTGGTCCAAATTACCGGTCAATTATCATTGGCTTCCCTGACGATCCACTAAGGTGAAACCGTGGTAGGTTGCCTGTCACTCTAGGTTTAACTAGGTCTGCTCTACTTATTGTATTGAGCAATTTATTTAGTTATTTTGCTTTCTCGTATCGTTTTTTTTTTCTCTTTGGGCTTTGGACTTGCATGCTAGACGATTATTTTCGGCTAACGTACATGTTCTTGGTTCTTTCTTTTTTATACCTCCCCCCTTCAGTATTGGTTTGATTATTTGCAAATCAAGACACCGAAGGTTTTCCGAATGAGTATAGTTTCTTACTACTACTACTACTACTAATATATATATATATATATATATATATATATATATATATATATATATATATAATGAATTACTAAAATTACGCGTCTCGTATACACGAGTTAGTCGTTGCATTGAAATTTTTCATGCAACAAAAACAGACTAGCATTATTGTTCCGTCCGTGTATTGGTTGATATATTGAAAAGTAATTTTCATCTTTGATACTGGCTTATGCAAGTGACTGGTGATAGTTCTGATAGGGTCAGATCAGCAAGATAGCTTGGTCTTCGAGGCATTGAATGTAACCAGCATGTTTTTATCCATTTGCCGAAGAGAGATCAGTCGCCTATCTCTAACACTAAAATCAACACCCACCAAGATATGATAGTCTGTTAATATGTAACAGCCCCACTCCATGGGACCGAGTTTACCGTGGGTTCCCCGAGCCCGTAGGCTTCGCCAAAAATATTCTCTTAGAACCCGCATAAATGGATTCAGGGCCTGTCTACCTCCACGGTCGAAACTTTGCCCCGCGGCAAAACCTCGTTTGGGTTCCTCTCTGCCAAAGACAGAAGCGATAGTCTGTTACATGCTTGAGCGCAATCTTTATTTATATATGGTTGATGTGGCATTATGGGTAGCAAAGTCAGATATTTCCAGTTTATTGTATTATCCTAACGGCCATTAAGTGGCCGGTAACTTTTATATTTGAAATGATTGTAAACTAGATATAATTGTGGATCCTTAATGCTATTATTTGTAGCTTATTTTATAGTGTTGTTTGTTAATTTTTTTTTTACTCATTATTTAATTTTTTGTTGTTAATTATTATCATTATTAGATTTATTTGTGTTTATGTGTTTATTTGTAGTTTGTTTTTATTATCTACTTAATTTGTATATTTATTTATTTTGATAAATAAACTTATATAAATTTGTTTATTTTAATAATCCATTAAATAAGCCTGTTCATTTATACATATCTTCTTCCCTTCAGGATATTGGCGACCATTGCTCTCCACAATTTCCTGTCCTCTGTAGCTCTTAGTAAATTTTGTCTTTTGCAGTTATTTGTAGCTATTTTATAATGTTGTGTGATAAATTTTTACTCATTATTTAATCATTTACCAGCATATATAAATAGTACAGCCAAAACACAACAGACATGGCCTGAAGATTGTGTTCACGCATGAAACCGACTATTGACATTCAGCGTTGACCTCTGTGTTCAGTTTTATATATATATATATATATATATATATATATATATATATATATATATATATATATATATATGTGTGTGTGTGTGTGTGAACCACTGTAGATATATGTAAAATTTCCCTTTTCATTGAAAATTAACTACAGGATAAAGTCTACACTGAATCAACAGATTTCAACAATGTTTAATACCTACTCCATAGAACTCTCTCTCTATATATATAGTTTTAAGGTATACTATATTTATAGGAAAATTACTCAGTGTCAAAGAGTGTATGTAAATATAAAAGTGGACACTGTGGTCAACATCAAGTGGTGACAGTGTTTCATGCTTGAACGCAATCTTCATGTAAGTTGCGTTTTTACTTATGTATGCTGGCCAATAGTGCATTATGGGTAGCAAGGTATATTGTATTATCCTAACAATTATTTTTTCAATTTATTCTAGAGACTATTGTGTAAGAGTAATTGTGGATTCAAATGCAGTTATTTGTAGCTATTTTATAGTGTTGTTTGATAATTTGTTACTCATTATTTAATCATTTACCAGCATATATAAATAGTAGAACCAAAACACAACAGACATGGCCTGAAGATTGTGTTCACGCCTGAAATAGACTATTGACCTGTGTTCAGTTTTCTGCTTGCTGGTATACACACACACACACACACACACACACACACACACACACACACACACACACATATATATATATATATATATATATATATATATCCTAATATTTTAAACGTTATTTTGCAGATACCTCCGTTTGTATGTCATGAAATGGATGAATCCGACAAATGTTTTCTCTTTATGCGGTATTTTAATAGATACAGGTTAATTAAGTAAATGCTCTGTTTTCAATTAAACATATTAATTACATTTACCGAGAAATTTTGAAGAAAATATGCGTTCTCAGACAGCAATAGAATCTGTATTGCTATACTGTGTAATTAAAAAGAGAACAATTACTTAAATAAATTATATCTATAAACATAACGTATAAACAGAATATATATATATATATATATATATATATATATATATATATATATACATACAGACATATAAAATCCATTCCTTTCTTTAGAAATTGGTTTGTTTACTTTAGGATACGGAATTGAGGAGATACGTCTATTTGAAGAGTCTGAGGAAAATCTGTGCTTAAAAGAACAATTCAACTTTGCTTGGTCATCGACAGTTTCCGTTGCCGAGATTTTAAAGCCCGGCGCCGGATCGAATGATGGTTTTCCCTAGGGAAACGCAGGTTCGAATCCTGCCCGAGGATTCATATTTTTTCTAATATCTCTTATAAGATTTTGCCATGCCAGAGTTCTTGTGCAAATCGATCAAGTGAGAATTTTGTTTAAATTTTGAAAAGTTATAAATTCGCGAATTTTTTTGTTATATGTATCTTAAATTCTATAGAACACTACTAAAATATTTTTCTCTACTAATTGGATTATACTAAGTCCATTTCACTTTAACAGATAAATACATATAGCAAGAAAATTTCGTGGATTTCTAACTTTTCAAAATTCAAAAAAATTCTCACTTGAACATGAACTCTGGCGTAGTGACATCGCACGCTCCAAATATATATTCATCTGTCAATAAATAGCATAATTTAAAAGAACATCTTTCGTTCTAAACATCGTTCGTCTTAGTATTTAGCTATATATAAGAGTATTGCGCCCTGAAGATGACAATTTCAAATTGTCGAAAGTGCTTGGCATCTGACAACAACTCGAATATAAGGATGTTATTATTCAAGGAATTGATAGTAAATTAATGTCTCTTGAAGTTCTGAATCAATTTGACATTGCAATCTAATTCTTTGTATAATTTGTTTCTTTTTGATTTATATGATATATATATATATATATATATATATATATATATATATATATATATATATATATTATTAAAGAAAAACGTTTTGGTTGTAATGTGGATTTTTTTAATATTTTGCTTTATTTTCCATAAGTTTCCATAATTTTACTACATGTGTTTCTGAGCTCGCGACCGTCATCAGGCAAAGG
Organism: Acanthosepion pharaonis; assembly: GCA_903632075.3. NCBI lineage: Eukaryota > Metazoa > Mollusca > Cephalopoda > Sepiida > Sepiidae > Acanthosepion > Acanthosepion pharaonis. The sequence goes on from CAHIKZ030004834.1 coordinate 795,269, forward strand.
GTGGCGATTTCCACATATTATTAAAAATAATTAATTTTTTTCTCCTTTATGTTTTTCGATGTTAAATATTCTCGATTTGAGACATTCTCTTTCTACGTGTTATTAATCCGAATTTATTGTTCAACTGGAGTAATGCATTTTTTATAATATTTCAGAGATAAAATTCGTCCTTTCTGTGCATTTGGTTTTCATGAAAAGAAATTAAATTAATTACCTAAAATAAAAATTATATAAATATCAAGGTAATTATCTATTATATAAGATTTAGAAAGTGCCAACCTTATCAACAGAAACAACAGCCCACCGGCGGAAGTAAAAATGCTATAAACATCAACAATATGAATTCAAATGCCACTTAGGGAATTACGTTCCTGAATAAGACATATTCAGAAATAAATTATGTTGGGCACACCACCCACTAAATTACCGATTCTTTACGATAACAGAAGTTAAGCAACGCTGAGCCTGGTCAGTACCTAGATGGGTGACCGTTTGGGAATACGAGGGGCTGTCATCTTAAATGTGCGGGTAGTATGATAAATAATGGCTCGGAATTGAAAATCGGAGAGCCGCGTTCAAATTCCAGTCTTTGTTATATTCATTTACGAGCATATACCATCTTCTCTCCAAACTATGGGTTAATTAGTAGGACTTGTGTCAGTAATGGTATTATTATGTCAAAAAAAATCTAAACATAATTACTACCTTAAATAACCCACAAAATGTTGATAAGCCGTAAGATACAAATCACTCAATCGAGAATACAAATCTGATACGTACTATCAATTACAAAAAAGTCTGAAATTAATGGAAGGTCTTATAATTTTGTTAATCTTTTCACTCTAAGCAAGGCGGAAGTGTCACTTGTAAGCAACGGGCTACAGAGAGTATAAGTAAGGGGGGGACTGGGTAAAGTAGGGGGGGTAGAAAAGGATAAAAAGAGGAATGGAGGAGGATAAAATGAAGAACAGGGATCAAGGCAACAGAAGATGTAGTTTGACATTACATATAAATATTTTAAGTTTATAGTTATCAGGAAAGCAAGTAAGAGAAAGGAAGTTCCACTGTCAAGAAGTGCGAGAGAAGAAGATGTTGGAGTAGAAGAGGCGGTTACATTTAACTGTTTCGACATTGAAAAGGTTGGGACCGAGATGCCAACCGCGTGGCACGTTTAAATTCATGCAGTCAGGGTACCAATGAAAATAGCTCGCCAGAGCAGTTACCATGAAAATATTCGTAGAAAAGACAGAGGAAAAAAAAACATTAATAATATTAACTATGATCAAAAACACGATGAACTGGCTGTATTCAGTAAATAAGTGTTGGGGCACCCACCTTCTAACTAGTAATGGAATATAAGTCAGCTCTGGAGAGAGAGTGACAGAGCGTCAGAGAGAGTCAACGAAGTCCAGATAAAACCCGGTACATACCGTTGGACTATAGACTTTGGATATTGTTTCGTACTAACCAATCTTCGTTCTACTAATCACTCTATTGTTAACACTTTTATGAATATACCAGTATTTTCCTCTACAACTGTGTTTGTCTTGATTCATACACCGACACGCGGGAAACTCACAACATCTCAACAATAAGAATACGCCATTATTTTCTTATGGGTACAGAATTTTATTATGGAAATAAAAACGGCAAGACGATCTTTACCAATCATTATTAAGAAAAAAGTAACCAGCCGACAGGTTTTGCCCTCACTCAACAAAGCTGAAATCGAGGGAAGACTAAATGTTACAATATAAGATATAAAATATAAAACATAAGAAGCATGCAATGAAATAAAGGCAGAACAATTAGATGGAAATAATGTCAAGCCCTAGCAGACATTCCCTCTGTTTACAGAGGGAGTGCTCTCTGGATCTGATATAGATCGTTTCCAATGCCTTCAAATGTAATAAAGAATGAGAAAGACTAAGAATGGAGAAAGAGTCAATGCTGAGATTGCTGGCACAACTTGGATTATTTATAAGGTGCTCAGTGATGTCGGAGCTGTATGTTTTGTTGATCTTGTTATTACATTTAAAGCTATTGGAAACAATCTATGTCAGAGGGAAAGCTTGTTAGGATCATCCGAGCAATTTCCACGAAAATATATTTAGAAGACGCAGGGAGGCAACTTTACGGCGTTGGGAAAGTGACTGCAGTTGAGCCGCCAGGTCAGGACTAATAATATTGCTGATTCTTCGTTGGATTTTTATCAAGGAGCTCAATATTAATAACAACACATGAGTTTATCCCATGTGAGTTCATTGGTCAACTCCTGACCGTCCCTGTTTCAAATAATACAACATTCATTTGTTATGGTGACATACAATTTACTCGCAGTTGCTAGAAATATGGTCATTAACACGTTACATTTTAGCTAGCTTTCTTTAGATATTTTTAATTTAAAAATGATTTTAGCAAAGCAAAATTGTTTTCAATTGTAAAATGATATGCGACAATGAAGTTAATTGCATGGATAAAAGTCTTTGATTGCTCATAAGCAAAATTAATTTAATGAAACATTTTCAAATGTCTTTTGATAACGGTGACATCGCAGAAGTCAGTATCGCTATCGTCTGCCTCTGTGGCATTGAGTAAACGAAAGAAAAAAAATGGTGACGTTCAAAAAAAGAACGTTATACGTTATAACAAGAGAAGAAAAAAGAAGAAAGTAATCGAATAGCAGTGAAAGTGATAACTTGATATTTTTGGAAACTAATCAAAGCATCATGTTATGCTTCTGTTTATTCCTTCGTTCCTTATTTATTTAGTTTATTAGATGACTAGGTAGCGAGTACTTTACGGCTTTCATTTACCTCTTTTTTTTCGCTTTGATCACAAGGAAAGATGGGAATGACATATCAGAGACGCTGTTTCGTTTCAGTGACAAGCAGAAAGAGACGATGACGCTCTCATGCGTTCAACATCTACTTCAGTGAAATGAAAAACTTGTCAGTTTCAAATATTTTCATTTGTATCCCCTTATTTCTTAAAGTAATGATACGCCTTTATACTTATGGTTGTTTTTTGCAATATTTCGTTAAAGCTGTTATGCCCAAATATTTAACAATACAATAGGGGAATTGCCATAGTTATTTTATAGTCGTACAAGTCGCAAGTGACATACTGAATCATTAAACCGTGAAATTTCCACGGGTTCAATTTTTTCCAGTACGTAGACGATCATTTTCCTGTCTTTCGCATTTCTTAGTAAATTGTGTCTCTTTTGCTATCCCTCCTAAACGCTGTTCTGCCATCCGTTTGCACAAGCTTGTTAGGTTATGCGCTGTTTCCTCTGCCCCTCTTGCTTTCGATATGTCCTCTGAGTGTCAGATTTTCGAAGCCCTCTTTTTTCCGCATAATGAATGGTTATAATCTCAACGAGGTTCCTTACCCGGGACATCTATTGGGACACAGGTTTCTTCCAGACATCAAGTGGAACTCATCTAATACGGTCGATTGCTAAAAAAATACTGGAAACATGCTTAGTTCCTTGTGTCTATCGTTTGTATCGGACTCTTCATTTCTATCTTTACAAGAGTTAAATCAAACAAAACCTGAAGCATTGCTACCGTATCTGAACTGGTGCTTATCAGCCTTCACTTTCCAGTCTCAACAGGGTTTAAAAAACGTTTACGCGGCCTTGTATTTCCCACCCTACAGCCTCTTACCCACAGACGGAAGGTCGCAAGCACATCGCTACTCTATCGCTATTCCCATGGCAAATGGTCTAACGAGTCCAGACATTTACAGCTAAGTCCTGACATGCCAGGTACAAAATGTCGAATCATCCAGATTCCCTTTGTATTCCATTAGTAAGAAGGAAGTTCCACCAAGACAGTTTTTGTCCAAGAATTAGTATTCGTCAGCTTTTTATTATAGTCTTCTTGATTTTCATATCACTAGGTTTGTTATTGTTCACATTTGGAAACTTTCTAATGATGGAATGTATATTGGTATATATTCTTTTTCAACAAGTATTTCCATCTTATTGTGGTCAGGGTTGAAATGCGACTCAAAATGTCTTTTGAGACCAAGACATTTCTTCTGTTTCGGTTTCGATTGTATCATGCCATCGTGATGTTTCGCTTTTCTCCGCAGTTCCACATGCTGTTTGGTTTCTCAGAGCATTAACTATTTTTTAAATTTTTCTTTGATAATTGTTTATTATTCACTTTTCCAATTAATTTTTATACCTTTTATATTTAATTCTTCCTTACATCAGTATTTTCATATCAGACTTGCCGTCCCACATAAGTGCCTCCTTATTGATATCGCAGTCCCTGCAGACTGCAATGTATCTTTGAAGATATTCAAAAAGCTGTCAAAATACAAGGACCTTGAAATAGGAATCTCAAAAATGTGGCACATGGGAACATCAACAATCCCTGTTGTAGTTGGAGCCCTAGGAATTGTTGGAAAATATTGCAGTAGACGGATTGAAGGGATTCCTGGAAGTCCATGCCTCAAAGAGATACAAAAAGTACGGCCCACACTTTACGAAGGGCTTTATCTATATAATACACACACACACACACACACACACACACACACACACACACACACACATACATATATATATATATATATATATATATATATATATATATATATATATTGATTTAAAGAAAATGAATTTCTTTTGTATGATCATTTTTTTTTTTTCGGCCAACGCTTCATCAGGGTCTTTCGTTGGCAAATGGTTTGAACAAATAATGGAAATGAAAAGAACGCCAAAATGATATGGTTGGAACACGTCTAAAAATTTTACGAAGATATATATACGTAAAATTAAAATAAATTTACGATTAAAACAAATGCGTAAATAATTAATTAAATGAACCAACCTGAGCAGTAAAATAGAAAAATAAGTTGCTCATATATCAAAAAATAAATTTAGCGATCGTGAAAAATTCTCCTTTTGTTTAGAAAGCGATGGTTTAAATAATTTGAGGCAGATGGCGTATATATATCTTCGTAAAATTTTAGACGTGTTCCAACCATATCATTTTGGCGTTCTTTTTCATTTCCATTATTTGTTCAAAACCATTTGCCAACGAAAGACCCTGATGAAACGTTGGCCGAAAATTACCTAGGTCCTGCAAAAAAAAAAAAAAAAATGGTCATACAAAAAATTCATTTTCTTTAAATCATTATATTTGTTTTGTGGTATCAAAACATTATTATTATATATATATATATATATATATATATATATATATATATATATATATATATATATATATTTTTGTCAGTGGAAAGTGTGATGATTTCATTTCTAACCTTAGGTCCCAGGGCGGGACCCGGAAAGAAATGTGTAAACGCCAGAAATCAAAGGAAATAAAAATAATAATAATAATACACAAAACTCACTTAATGACTCTATACTCTCGACTAACTTAATTGATTCGCGCATGTATGATAAGGTCCTGTCTGATTCGTTAAACCAAGGCCACTCAACTAGTCCTCGGCACATTCAAAATAGCTGCAGACGTTCTGGGTAGACCTTACAGGTATGAAAGATGGAAAGTCATATATGTTAAAAAATGAAGTTTTAATCTTAAGTCAACTAAAATATTTTCTCCTTTTATTTTTTGTTATTGTATAAAACGCAGTTATCGAAATTAAAATGAAGTCGAAGAAGCGAGGTAAATTGTTTTCGATTTAATATTATTGGCAGGTCCCAAAACACTTCCAACTCTCACAGTTTCGAATGAAAGCGAAACAAGAGCTTGCAAAGAAATAGAAGTCGTGTTTTATCCAAACAATTGACGATTAGTTTTACTTCAGAAAAGACATATTGATATTATTCTTTTTCGACGTAAAGCTAAAACTGTCACGTCTTAATTCTCTCAGTTATTTTACGATTTGTGGATTAAACACCCAAAGAAAAGCTTTTTATTTGACACGGCACCAAGATGGCTATGAGTCTGTTTGGGTTTTAAATTCCTGATTTTTTTTTTTGAGAAAGAAAGGAGGAAATATTTAGCGGATAAAGAAAAAGCAACAATTAAAAAGAAAAATTTAAATAAATCCGATAAAAATTCGGATCGAAATTGCAAATGAAATAAGATGAATTTTAACCAACGCTAAATGAATTCTGCAGAAAGATGTTGAAGAAATATGAGTCAGAAGCTCAGTGGTTATTTATCAATTGCGAATAAAGGGTTCGATCTCTAGAGGCGCCACATTATTGCATCCTTAAACCTAAATAATCTTAGCAGATATCTATCTGAAGATACCTGTAAAGTGATAAGCAGTGTAGGGGAAACATAACTCCGAGTAAATAATTATAAATCTCCTCACATGTATTTAGATAACGTCATAGAAACAACAAAACGAGTCTTATTTATTATCGGATTGTTATGTAGCGTTGGGGAAATGAGGGGCAGTAATACTGAGTAAAATTGTGAGTTTGGTGTCAAATGTAAATCAAATATGGATCAGAATTCGACAGAAGGTTAAGATAAAGAATAAGCAAATTGTATAAATTCTCTATCGTATTTTTTTATGTAGATGCGTGTAATGAATGTCTAGATAATTTACTTGTAAAATACAAGAACAGTCTGAGGTTTTCTTACTGCGAATATTTGCTGGGTGTTAAAACATAAATGTTATTATTATAGACTGAAAAAAAGAAAATGAAGCTAAATTTTCATTGGCGCACATGTTGATGACCTGTCCGTGAGAACTGCTAATCCAATAATAAGAATGCCATGTAAATGTGTTATGGAGTGGTTTAACAGTGGAGGCTTGTATTTGTACTAAGCCGGTCCTAAAAAAGGTTCGACGTACAAAACGTTAGGAACTTGATATAATAGGTAATGACGCAGAGAAATCTAGTGGTGGTCGCTGATACTTTAGTATCCGACTAACGGTCGTCCAGCATCGACTGACTGAGCGACGATATTTAGTCACTCCACCCCCACGAGGGTGTCATGTGGTATAAGGCCTTTTTAACGTGGGATCTCCGAGCCCGTGGGCTCGGCCAAAAATATGCCCATTGAACCCGTATAAACGGTTTCAGGGTTGGTTTATCTCCCCGAAAGAGAATACGCCCTTCGGCGTAGCCTCCTTCTGGTTCCTCCCCGCCTGAAGGCAGAGAGTTTAACCGATCAGCCAGTCGACTGACTGACCGACTCCCCCGTTACTCTTACTACTCCTACTTATTATAGGTGGGAGAGTCTATTAACTATAGAATAGGTGTGTTCCACTATAACAGATTGAAAAAGAGAAAAGTGGGGTCGATTCACATTGGTTTAGAATGAATGAATTAATGATAATTTTAATTGTTATAATTATTTTATTATAATTAATTTTCATTTATTTCTTATGGGCACGACACCGTGAGAGTATAATTATTATTTTTATTTTTGTATTTCTTTATGGAAACGACACCAGATATCAAAATTCGTTGATTATTTGCTCTTGTTGTGAGTTCGAAAATCAAGAAGTATTTCTAAATTTATAGCGCTTAAGCGGCTATAAGTGAATACCTTCCGCGTTTTCTGTAATAATGTTTGATAAGCAGTTTCTATCCACGCCAATGCAAGCGTAGTGCCTTCGTGTCCAACCCATGAGCCATTACTGTCATTTCGTGAGGTAAATGAATATATAAATTGCTTGTAGTATAGCTGGCCGCTTGTTTTCTAAGTGCACCTGTCCGAAAAAGGGTGGCTAGCTAATCCCCATTGCAAACTGATCAGGCACATTGTTGCTTGTTTAACATCCACAGAGGCAACATGTAGTTGACTCTGCACTATGCTAAAGAGACATTAGTTACAGTTTCTGAGAGAGGGTGCATCAATCTGGCGTGATCCCCATTTTGAACAAAATCAGTACCTTGAAATCATCAGTCACGATGACTTGTAATCATAACCCACTTACGAACAGTTTTGTATACACATTTTTTTTTTGTCGCGGGGGTCAATGAATGATATGCTTTTTCGCTGGTATCATCCCTCATGGCGTTTATTATCAATGTAACTTTTTTAAAAATACCGGCCATGTTGAGAATCGAACCCACGTCTCACAGTATGGCCTTGTATAACTTTGATACAATAAAATTCCAGATAGCTTGCTCTGAAATCTAGCTAAACAAACTATTTTCGCCAATTTGGTGAAAGCAGATAGTGTTCTTCTGAGACATTGTAAATCTCCAGAAGTCTCAAAACAATCGTTGACACGAGATAATAGAATTAAACCAAGGAAATATTTCAATGATGTAAACATTGGTGTTTGGAAGAAGTCCAACATCAGGATAAGATTTGCTTGAATAATTGAATGCAGTAAAATTCAAATTTTTATCGTGGAATAAATTTCAGAACAAAATCCTGAAAGAAAAAGAAAGCGTATGGCATCCCGAAAAAAAAAATTACATTAAAATTGTTTGAATCCTAACTATGAAAGACCTTGTATGATACACTGATGAGAAAATAAAATCTCAATAAATATCCCAATTTTGATGGATTATTTTTTGAAAAATTATTTTCATAAGTGTAACGGTAATGAACGTCAACTATTTCAAATGTTAATGAAATTGTTATCTGTTAACAATTTTGGAAGCCATATTGAATATGATGGTTTTAACTATATGTTCGTTTGTGGGATCTTCACAAAAATGGACTCAAATCGTTTTGGGGCTTCCTGTACTTTGTGGAATATTACGAAAATGATAATTTAATTTTGCTGTTAAATTCTGTGTGTAATTTGATGAGAGGAACTGAATTTGCTTTGAGGATAAGACTAGTGAAATTTGATAATTTTGGAGGATGCTGAGTGATATAATTTAATGTCTAATATAAGTAAGTGATTAATAATTTATCTATACTTTTCAGTTAACCTGATTAATATTCATGATCGTCGCTTAAAATTAAACTTTTTTAAAAACTAACAACATATTTACTTTCAATTATAAATACTTGTTGCAAAAAAAAACAAAACAAATTTGCCTTGCTAAAGTCCGTCAGAAGACAAAACTCGTCGGCTAAGATAAGTTTTTCTTTTGTCTTTATTCACATATATATATATATATATATATATATATATATATATATATATATATATATATATATATATATAGAGTTTTTTCAATTTGTATGTCTAATGAATTGGATCATGATTACGATCCAATGTAATAAATTATAAACATGGAATATTAGTGTTTGAGCCATTTATATTATATTATATTATATATATTAGTGTTTGAGCCATTTATATTATATTATATTATATTATATATATATATATATATATATATATATATATATATATATATATATATATATATATATATATATATATAGGTAGATAGATACATAGATAAAAATCTGTGGGTACGTAATCCAAGTATATCCTAATAATTTAAAATATTCAAACTGTCCCACAGAAGAGAGTTCAATATATTTTTTATAGAGCATATAAGTGATTTACATAAAACAAAATTCTATTACCCCATTCAGTTTTACGTAATTCTATATATATATATATATATATATATATATATAGATAGATAGATAGATAGAGAGAGAGAGAGAGAGAGAGAGATAATATTAGTGGTAAATATACACATACATATGCAAAATATATAAATATATATACATACATGGATACACATACACATATATTTATATATTTTGTATAAAAAAAATTCCAAGAGGATAGAATCCAGGTAGAACTCAATGTCCAGGACAGAGTAAGGATATAATATAAAAGGCTTGAACACTAATATTC
>CAHIKZ030004834.1:810000-882500 GCA_903632075.3 Acanthosepion pharaonis
TAAGGAAAACACAGAATATGTAGAGAATGATGATTACCGACATATCCTAGCATTAACACAAATCTCGTTTTGAAGACAACTATTACAGCCGTGCGTTTCTTCAGTAACCCTGCAAATATAAAATTGGTAAATATCCACAACTAAGTAGGGGAAGACCTATCGAATTGCAACTCTAGCTTACGACTGTTCTGAATCAATTTCTAATAAATGCACCCATAAATACGGCCTTGTCTGAAGTTAACCTAATAAATATCTGTAAATTGATATAAATTAGACAAGAGGATATCCGTTCAAATATTATATATTGTTCCTATTCAATATACCGGTGTTGGTTCTTCACAATTATTATCATGTCTTCTCCCAGATTTTCTACCAACAACTGTCAAAAATCAGAAAAAAAAGTCGTGTATAAAGAAAAAAATATCTTAAAATAATGATGATAATATATATCTAAGATCTCCGGCACCAAAAAAAAAAAAAAAAAAAAAATAGCGTCATTCGGAAGAAGTTGTTAATCGCGGAGGAATAAATGAAGACAGGAAGGCGCATTTCAAAAAGGGGATGTTACGTAATTTCGTCTGGCGCTGAACATATTAACGGACATGTTTTCAATGAAAAGAAAGGCTGTGAAACATTTCCAAAAGTAAAAAAAAAAATAGCAGACACGGAAGGCTTCTTCAGAAAAGGTCATCAGAGTTTAGATAAGATTCGAATATTCGAGATATCCTAGAATAGACAACCCCAAACAACCAATATACGCGGCCTAAACGTCTGCACACCGACGTCTGCTCTCCAAATAATTCAAGACAAACTCTAATATAAAAACCATTCCTGGCACATTCTACGCTTTGGTAAAGGAGTCGCCCAATTACGAACCATACACTCCATTGGCACCATCTATTAATGGCGTCTGTACTTTTCGTTTGGCGTTAATCGAGCAGTAAGCAAACAAAGTCAATAAAACTATCGTTGTTCTTAATTCACGATCGCCATTTGTATTCCCTTCTTCTTCTCATATGGCATCTGTAATTACCCTGGCGTTACTTTTACTCTTTCTTTTGTATCAACGAAGCAGAGAGGGTGAAACGTGATATGACCAGAGAAAAACACAAACTATAAACAATAGACACGTGGTTATTATTTGCGGAAAAAAAAGAACATTTATCTCTTTCCATACACAGATTGACAATCTTAACATTAACAGCTGATAGATATACAGAGTGAGTTCCAAAACTTGGGAAAACTAAAAAAAAAAAAGACCCATTTATACATTTACTAATTTTCGAAAGCATTTCAGGTCCCGCTGCATATTCCAAACATTTCTCTAAATAGTTTTCTATAATTTTTTCTCTAATTAAGAAAGAAATTTTGCTTTTATCTATCTATCTATCTATCTATCTATCTAGCTCAGTCTATTCATATCTATCTATCTATCTATCTATCTATCTATCTATCTATCTATCTCAGTCTATTCATATCTATCTATCTATCTATCTATCTATCTATCTATCTATCTAACCCAGTCTGTTCATATCTATCTATCTATCTATCTATCTATCTATCTATCTAACTCAGTCTGTTCATATCTATCTATCTATCTCTATCTATCTATCTATCTATCTATCTATATATCTATTTATCTATCTATGTATTGTTGTCCTGATCTATCTCTTATTCCTGATCTATCTATCTCTTTAACTCTCTCTGTATATAAATATATATACATATACATATATATATATATATATATATATATATATATATATATATATATATATATATATATATGATAAAATATAGTTTTAATGTGTGCCATATTTATGGGTTAAATTGCTCAATATCAGGGATAGAGTGTATGTAAATATAAAAATGAACACTGAAGTTAACGCCCAGAGGCAACAGTCTGTTTCATTTTAAACATTCTGTTTCGCGTTTAGACTGAAACAAACTGTCGCATCTATGCGTTGATTTCAATGTCCTTTTTATATATATATATATATATATATATATATATATATATATATGAATCTTTATTCATGTAGCTTTAATAAAAGCGAAACATTTTAGATTTATAAACGTTTCCTATCTATTCCTAATCCTATCATATACAGTGGTATACAGAATTATTCATCCGATGCTTCTATAATTACAAATAAATCTGTAATAACTCAAATTTTCATAGAAATTTCAGGTGCATTTTTTACAAATGATGAAATAATGGAGTTGAAAGAATCTGCTTTGATACTCGCAACAACATTTTTATTTTAATGTCAAACAACAATACAAAAAACAACACCAAAAAACGTTTAACGTAGGTCAAATTTATTTGACCTTTTGTGTTAATAATCAATTGTGTAACTATTGTGATACCGGAAACTACCTACACAATAGACTCTTCCAGGCCTATATTAAGTAGGCGACATAGCACTCTTGAGAGTGATATAGTAAGCTCCGCTTACACTATCTCTGTAACCTGTTGTTAATATATCTTTCTTACATCTAATCCGTGTTCCACTTCAATTTTGGCCCCACATCAGTGGCAACGAGGATTCGAGAAACGCACTCACAGCGAAACCTAAATACCTTACCAGTTCCTCATCTGTGTCGACGAAGAATTCAAGAAACGCATTCACGTCGAAAACCGTAATACTTTGCCAGTCCCACAGCAGTGGCGACAGAAAGATTCAAGAATTTCGTTCTCACCATATCAATAGCGACAGAGTACTCGAAAAATACACAGAAACTCCACGTGTTCCCACAGCAGTGTTGAACGAGAAATTAAGCTGGTATTACTACATTAGCGATTTAAACGCAACACCCAGCGTCTAAAAAAAAAAAAATTATTTCGATGCCAAACATCAGTGACGAGCAGTGTTTCGACATCTACGAAATATTAGTCTGTCCAAATAACGAGAACGATTTCTACACACCCACACACACAGAAAAAAAACAGTTGTTCGTAAAACAAACTGACAATACAAGAGGAAGTACTATCATTACGACTCAAGTTTTCAAAAAAAACTATCTAATTTTTTTTTTATGTAACTGAGTTGAACTCTTGCATGAAATTATTCTCCCCTCAAATTCACTGAGGTGAGTTTTCTCTTTTTTTTTGTACCTTTCTAAAAAAAATACATAAGTGTGGTGAAAATTTATACAATTACGTTAAAATTAACGGAACCACGGAATCGCAAAAAAGCTAAACACATAATTAGTTTAGTTCAACTAATTGTCTGTCCATATTTTTTTCTCTGTAAAAGAAAAAAAAAAGGAACAAAAATCTATCAAGATTTTTTTGGTGTATCTCCTCTTAGTACACGTGTTTCAAAGCAACAAAAAAGTGCTGTCATTTTTAAATATGGAAGATTTGCAAAAAGCAGTTGACCAAATATTAAAACTAAATTTGGATCAGCAACAAAAATCAGAAGAAAGACAACAACAACTATTTTTGGAATTACATAAACAACAAATGGAATTTCAAAAAACTACGCTTCAGAATGCTGAACTACAACAGAAACAACTTAAAGAATTCCTTGTAAATGCATTAAAAGGCTCAAACTCTGAAAAAGATACAATATTCTTCCAGAGTACAATCTACAATTCAATGGAAACCTTTGAATACGTACCAGAGGAAGACAAAACGTTCCAGGCTTTTTACAGGCGCTACGAAGATATTTTCAACGTAAAGAACAATGGTCCAGTAAAAAGAAGGTACTTCTTCTATTGAGAAAAAACTACAGAACATAGTAGGTTCGAAGACTTTTACCCAAGAAAACGGACTTGGATTTTTCAGAGACTATTAAGCTCCTATCGGAACTATTCGGGCCTAACACAACCTTGTTCCACAAACGTTGGAAATGTCTGAACACAGTCAAAGACAACCATCAAGATTTTCTAACGTTTGCAGCATCGGTAAACAAGCTCTGTAATAATTTTAAACTATCCGAACTGACTGCCGATGATTTTAAGTGCTTATTTTTCGCCCAAAGTCTCGTATCAGCAGAAGATGCCGAAGTCAGACGACGGGTACTGACCAAGCTTGAGAACGAACAAGGATTGACTCTCCAAAAACTGGCAGAAGACTGCCAAAGCGTAATATCTGTAAAGTGTGACTCAAACACTATCGAGGAATCAGGTGTGACTCAGATTAATAAAATCAGAAGTAAGTCTACCTCCTATTCCCCTCAAAAAGACAAAAGGCAAATCTCATGGTCTAAATTCCGCAGTAACCAAAACTCAAATAGGTTAAAGAAACCGCACGGACCATGTTACCATTGTGGTAAATGGCACTGGATGAAATTCTGTCCAGTTAAGAACAAAAAATATTGCAAAAATTGCAATAAAAGTGGTCATGCTTTAAATTAATGCTGGTACGCCAACAGAACGAGAAAACCCAAAAATAAAATTAGGCAAGCTCAATCTGACACTATTGTTGATAGGAATTTAAGAAAATATGTAACAGTGGATATTTTCAATAAGTCCATTAAATTTCAGCTTGACCCGGGTTCTGATATTTGAACCATTAACTGGCGTACTTGGCGAAAATTAAACAAGCCGACCTTATTAAAAACGGATAAAACAGCAAAATCCGTAACTGGCGAAAAGATTAACATTTTAGGCGAGGTAATACTTACAGTAACACTAAATGGAGTTACCAAAAGCTCAAAGCCTACGTATTAAAAACTTCAAACAAATTATTTGGAATTGATTGGATAGAAAAATTCAATCTTTGGGATTGCCCAATGAGTATATTTTGTCGCAAGATACAAAGTACAATGTCCAGTTTGGTAAATCTAAAAAAGGAACAAAAACAACAATTTCCCCAGGTTTTTTTCTGGCGGCCTTGGGAAATGTACTAAAATGAAAGCTAAGTTCAAGGTGAAGGACGGTGCACAACCGGTATTCAAAAAGAAACGGAATGTCCCATTCGCTGCTCTAAAACGAATCAACAAAGAGTCAGATAGACTTGAACAAGCAGGTATTCTGTCAAAAACAGATTTCAGCGAGTGGGCAGCACCTACGGTGTACGTAGCGAAAAAAGTCCAATCAAATACGAGCCAACGCGTCAGAAACATGCCGGCCCCAGATTTTTCCAAGGGTTAAACGATGCCTGGCAAGATCAGCACTAATTTTTCCCAAGCCCTGAAGAAATTTTCAAAAATTTCAATGGCCTTTGGAAAAATCTTTTAAAAAAATTGACCTCTGATGGACGGATACCTTCAGATACGCATGGAAGAAGAAAGAAAATTCTTCTGCAGACCCTCCCTCCCCCATAGAGGGTAGTCTCAAATACAATAGACTGACTTTTGAGTAAAGGTTGCGCGTGCATTTTTCCAGCAGGTCATGGACGCCAATGGTTGGGCGACCTTGACTACGCATCAAGAGCCTATTTGGATGATCGACTGGTTACTAGTAAAAGTTTATCCAGAAACGGAACCATATAATAAACGTATTCGAAAAGATACAAGAATACGGATTAAAGGTTAAGGAGGAAAAAGTGTAACAGTTTTTTTTACCAGAGATTAAATAGAAAGGTCACATTATAAAGATGGTCGTCGACCGGATCCAGAAAGTGCCAACGCGATCAGAAACATGCCGGCCCCAGATAACGTTCAAGCACGTTGCAAAGCTTCCTCGGACTAGACTTTTACCAAGGGTTCATTAAGAACATGCAAAATTTGAGAGTAAGCTCCTCTCAACCATCTCTTTAAAAAAGGACAAACCAATGTAAAAGACCAACCTAAACTGCACGATCGGATTTTTACACGAGCTATTCGCGCGTTTTGGCGTCGTAGATTCATATAGTTACTGATAATGGCACTCAATTTTCACATCAATATGAATTTGAGTAATTTTTGTACAAGTCATTATCAGGTGGACCACGTTACAACGTCTCGGTAGCACCCTAGGTCAAAATGAACCAGGCCGAAAGGTTCGTGGACACTTTAAAAGGGATTAAGAAAGGATTATTTTTTTTCACAGATTTAGATTAATCATTGCAACAATTTCTGCAGGTGTATCGGATAATCCCTAATCCGAAAATCAAACCAGATTCTGGCCTTAGAAACAATGTTAAAAAGGAAAATAAAGTGCTGATCTTCGACAAACTGATTCCACCATGCAAAAATTTAAAAACCGTATCGCCTCATAGGAAATATGTATCAATCCTGGCGATTGGTCTTATTCAAGGCAACAAGAACAATATGACATTCTGGGAAATTTGGGCATTTGTCTCAGAGAATTGGCGAACTCCTCTCTCTGGTCCTGTCTGACCAAAAACACTCGCAAACGCCATTGGAACCAGCTATAAAATGCCGTTAGATAGAATAGAGGAATCACGAGAAAATAACTGTGAAGAGTGATCGACGATTTTTTCGATACCATGAAACTCGACATGCCCTAAGTGTTCTCCTGATGTTCGACATCAGGAAGGAAATAAATATATCAATATATCGATATAAATCCCAATATAAATATATTAACATTTTTATTTAAAAATATCCTTTTCAAAAGAAAACTATCTCTCATGTTTCAAAAACCTGTTGAAACCATAAATCTTTATTAATTTAAATTGAATTGAGGTGTTTTAGTTTTGTGGTCCCATCTTTGGCCAAAATTTCAGGAACCTTTATTCTTGATTTTGGCGTTTAATCATTTTTCCTATGTTCCG
Organism: Acanthosepion pharaonis; assembly: GCA_903632075.3. NCBI lineage: Eukaryota > Metazoa > Mollusca > Cephalopoda > Sepiida > Sepiidae > Acanthosepion > Acanthosepion pharaonis. The sequence continues at coordinate 816,671 of CAHIKZ030004834.1, forward strand.
TTAAAGATTCACGACACACACTGGATATATATTTTTTCTTCGTTATTCTTCCTTGGTTAATAGTTTTAGATTCTTCATCTTCAAAGTGGTTTCTCTTAAGTTTTCTTCAAATATGCCCATAAATTTAGAATGAGGTTTAGGTCATTTACTTGGTTCGCCAGTGAGGGATATTTTCATTGGCATGTTGGGACGTCGTGACGTGTCAGAAGAACAGCTTTCGTGCACTTTATTTTATTATTATTTTTTATTTGTTTATTCAAATACTGTGTTTTATATGACAAACCATATTGCACTGAATAACAATTTGTTCTTTTTTTTTGGTGCAGAAACGACCACAGAAATGGTTTTCCCTATTTAAGAATTGGCCCAGATTTAAGACTTTTGATTGTAGGGGACCATTTTTTTTGATTAATTATTTAATTCGAAAGTTTGTTGATGTACACAAAACCGATAATTCTATGCTTTGGTTTCATCATTATTTAGAAATTTAATGTTTTATTTTTACTGACATGTTCTAGATGTCATCCCTTGTTTTACAAGTTCTTGTTTTATTTTTTTTCCATTTTAAAATGCTTTTACAATTCTTGCGGGTTTCTTTTAGACATCCCAGAACCAAAATTGAGAATAAAATTACTATTTTGAATATGTTGAAAATCCTTCATTTTGAGTCCATTTAATTTTAAAATTATTAAATGTTGATCCAAGATACAATACAAAAATATTGTTAGGAAATTTTTCAATTGGAAAATAAAAATTGGTATCCTGACACCAAAACAAGCATTAAATTATCCATATAAACATATGTCAGAAAGGAATCATAGTTTTAAAACAAAAAAAATTATTATAATAAAAGTTCAAAACGTCTCCGTTTGTCTTCTAAAAAATAAATGCACCCGTCGGATCAGGAACTCCGGATTATTCACCCAACGTGTTCATTTTTTCAAATTTTCAGGCCCCTCATGACACGTTGATGATATATATATATATATATATATGTATATATATATAAACCAATATATTTTATATATATATACGGATAATATATATAAAAGACAGGTGTGTGTGTGCAGGTATATATATATATATATATATATCCCCGTGAATCCATCTATTTTTATGATAGATTTCCTAAACATCCATAGAGGACAATGTGTTTAAGGGCTACAAGCCAAAAAACACACGAATTAGCTGTCATTCTATTAGCAAGAATACATCATCTAGACCGTCCTTAATAACGATAAATGAGCATCCGCGTCCATATGACGATAAACAATGTACAACAGCCAGGCCTCTGATCAAGAGGTTTTGAGGAGCTGATTATTTTCTGGTTTCAACATCGTGGAACGTTGAACTAGTGAATATATATATATATATATATATATATATATATATATATATATATATATATAAATATGATTAAAGAAAATAACAGTTTAAATGAATATTCGGAAAAAACTGTAAAAACAACAAAACAAAAATTTGCTAAATTACAATAGACGATGAAAAATAACAAAACCTTCTCCCAATTAGATCAAATCAAATTTATGGTTGAGAAATTATAGTTCAATGATGCAATATCTTAAAATATTATATCAACTCTACAAGGAGTTGCATGTGCTGAAGAATCCACAGATAGGTAATGAAAAGGAATTGATTCTTAAATATTCTTCATACTTGATTTATATTATTTTGTATTACTACGAGGAACATTTAGAAAAATTTCACCCCAAATAAAACAATAAATATATAAGCCGATTGTGTGTGGCTGGTGCAAAAGTATAAAAGAACTGAAAAATATTAACGTGTCATCAGACTTTCGGAAATAAAAAAATGAACTTTTGAATATCTTCAGAAAAAGATAGTGCAGGTGTATTCATCACGTTTAATCCTATATAATAATATATATTTAGGTTTTGACAGATATATTCATCTATGAATATTTCATTACTCTGTAATGACATATATTTCTAAGGACTTATGAATTCTATAAATAGTTGATTTCGTATTTCATTTTGAATAATAGAAAAATATTTATATATATATATTATATATATCTTTTGAAAACTGATGTAGAAAAAAACTTATGGGAAGGCCCCAATTATGGAAATTTTAATCCATATTTCCCAATAGCAATAGTATTTTAGTTATTGATTTTTCAAAATTATTTGAAAATAAATTACAAAATTCTATAACATAAATATAATTATTTATGAAGAAAAAAATATGATTCCAAATACCGCGATAACTCATTATTTGTTGCAAAATGGCGAAGAGTTGAAAAAAGCTCCGAATGAATATTATTTAAATTAAATTGAGTTAAAATAACTCTGTTCCACCGTTCAAATGAATTTTTGGAAAAATTCATAGTATTATGAAATTTACGTGCCATTTGAAAAAATTGAAACAAAAATTTCCATTTAACAGCTAGGGCGAAATTGTTTAAGTTGGGTAGGCGGGTAATCACAAATAGATTATTTCATCATTTAGAAAAAATGTTCGTAGATGTCAAGTCTTTAGGGAGAAAGGTCGGGGTGTCTAAATTTGAAACGGAATTAATTTATTAAAACTGTCAAGAATATATATATATATATATATATATTATTTATTTATTTTTTATATATGAAATATATATATATATACAAAAAAACTGTCGTAACGAATATATATGACTTTCAAAAAAGGGTTATATTTTTTCAGATTATTTAAACTGAAAATTTATTTGGGTTATGGATTGCACAAAGAAGACAATGGTTAAATTGAAAATCATGTTTTAAATTAATTATTCAAACCATAAAATCTGATTTATCAGATTAAAAAAGTTAGCAAAATTATGGAATAAAAATGCTAATATTTATCTAAAACATAGTTATAAAAAAAACGTTCTGATGATGCCTACAAAAATCTATTATCTCGTGTCTATTGTTTAATATATATATATATTTAGAATATATTTTATATAAATAATTATATTATATATATATTTATACACGTTTCATTAAATAATATAGACAAGTGTTGTCTATTTATTTTATGTAAAATTTTTTCGTATCTTCTGATAAGTTTGGTAACATTATCATTTACCGAAAAAAGAAATTCACAATATTTATCCATTATTTTTTAATAAAATATAAGCTTTCGGCTTAATCAAGCCATTATCAAAGATGTAAATACAAACATATCAAACAATATATGGACACGACAGTGATGATATAGTCTGTCATTGTTATGTTTACATAGTGAATCACTAAGCAACGATGAACACGCGCATATAAGACGCTAGAAGCGAAAATCGCACCGCATCTCATGACGTCACACATGACTACACGAGAGTGAATTGGAGAATGAAATAAGGAAAGCCGTTGGTATAACCAATGGCTTCTGTTACCAATTATTGAAATTATAGACATTTAAGAATATTTGTAGAGATTCCATAGTTGATTTTGTTTAGGTTGGGTTTTAACTGTTTGATGTATAATGCTTCAAGTATTTTTAGTTTTTTTGTCTATTGTTTTCATGTCGAAGTATAGTTGTGTTTTCGACAAGTATTTTACGGAATTGTGTGTGCGGGCAGGCATGTTGTTTTAAATGCCTAAAATGTTAGAGTTTTCATTAAGATGTAGTGTCAAGCGTCGTGAAAGCGAGTTTGTGGTGTGACCAACATAAATATTATTTAATTCGTTGAGATACACTCTCCCAAAGGGCACTTGAATTTATAAACTATGTTGGTTTTTTTGCAAATCGCTAACCGGGGAGAAGAATCATTGCGAAGTATTAAGTTGGATATACTAGATTTAGTGTAGTATATGATTAATTTAATTTTTTGCTAGGATCTGTAGTTGATATATTAGAATTTTACTAAATTTTTTTAGTATGTGTTCATCTTGTTTATAATTAGTATGCATTTGATTACGATATAGGAGATTAATATATTTGAGATCAGTAGAAGCAGTATTATGTACAATTTGCTTATTATTGAGATTTCTAAGAAAGCATCTTATTTGTTCATCAACTATATAGTTTGGAAAGCTATTATTAATAAGTGTCTGTTTTATATTCTTTAGTTCACTGTAAAAAATCTGTTTGGTGGATGAATTAGTTTCTGCACGATGTATTAGATTCTTTATAATTGCTATTTTGTAGTAATATGGGCATTCGCTCTTGTAGTTAAGTGTACATGAATTTATGCTTGTAGGTTTTTTGTATGGAGAAATAGTAAATTTGTTATTATTTGTGTTTATTAATATGTCAAGGAAGGGATTTTATTAGTAGTATTAAGTTCATATGTGAATTTAAGGACAGAATTATTTTTGGAACCGTTTTTGAAGTTGAATTATTTCATCTGTATTTTTAACTAACATAAGAATATCATCAACGTATCTTAGGTAGATTGATGGTTTTTAAAATCTGTAAATAACTTATTTTCTAGGTTCGACATGTAGAAATTGCTAAATGTCGGGCCCAATACTGAACCCATGGAGACACCATCACGTTGTATATATATATTGTTATTATTATCAAAGAAAGGGACTTCAGTAGTACAAGTTAATAGTAGTTTTCTTAATATATTAGGATTAATTTTAAGTGGGGGTAAAGATGAGTTACTGTATATATTTCTTATGATTATGTCAATAGTTTCACTAACAGGGACATTGGTAAATAAGTTTTCCACATCAAGTGAAGCCATGATTTCATTGTCAGGTTTTTCACTTTTTAGGATTTGGATTACTTCTAATGTTGACTTAACACTATATTTACTAGGAAGATAGGGAGTAATAAGTTGGTTGATGTATTTTGTTAGATGATATACAGGAGTTGGAATTTGCGATATGATAGGACGGAGAGGATAGTTAGGTTTATGTGTTTTTATAGTGCCATATATGTAGCCAGGTCTATAATCACCAACAATTTTAGGGAGTTTTAAAGAGTTCTGTTCAGCATTATTAGCATTGATAAGTTTATTAAGCTTTGATTTTAGTTGGTTGGTCGGGTTCTTGTTAAGTTTTTTAACTTTTGTGTGATCATGGAGTATGTGGTCTAGTTTTTGTTGTAATCCAATTTATTTAGGATGACAAAATGTTGGTCTTATCAGCTTTTTTTACAATAATGTCAGGGTGGTTACGTAGTTCTTGTGCGGCAATTTTTAGTTGTTTAGAAAGAATTTTTGAGTAGTTTCTGCTTTTATCATGTCGATCTTTCAGTGCCTCGGCCTTAAGTAAGTCTTTAAATTCTGGTGTAGTTTCTATTAGTTGTTCATCCTGGAGTTTAACAATGTTTTGGTATAGGGTCTCAATTTCTATTTTTTTAAAAAGTCGATTGTACTTACGGTATATATGGCAGTTAGGTCCAAGGTTAAGTAATTCTTTTTGGTGCTTAGTTAGTTCATAGTTGGAAAGGTTAATGTATTTATCAGTTTTGTTAGGAAGAGTGATATTACCTTTGTATAATGTATTCAGTTTTTTTATAATTTTAATTCGGTGTTGAGCTTCAGATTTATTGGTAATTTCCGTGAGTCTATGTGTAATTTCCTCCAGTTGGTCCGGGGTAGTTATATTCTGTAGTTCATCGTAAATGTCCTGTTTTTTGATGTTAAAGTTGTTTAATTTTTCTTTGGATATTTCGATTTGCCTTTTCACAAGGCTACATTTGTAATTCCAAGTATTGATAGTGTTATATATATATATATATTTGTGTGTGTGTGTACGTTCGATCGTCATTTTGGTCATTATCAAGAATAAATGTTGTCAGTATCGTACACACAATTTTTGTTAGGTACATCTTGGGGTTTTTTGTACGTAATATTGAGAGATAGAGTAGAGAGAGAGAGAGCGAAATTGAGAGAGAAAGAGTGAGAAAGGCAATTTGTTGAATATAATATATTTCGTAAGAGTAAATGTTTATTATTTTCGGACGATAAAACAAAATTAGTTTTGATTTTGTTTTCATTATTGTTTTTCAATTCTTTGAAAGTTTTTCTCTCCCTTTGCTGATTGGTTGGTTAAACAATTCGAAGCCATTGAAATAATCGCAACAAAATTAAGTAAAGCAAAATCCCAAAGTTGCAATTTAAGGGAAATATTGATTTTCCTTTCTACTTTATATCCTAACTATTGCCAAAGGATTGGCTTTGCAAAGATAAACATAAAATTATTCAATTTATCATTTTATTTATTCTTTCACATTATTCTCACTTTGATTTATTTATACCCCATTATACTGGCTCTCTATGAACTTGATCGATACAAATTATTTCTTCTTCTTCTTCTTCTTCTTCTTCTTGTTTCCTCTTCTTCTTCTTCATCTGCCTTTTGCTTCTTTTTCTTCTTCTGTTTCTTCTACTGTTTCTTCTTATTCTATTTCTTCTTCTTCCTCCTCTATTTTCTTCTCTCTCTTTATTTTCGTTTTTCTGCTTCTTTTTCTTCTTCTGTTTCTTCTTCTTCTTTTATTTTTTTCCTGTTCTTCGTCATCTACCTTCTTCTGTTTTGTCTTTTTTTCCTTCTTTTTTTTCTTCTGTGTTTTTTCTTCTTCTTTTTTATTTCTTTTTGTTTCTTCTTACGTTTCTTCTTCTCCTTTTTCTAATTCTTCTCCTCCTCTTTTTTGACTTTCATTGTTAATTTCATCAATTTTTCGTTTTCTTTTCCCCTCTTTTTTCTTATCCCTTTCTCTTAGTACACTTCTTCTCCAATTCTTCTTCTTCGCGGCATTTTTTTTTATTTTCTTCTTCTTTTCCCTCTATTTCTACATCTTTTTCTTCTCGTCTTTCTTCACTTTCCTCTCATTTCATTTTACTTTATATTTTTCTCATTTCTTCTTCTTCTCCTCCTCCTCTTCCTCCTCCTTCCGTTTTTCTTTTTACATTCTTATTTTTCGCATTTTTTCTACTCCTTATTCTTTTCTTCCCATCTTTTTCCCTTTCCCTCTCTTCTTCATCGTCATCTTTTCTTTTATTTTCTCCTGTTCTTTTTTCACTTTCTTCTTTTTCTATCATCGAATGTTTAAATTTAAGAATCTTTGTTCTCTGATTTCGAATTCATAATTGCTTTCTATAGTTTTCAATAATTGTTTCATTTCAACGTATCCCAGAAATATTTCTGGGGGTTCTTATGCTAATAAAAGTAATAATTTCATATATTAATGTCTTCTCTTTTCTTTTGGAGCCACATCCTAATGTTTCAAGTGATATCTTTTTAAATATTCTTCGAATGTAAATTATATCTGGCAATCCATTACAGTTTCCCATAAATGTTTAGATCTTCACATCCAGAGATTTATATTAAAATATACAAAGAGACATTAAAATTCTCATTATGAAGAATACACTTGAGAAGTTTTGCCAGTTAGCCTTCATCATTTCTGAATAAATGAACGTAGACTTATCAGGACAGCAAAATTCCAATGTACATTGGATTAGTGAAAGCCATATGTCAAAGGTTAAACTAAGTACGAAGATATGAAAATTTGGATAGAAAAAAATTTGCTGAACTGTTATGAAATGTCAATACTCTTGTAAGATCGTAAATACTGGACGATCTCCTCAAAGATGAAGAAGAGAAAACTGAATTCCATGGACGTATCGCAGAAGAAACGAAGAATTCAAGAAAATGGAAACAAAAAAGACACATATTCAGAACCAGAAAAAAAAAAATGCTGAAATTGCTTGGATACATAAGGAAGGATGGCTTAGAGAATTTAACACTCCCAGTGCATATATACAATAAAAGACACAGGGAAAGGCAGCGGCCACCTACCTGATAAGCTTGTTTGAACAAATGGCAGATGTTTTTACAAAGAGTCAAAACTTTCTAACGTCTTTTTTTACAGTTAGTTAGATCCAGTGACAGGACCCAAAAAGTGTGAGTTCAATACCCGGTTAAGGCAGTGGAGAACATGGAGAGGGGAATTAACAGGAGATAATTGACATCCAATATACATGACACGTGGAACTAGAATAGTCTACCCCAATGAGCGAAATAATGGGTTAAATTCGACATTCCAACCACCTGAAGGAGGCCGGAGCGTTGTAAAAATATGGCCACAGAGATGAGGATAATAGTCCGAATTATGTAAATAGTGTCAATGACTCACATATGAAAATATTAATGACGGCATATCAATTTCAAAAATTGCGTTATGTCTTGATTGAATCATCTTGCGGCCTCAGCCGAGATTGAACTCACCAAAACTTTGATTGGTGTAGTTCATAATTTTGTCAAATAGCTGAATTCTTGATGCTTCGCTAGGGCTATCAAGGGTATTTTTATTGTGATACCAAAACTAAATGGATTGCCAACCAAGGCTCAGAGAGACTCCATTCACCCTCCTCTAAGAGCAGTTTGAATTCAGAGTTTTCCTTCTCCTAGACCAGTTGCCATCCAGTCTGTCCTGCTATTTACACATAGCTGGAGGTGAGAAAATATGAATAAATATTGAACTGATGTATTAGTTTTTAAAGCAAATATCAGATTTGAAAATAAAGGAAGATAGATGAAACAAATGAAAAAAAAGATAAATATAATATAAAACTTTTGATAAAAGTGTGAATCATTTTTTCTGAAAATTCCTAGCAAATATTAAAGAACCGCCCTCAAGTCCAGACTTTGTTTTCAAACGGCTAAACAGATATTGATATGAGAAGAGAGTAGTTTTCTAATTGTCTTTGTCTTATCTATTATTTCGTAAATAGGAAATATATATATATATATATATATATATATATATATATATATATATATATATATATATACTACTACTAATAATAATAATAATAATAATAATAAATGTGCATTTTATTTATTATTATTATTTATTCCTCGCCGTTAGCACAACCCAATCCAGTCATCAAGTGCTGATTGAAAATTGACCGTTTAAATATTAATATTTATACCGTACACTAATGATAGGCAGAGTAGTCCATTTATTATCGAAAAAAAAACAGTTATATCCACTTACATAGAAATCAATATAAAAAGTAAATTTTAACTTATCAGTTGAATTTTAAATTAAAAATTTCAAATGTTAAATTCTAAAGTTAACCGAGCAACAAGTTTAATATTATTTCAAGATTATTCAAAAATGAAACTAGGAACAATATATTTTATTGTTCTTAGCGAAGTTCCAATTTATCAGTTAAGTTCGAAGCTGATAAAAAAACAAAAAGTATCTCCGATCGCTACACATATTTTATACAAGTCAGAATTCAAATAAGGAGGTAGGAAGGGAAGGGAATTATCAAATGACAGGACAAACATATTCACATCATAATACACAAACACATGCATATATAAGCAAATATATCAGCACGCCAATACAAGGACGTCTATTCACACAGGGCATAGAAGAAGGAAACAATTCAAAAAATAAAAGCAAGAATAAAAGAAGAAAAAAAAAAGAAAAAAAATTAAGACAAACATACATATAAAAAAAATACGAAAAAGAAAATTATGTCAGATATAAATATATACAGGCGAAAGCATATATACAAGCAATCACACACACACACGTACAAATATACAAAATTTAATCATAAATACACTAATAAATCTACACCAGCCAACGAACAATATTTTACATACACAAACTTATAGATAAAGTATATATGTACCCACATATCAAATATATGCATACACACACACACATATATATACATATACATACACACATATTTACATATAGATATATTCATATCTACACGCAAAATACACATGCACAAATTTATGTACATATGTATATACACACATATATAAACAGATACACAAACAAGCACACTTACATCCCTACGCACACGTATGCATGTTACAAGAAACTTTCTTTGGTGTCACTCACGTGCGCCCTATATATAATAATCAGAGGGGTTGCAGTCTGGAGAGATAGGTGGTCAGATGTAGGGGGGGTGATGTGGTCGCAGAAATTGTCTGACAGGCATCACTGTGTTCTCCTGCTTGTATGGCATGGTGCAGAATTCTGTTGCCAGATATAGGGCCTTCCAGGAGTCACCCACTTGACCCAGGATATACTACTCACTCAAGTCACTTGATATAGGCCTCCGTGTTGGGCGAGGCCCTGTGCGAAGTAGAATGAAGGTATAACGTCGCCATCACTAGTGTTCACCCCAAACACTATGATGCTGACTGGATATATCATCCAACTCTTTGCGATTCCTCTATACTGTTTTCAGGTTGACATCCAAACACTCTGATATGTTCGTATTGGAGTTTCCTGCGCGAATGCCAAGCAGTACAGCATGTGGTTTTCAAATTTCTGTCGGAGTCAATTTCATCATGGGGCTCTTTTTCAAATACTATTTCTACACTTGAAAAACCAACTAACCCTACTATACTGCGGATTCAACAAGATAAAAAAGAAACCACGCCCATGCGAGAAATTAAAAATAATACAAGCGATAATTTAGCCATCGCACCCATATATATATATATATATATGTGTGTGTGTGTGTGTGTGTGTGTTTGTGTGTGTGCACTACTTGCTCTCTCTCTCTCTCATTAAGAGGTACGGTGGGGTAATGAATAGATGCTTGGATTGAAAAGCCAAGTTCGAATTCCAGTCGAATCCAGTTACATTCACTTACGTGCTAATACCCTTGGGAAAGGTATGAATCCTCTTCTTCTCCCTCCAGCTATGGGTAAAATAGCAAGACAGAGTCGGTTCTATAGCCTTGGATGGAAACTGGTTTAGGAGAAGGACAACTCTGAATTCTAAACCTGTGGAGGGTCGTTTGGGGACCAGGTGACACGTAGTGCACCAGGTCTCTGTATTCGACCCTTCAAAAAGTGTTTGAAGAGCCGAATACAGAGACCTGGTGCACTACGTGCTACAAGGTCCCCAAACGACACTCCGCAGGTTTTGAATTCAGAGTTGTCCTTCTCCTAGACCAGTCTCCATCCAAGGCTATAGAACCCAGTCTGTACTGCTCTTTACCCATAGCTGGAGGGAGAAGAAGAGGATTCATACTTTTCGTGCTAATAACCTTACGTCTTATATATATATATATATATATATATATATATATATATATATATATATATTCATCCGCACACTAATATTGATATATCAGTTTTATCTCATTCTTCTCATGGTTCGAATATAGCTTGAGACTAAAAAAATGTTGATTTCTATGTGCACATTTTTTATATCACAAATTCTCTAGCTCAAATACCGAGCTCTTTTTCCTCAAAGAATATAGCAAATTTTATACAATCCAACTCACGTATGTGTGTGTGTGTATAAATATAAGTATGTACGTCTATTTATGCTTAAATGTTTCCCTAGTATTTTCTATCGTCAGTTTGATTATCAAGAGAAGCCGATATGTATTTTTATCTATAAACGTTTTATTCTCATATTTTACCGGCAAACATCTGATGATGAAAGCATTAGGTTAATTTTAATATTAAATGCCCGACTACGAAGGTAATTTAATAACAAATTAAGAAAACAGTAGAAAATTTAAAATATCAAAACATATTCAACGCTTATATCAATCTCATATTTGTTCTGGTATCTTTTAGGGAAATTGCGTATTCGAAGAAACCATTCTGTGAGAAAGAATCGCTTTGATGTATATATTTGCTTTTTTTATACTGTTGCATCTGAATTATGCATTTGGTCACCAAAATAGTTGCATCGCGCTTTGGATATTAAACCTATTAATTCTACATGGCACCAAAAATTCTGGTGTATCGTGCCTCATCAGATTCTTTAGTTTTGAAACTGATCACAGTTAAAACTTTTTTTTTTTTTTAGTGTGGGCAAATTATTCCCAAACTATTCTTCGTTAGCGTGGGTAGAAGGTGAATATATCGACTTTACAGAGAGACTACATTGTAGTTTCTTGGTATCATCTTAAATGACATTGATAATAATCTAAAACAGAAGGTTAAGCGAAAATCCACCAACGAAAATTGTCTCATAAACTTCTACTCTCACCACAAGAAAAAATTAAACTGCCTAATAATTATAGGTTTCTACTTTAGAATTTTTATCCATCAGCATTCACAATGAAATACATGATCAAGCAGAAATATATAAATATTTCTTATAAAGTACCTTAAAATTGTTCCAATCATATATATATATATATATATATATATATATATATATATATATATATATATTGTATATATTTAAGTAGCAATTTTCATTAATGCATGTTTCATTAAATAATATAGACAAGTTTTGTCTATTTATTTCCGCGTCTTGTATATACGAGTTTGTCGTTACTTAAAATTTTCATGCAGCAAGGCCGGACTACCATTGTTGTTTCGTCCGTTCTTGTTTGATTTATTGAAATTGTCATCTTTGATAATGGCTTATGTAAACCGAAAGCTTAGATTGGATTTAAACATGTATCAATATGGTGATTTCCTTTCGTCTTTCAATGACAATGTTATTAAGCTTATCAGACAATATGAAAGGAACTTACTTACAATAATTAAAATGAATAGACAAAACTTGTCTATATTATTTAATGAAACATGCATTTATATATATATATATATATATATATATATATATATATATGTATGCATGTATGTATGTATAAACTCACCTGTAATGTGGTTTTTGAGGACCTAATTTTGAAGTTAATTTTAAGGGGATATCATCATACACGAGATAAAAAATAGCATATTTACTGCTAATTCTGAGTACGCCGTTGACCAAACTATATATCCTGTTGTGGATTCCGAGATGAAATCCGGTCTCAAATGAATGACAAACGCAGTAATGAAATATAACAAATAAATGTATTTACACAATAATATAATTGATAATACGGTTAGTAGATCCAGAAACGCGGTTAGTAGCAATAATAGTATATAGACAGTCTGGTAAATTCAGTCTCGAAGTAGGACTTCCTTAGAATCTACGTGCTTGTAACTGTGGCTTTTACAAGCGGTTACCTCACACTATTACTCTACCTCCAACTCAATCACAATCTCAATCTCTGTCTCTGACTGACTCTGGGTATTTAACGTCAGTAGTCCAAGTACACACTGGTAGATTCCACTAGACCCCATAACATATCCATTTACTGTGGTCAAATTAGTATCGGTCTATATTTCTGAGATGAGGTATTATGTACACTATTTACATTATTCGGACTGTTGTCCTCATTTTTGTCGCCATATTTATTACAACGTTTCGGCAGTTGTACGCTTCGGTCTTCTTCAGGTGGTTGGAATGTCGAACTGAACCCTTCATTAGACTGTTCTAGTTCCACGTGCAATGTTTAATGGATGTCAGTTGTCAGTTATCTCCTGTTAATTCCCCACTCTAAGTTCTCCACTGCCTTAACTGGGTATTGAACTCACACACTTTGTGTCCTGTCACTGGATCTAATCAACACCTTTATACATTGCGCCATATGTCCTTGAGGAAATAAAAGGTTCAGTTCGACATTCTAACTACCTGAAGGCCGGAGCGTACAATGGCCGAAACGTTGTAATAAATATAGCGACAAAGATGAGGATAATAGTCTGAATAATGTAAATAGTGTAGTCAAATTAGTTAAAAAATTCTAATTAGGGCTTCAAAGGTCGTATGATACGCGAATATATATACATATATATATAAATATATATATAAAATATATATATATATATATATATATATATATATATATATATATATATATATATATATATATATATATATATATATATATATATATATATATATATATATATATATATATATATTTAAAATAAGATATATATATATATATATATATATATATATATATATATATATTAAAATTTGAATAAGATTTATTCGGTGTTCTTATTAATTTTGTTTTTCGCATGTCGTCTGGTTTTTTAATGACATAATTTTTTTTTCATCTTTGCTGTTTAATTTCTAATTTTACACGATTTTTTCAAAAGGTTCGTTTGAATATGTGTACCTAGTATTTTTTTATATTTAAAATATGTATAAATACTGCTCTTACTTTTAATAACTAATAGACTATACGTTTTTTTTAAAAAAAATAAATATGTTAGAAATACTTTCTTATTTAAAAATTATTATTCAAAGATCAAATTTAAATATGTATGTTTCATTTTTCGTTTTTTTATCTTATTTATGTATTATTTAAGGACAATTTAATTCTATAATTAAATTTAAGGTTGGTTTTTGAAACATGGTAATTCCTATGTAACGTTGGAATAATATATATATATATATATATATATATATATAAAGGCAGGATGTGTGTGTGTATGTGTGTGTGTGTGTAACAAATGCACGGCTGCTATTTTCGACGGATTTGCACCAAAATTTACATGCACATGCTCCAAGTTAGCGGGAAGGGCAAGATCTATTTTGCATTTCCCAACTTCCATCGATAGTGGAAATAATCGATTTTCCATGCTTCTACGGCAGTTTTCATATAGTTAGCGGCCATTTTCTACTGGCCTGAGTGAGAGGTTATAGGAATAGGAAGGAAGATTCTATTGGCCAGCGTGAGAGCTAACAGTTGGCTGACAGGAATGTTAACTAGCATGCTAGCATACAAAAAAAATCGATAGCTGCATTCGTCACAAGTGGGAAAAATTTTAATATGCATGGCAATTTACTCCAATTGGCTTATTCGTTTGCTTAAACACAACGTTGATTCTGATTCCGCAGAACTGGGTTGGGTGTGAAAAAGTATTTGTTGTTAACATTCTTTTTTCATTCGGTTTTTCCAGTTTCGAGTCCTTTTTTAAAGCTGATCGTTTTGTGTTCATTTTGTTTAGTTCTTTTTTCCTAACAGATTTAATGCTTAGTATAGAGCTTAGAAAAATTCGCAGTGAGATAGGCAAGAAGTAAGGCATGTAGCAACATCAGCACGACAAAGGGCTCTCTTTTAAAGGCAAGGAAGGGCAAAAATATTTTAAGTAAAGTGATAGAGATTGCTGTATGAGTCGTACGATTTTTGAATCAAGCACGGGCAACGTCGGGCCATGCTGCTTGTATATATACACAATTATGGTTGCGGAGTCAACGAGATAGGGAGGACAACCCAACGACTAGATACACGAGTAAAACTACACGGGCCAAGTAAGATTAGGAATCATATCTTGGTTCCAAATGAACTGATCCCAAACACTTATGGATCCTCAATTTTTGAGCACCTTATAAAGAAAAATGTGTGCAACTGAATTTAGTGTTGACTGCTTTATTGTTTTGTCCCAATCACACTCCTTATTTTACTTAAAAGTGATGAAGTCAATGTATATCAAGTCTTGCAAACCTTCTATGTGTAAACAGCTGATTGTTTGCTGGGGCTTGCAATAATTGGCCTTTAGTAAATCCCACCGCCAATTTTTCCCCCTCTTATCAAACATTCGCAAATTTTGTGCTCCCGATTTAAAAAAATCCTTGCATCTATCTATTTATCTATCTATGTGTCTGTCTGTCTGTCTGTCTGTCTCTCTCTCTCTCTCTCTCTCTCTCTCTCTCTCTCTCTATATATATATATATATATATATATATATATATATATATATTTGAATAAAAGACAGACCACGTTAAGATTTTGGAAGTAAAGTCTGATGATCCAGATAGCTTATTACATGGAATCTTAACGTGGTCTGTCTTTTATTCAAACATATCTGCTCTGAATTTTACATTGAGCTCTCTGGATATCATCCTCCTCAGGTCTACCCATAAGGATTACCTAAGTTTGCATAAACTATATATATATATATATATATATATATATATATTTTAATTATGCCATGTAGTATTCAGCTAAATGTCTTTACAACAACATATATATAATTCAGTCGGGTTTTTATCCTAGCAAGCGGCAACCGGGCGTCTAGCCACATTGACGAGTTATGATACAGTAAAACATTCTGTCTGTGGATGATATATATATATATATATATATATATATATATATATATATATATATATATTCATGCTAGACGCAATCTTCAGGCCACGTTGACTAAATATTGCGTCTAGCATGAAACAGCCTGTCGCCTCTGAGTGTTGACTTCAATGTTCACTTTTATATTTTCATACGCTCTATCTCTGATATTGAGCACTTTATCCCATAAATATAGCACACCTCAAAACTATATTTCTTCATATATATATAAATATATATATATATATATATATATATATATATATATATATATATATATTAGATGATTAGATATTTTATGGTATGCAAGATATATGGGTTAAATTTCTCAGTATGATGGATAGAGTCTATGTAAGTATCAAAGTAGACACTGAAGACAACATTCAATGGAGACAGTCTGTTTTGTAATTAATACGCTATTGTGAAACTGCCGCAGCTGGGTGTTGACTCAATGTCCACTTTCACATATATATATATATATATATATATATATATATATATATATAGAGAGAGAGAGAGAGAGAGAGAGAGAGTATTTTTATCCTTCTCATAATGATCTTTTAAGTGCGGGATAATTATGAGTTAGAATTTATACCCCCCCTCAGTTTCTATTTGATAAAGCAAAATATACTGAAAATACTTTTAAATCTTTTCATTATTCTAATCTTTTCATTATTCTAATCTTTTCATTATTCTAATCTTTTCATAAAATCGACTATCAGAGCTTAAGGAACTTGAATCTTTAACTTCTCGGTATTTACCCGTGACTTCCTTACAAGGTGGGATGTGGCACAAGGCCTGTTTTTTTAATTGGGTTTTTCCGAGCACGTACGATCGGGCAAAAATTACTCGCATATACGGTATCGGGCAGTTGTCTACCTCCCCATAGCCTCGTCTGGCTTCTTCTCTGTCCAAATGTAGAGAGGTCGACTAGCAGATCTTTAAAGAAATCTAATCGTTAACTTCTCTTGCTCAGTAAGAGAGAGTGCTGTTTAAATCATCTACTACTCCATCTTGTGGGAGTGTTCAGCTACTCCACAACAGTTAACCCACCAGATGTCATTTTGTGAGGCTTGCGAGGTATGTTGCATGATCCAAGATTAAAATGTATTTTTAATTATTTATCAATGCACTTGCGATATATTTCGCCTTATTAAATTTATTTCCCGTTTAATTAGAACAGCACCAGTCCAGATTCATGTCGGATCCATTACGATGAACGGCTAATGCATTATTTGAATGTCGTTTTAAAAGATGTCTCACAAATGTATTTTCTATGTGATATATCTGTCATTAAAGGACGGGTGAGTGACTGATGCATTTTTGGTTTGTTATGTTTACAACTTTCCCGTGTTTTGCTCGGCATTTCACGCTTCTCTTGAAATTTCTCGACCATAAAAGACCTTCTCCTTTTTTGAGGAATACTTTTCTGTCAAACACAAATAAATTCCATTTCAGGCTGTAAACCAAAACGAAATATCCACAATTTAGTTCCCCTCTCCAAGACCATCGAAAAAAAAATCGATTAAAAAAAAAATTCTCACGTTGAAAATGTTAAAAAATTACATAAATATCGAAAAATGTATGAAGGCAATTCCTAAAACACAGGAAGCAAGAGGCATGAGAGGCAACTTCATCTTCCATTCAAGCACGTCTGCAATAGTTATAACTCTTAGTGTCACATTTGTTAATGAACTGTTTATTCCAACATTCAGTATAAAATATATGTGTCTTTATGCGGGCAGATTGAACTTGTCATCTCGGGAATGTAATCCCTCTAAGAGAAGGAAAACCTCCACTGCCTTGCGGTCATATCCAATCATGGAAAAGGCTTCGGGAGTAAACCCTGAGGACATTTTCCGGAGCCGCAATCCCTAAGAAAGTCCGATGATATTTTCAGCATCGGATTGGTAAATCCTGCGACTATACTGGTGTCAATCTGTATTGGACTCTACTTTTTCTTTGGACAACATCAGTGACGTGGAGAGAGGAGACCTGTTGCATAGCCAACCACCGATCTCTCATAAAACCTTGCTCAGGACTACGGCCTGGAAAGGACACTGCAGCGTCGTCTCAACGCGACGGTAAAACAAGGGATGCAAAAATCTCCTGATGGAAGGATTCTGAAGATACTTCTGCATGAGGAACAAGCCACTGGCAAGGGGGCGACCTTATATTCGCTTAGAGGACCTCTGCATAGACACCGAGAGTTCGGGAGACGTTTCTAAAGATTGTTCATGCTGGAGACGCGACTTACACCGAGGGCTGGAGCGGGGAGAGGAAAGACAAAGGAAAAACAATCGAGACTGTCACTCCTCTGTGGGTCAGTACAGCGATAGCTGATGCTGCGCCGCCATCAGCAGCTTAGGCACAACTATTTGGGTGCAGATCCAGAGACTCTCGAGATCGATGGGTGCCATACACCCAAAAGGACCCAAAAGGACCTTTCGTCCTGTGCTTGTTCTTGTCCTTTCGAAACAAAGCTGAGAATTTGGATTATAGTTCTTGTTAAACTGATTCCGATATTTCGCATTCATTTACACATAGTTTCTTAAGTAGTGCTACGAAGTTGGATCTACTAAAGTTTTCCACTGTCGTATATTTCATGTATTACTTCTGTGGTCTTGTCGAAGCCGAAACGGCCAAGGCTGATAGCATTTTTATTACGATCCCCTTCTCTAGATGCAATAATGCTTCATCTTCTTCTAGATGTTTCTGTATTGTATGTCTCTCCCTTATCGTAAAAATAGTTCTCTAACGTATTCGGTTCATCGTTGGCCTATTGTTTTCTTTTTATTGTCACTATTACTTTAATGGGGCGCATTAGCAACAAAGAAGTGTTAAGGGAACTAGAAATGAAAAAGGTGATTTATACACAGAATCAGACAGCTGGAAATGTAATGAGGTAGGAAGGATTGAAGAATTAGATATCGAGGCTAAGAGGGTCAGAGAAAGAGAGAGGGCAACCCTACCTGACCAACTTGCGTGAAAGGATGGCAGAACGGAGTTCTGGAGATTTGACAAAGAGACAAACGTTTATGAGAAGCTATGACTGGACACGCCCTGAAAGGACGCAGCACATAGGAGAAGATTTTGTCTTAATCAGCTAATGTTTTATATCACGTGACTAAAGCCACTAACAACGTCTTTTGAATAACTGCTATTATCATCATAATCTGTTAACTTTCCCTTCCGTCATGCTTTATATTAATTTATTTATATTATGAAAAAAAGGAAAATAAAATGAATCGTCGGAGATAATAAATGACTGTCGAAGGCGACGACGCATCTGTAAAGCCCAGAAAAAGCCCCCCCCCCAAAGCCTCGGTATGAAATGTAAATTAATGTTATAAAACTTAGTATGTGATTTGTGAAAATAAGAAAAATCGTAAATTTATCAGTAGTGATGGCATTCAATTGTCCAACCTTATTGATTATCGATTGATGTAAGCCGTGAAATGAATTCTGATCGAAAATTATCGATTGTTGTTTGGCAAAACCTATTTGAGATCCGGTAACGTGTATAACTAAAAGCGTTACGCGTTAGGGAATGAGGTCTCAGCGTAGCGAGTTTGAATTGAATCTTTTTTCATTTATTTCGCACTAATACTCTTGGAGAAGGCATGAATCCATTTTCATCCTGCTCTATAGTAAGACAAACTAGACTCTCTTGTCACTTTAAAGAGAAAATCCCTTGAACCCAAACACTCGTTAATAATAAAATCGATTCTGTTCTTTAGGAGAATGGCAACGGAATTAAAAATTTGCTTGAAAAATGATGGTCCCTGTCTTGATCCAAACACATCCACTGTTGTTACGGCGCTAGTTCATGTACTGCCTCTACAATCTTAATCGTTTACGCGATTCGAGACCAATTTCTACAATTGAGAAAGAACCCTAAAAAATAAATATATTCACCCACATTATCCCGGCTCTCAACATGATTTGCTTCATTTCCAATTCTCATAAAGAAGCCATTTTTCATCGCCAGTGAAAATATTGACTGAAACTAACATTTTTCTGAGTTGAGTGAAAAAAGACAAAACAAAACAGATGTTTAAATGCTGACCCGTGTTCGTTTCCCTAACTTCATGTGAAGGTTATTATAACTTTTGATATTTTTAGAAGGCTTGTAAATTATGCGTTACAGTTGACTACTTATACGAGCAGTAAAGTTTATTAAAACATTTCAACCAAAAAAAGGCAATAAAGTCACCTAGACGCAATAGATTACTGAATATGAAAGAATATAAGAAAAAGAAAAAAACACAATTAAGGAGAAAGAACAAGAAAAGAAAAGCAATTAAAAAGACATAAGATAACTATTGGCAACGGGTATTTATAATTGTGTGCGTGTGTCTGTCTAGTGTTTTTTTTTTCTATTCAACTGTGTGCGGTCAACCGGCGCAGCTGGGAGTCACAGGTTTCTAATTTATGGTTCATCTCTTTAAGAATATATTCCTTTTATTAGATAGATATCAGGTAGATTCTTTAAGAATGGATTCAAAGAAAGATGGCGATGTTACATAATTTTTTAGGCTTCTGTTTATAGTTGGTAATAACGTTATTATTAAGCTTTCAAGACATTTTCAAATTGAATAATTATGTGTTTTTTGTGTAACATTAGTGAAATCAAATTTCTGAAGTCGATGCAAAACAAAAGCATTTGATCGATTGTCCAAACGTAAGTCCCTCTTGTGTTCATAGATGCAGGCTTTTATATCACGTGATGTCTCCCCCTATACAAGCAATGATATACGTATCCTATTCTTTCATATTATTCTCTTTCTCTCCCCCACCTCTCTCTCTCTCTCTCTCTCTCTCTCTCTCTATATATATATATATATATATATATATATATATATATATATGTGTGTGTGTGTGTGTGTGTGTGTATATAAATAAAATTTTCAGACTCACTGAGTTTTATTTTAATATATTATTTCAATTACGTTCCTGAACTAGTTTCAATCAGCATGACCATTATCGGGAGCAAAAAATCCCTGATTGTTAGTAGCAGGGAACTACAGGAGTGAATGATTGTTTCTGAAGTGAATTTTATCTGTAGTTTTCATTTTTTTGTCGTTAATTTTGGTCAGTCCTTATTTTGGTTAAACGGCATCTATCAAGTTGTTTTTAAGAGAGAGGATGGAAGATTACTGACTTTCAGAATTCTCTCCTTGGTCATTTTGGCAGTTTTATTGGTTGGTGGGAATGTGATGTGAGGCGTAGAATCCATTTGTCTTCATGTTCCTTTAGTATTTTTCTGACTATTTCTATTTTTTTTCAATTATAGCGAATTTGGCATGGCTTTATAAAACCTTGTTTTTTTAGGCAGAAATGTTATTCTACAGGTAATAAACTTTCATGTGGAGCCGACTTGATCCAATTCCGATAATTATTAATTCTTGAGTAAAAGAGACATTCAGATTTTCCCACATATTGTTTCTGGAATAGTGGGCCTTTCTAATAGGTAAATTATGTTATGACTTCTACAGTTAGAGTTGTGGTACATAAGTGAACGAATTGGTGTCTCTAATGTGATTACAACATCAGCTTCTTTTCTTGTTACATGGTTGAGATAATCATGTTATTTTTTGTTTATTATGGGTTACCTTATCATCTGAAATTTGGTTACTGCTTATAATTTCCTTAATGTTTTTTGGTCTACGATATGCTAGACGGCCGGCTTCCTCAAATAAAGGTTTTAGGTCTGGTTTGAATCTTATAATCTTATCTATCTATCTATCTATCTATCTCTATCTCTCTCTCTCTCTCTCTCTCTCTCTCTCTCTATATATATATATATATATATATATATAAATGCAATCGTCAGGCCTGACAATTGCATATAGCATGAAACAGACTGTCGCCTCTAAGTGTTGACTTCTATGTTCACTTTATATTTACACACGCTCTATCTCTGATATTGAGCACTTTATCCCATAAATATAGCACACCTTAAGACTATATTTATATATATATATATATATATATATATATATATATATATATATATATATATATATATATATATATAAGGCTCAAACATTAATATTCCATGGTTATAATTTATTACATTGCAATCGTAATAACGATCAAATTTATCAGACCTACAAATTCAAAAAGAAATCGGAAAATATAACTCCGGGTATAAAAAATGAAATATTAATGAGAGTGTATGTGTGGGAGTGAGAAACAAGTGTGAGAGGGAAATGTATGAAAGCTATAGAGAGAGGGTGTAACAGAAGAAAGAAGAAAAGGAAGGCCTAAAGGTGAAGGTGGGGATTAAAATTTAACAGAGAGGAGTTTGAAAGAGAGGAGTTAAATAACGGTTTAAATGAGTGAGATACAGATAAATATGAATTATTTTTCGACGCCTAATTTGCTTCCGATTCTCTGACCTAAATTAAAATTTAAAAAAAACAGATACCGGAAACGTGTGCATACATTTGTGGTGACACTACGCGCAATATATCTATCCATCTATCTATCCATTTATCTATCTATCTATCTATCTATATATATATATATATATATATATTGACCATTAATATTATATAATATATATATATATATATATATATATATATATATATATATATATATATATATATATATATATGATAAAAATATAGTTATAAGATATGCTTTATTTATTGGTAAACAATGATTCATTATCAGGGATAGAGTGTATTTAAATATAAAAGTTGACATTGAGGTCAATGCCGGGACATATATGTTGTGCTCGATAATTTATATATCGTGAGGCATTATGGTATTTACGGTTTATCGTATTTGAACTTTATAGTATTTCGGCAATAACAGTTAGGATAATAATATAAACCAGAAACACAAGTACTTACCACCCATAATACCCCGTTGGCCAGCATATATAAATAGTCGTCTCGTCACAACGCACATGGTATCAATTTTGCGATCATTCATTAAACAGATTGTCGCCATTCGGCGTTGATCCCTGTGTTCACTTGTTTGTGTCTGTGTGTCTGAGTGTCATGTGCGCACGCGCGTCTGTGTGTGTGTGTTGCCGTCCACTGACTTCATCTCCAATTCAATTCCGTTTATCAGTATATTATTGAGACCCCGCCCCCGTTTGCTGTATTTTCTACATAAAAACAACAGGCATTACTTTTGGAGCAACTCTCAAATACATCATATCACTGTCAGTAGTTTACTGTTGTGCCGTTCGGGGAAATAAATAGGTGGCAATATCTTCGGAGAGTTTATGTATAGTGTGAAAATATTACCCGTAATTTTTACTGTTGTACTGAAAATCAAGAAAAAATTCAGATTATATATATATAAAATGGGTTCCAACATTTTGCGCAGTAACATTTTTTCTTATTTCTTTTTATTTGCAAAATCATTCGATCAGGATATTTGACAACACTGACTTGCGCACGTATACTCAATAACACGTCGTTCTGCGCAGCAGTACAGAAATGGCAGCCATTTGTGTAGTATTGGTGCGTTGTCTCGTGTGCATGCTGTATTGCATATTAATGCAATGTGACAAGGCAAATATTATTCAAATGGTTCATGAAAGTAAAATACGGGGATTTCTCAAATCCTTGACAGGGTCCATCGTACAATCAAGAAATTTATCACAAACGCGGCTGCATGCATTGTGCAAAGGAATGATACTGAAACTTTTGATTTTCACTCGGTGAATGGAAACCTGAGTGAAAATTAAAATGTGGCATCATCCACTTATGATTCGTTAAAAAGTGATTCGAAACTACTGGGATTCTAAATATGCCTAACAAATCACAAGAATATTTAATAAAATGTTTGTATTAAACTAACTGTTTTTCTCTCTTTTTAGTTGTGTCTTCTCGTTAACTATATTAGCTGAAGCAAGAAAATATGTAAAACTAGATTTTCGTAAGGTTCTGGTCGTAGATGAATGTAGAGTGATGTCGGAGAACCATGGCAGTTGGCGGAAAATTATCCTAAATCTGTTAGGTTGCAATCTCAGCAAGGAGATGGTTTTGAACGAGCATTATTGATAATGAGTTGGTTAGACTATGGAAAATGATTGATGACATTAAAATGACTTCCTCTGCCTGCAATAAATTCCTAAAAAAACAGCCTTCAGACATAGCTTAAGAAGAAAAAATCGTCTTTAAGCATGAAACCGCTCCAGCTCACGCTGTAGGTGCAATAAATGACAACTTGGGTAAATTAGTGTATAACGACGAGGTGCATATGATATGGCCGCCATTTTCCTAAGATATAAGCGCTATCAATGAGGTTTAGAGTGTTGTAAAGCGTTTTGTGAGAACACAAGGAACGCGTATTCCCCAAAAAGCTTGTTTGCGTGTTAAATATTAAGTTGTTTTTTCTCTTCAAAAGCTGTTGCCCAGCACGTTTAAGCGAACGTGACTTCGCACTAACCTTCCATAAACTTAGAACTGTATCCTGGCGTATTTTCATGGATATAACCCCCTTCTGGATAATACGATACGGTACGTTTAAAAAACGTTTTGCGGCTGATTTTAAATACTTAAAAATGCTCACTGACTTTATAAATGCCCCGTATAAAATCTTGAATTTTTAAGGATACCCTAATCGTAGACTGACTTTTCAGAAGACGGGAGCAACAACATAATTTAAGTTAAGATAATACTATACGAATATTAGATGTTTCCAAAGACATTATTGGTTTTTCCTCTTGAGAGGAGATTGCTTCAAGTCATTAGAGAGAATGGAAATTATATTGAAGAATGCAGTTAGTTTACAACTTTTGCATCCAGCTTGTCATGAACCATTTTGTGTCATTTCTCTGAATAAAACAAAGTCATTGATTTTTTATCCTTACAGTTACATTAAATTTTTAAGATGGCAGCATAAAAAGTAAAAAAAGTTATGAATATATTTATATATTCAAGCATAAAATCAATTCTAATTTATGCTGCGAACTCACATATCGAGATATTCCAAGTTACTAAAAAAAACTTATCTTTCATCAATATTTCTTGACTTCCTAAACATTACATACTATATATATATATATATATATATATATATATATATATATATATATATATAATGACAAGTGGAATATTTTTTCGCAATGCGTTCGTTTCGTTCCTCGAGGACCTTCATCAAAGGAACGAAACGGATCGTAAATATAAGTTTTCCTCTTGTCATTTCTTATATCAATATTACATCCGCAGTTATACATAATTATATTTCAATTTTTGCACACACACACATCTATCTATTTATCTAGCTAGCTAGCTATCTCCATCTCTCTCTCTCTCTCTCTCTCTCTCTCTCTCTCTATATATATATATATATATATATATATATATATATATATATATATATGTGTGTGTGTGTGTAAGTTTCGTTGAAAACGTCTGACAAGGTGTAGTGTTTAAATTTTTTATATAATTTCTCATGTGTTCGTATTTTTTTTCTTCGGTTGTCCGAATGTTTTCCAACCACTTTCGGCTATACTTTTCGTCATTATCAACGAAGAATTTTATTTTACATGTAACTGAATATAATCATTGTTATACGTATATATCTAGGAATCTATGTATCTGGGAAGGTTTCATTTTCCAAACACGCGTCTTGGAAAATAAAACATTCCTATGACTCTAGATATATATAAAACGGATTGCTGCGTAAATACACAATTTCATGTATATCCCCCTTTTTTCTTTTTTTCTTTTCTTTCCTTTCTCTATCTCTCTATCTCTCTTTCTCTCTCTCTCTCTCTCTCTTTCTCTCTCTCATCTTCTGATTTTTAAGTTTAGAC
This sequence comes from Acanthosepion pharaonis, assembly GCA_903632075.3. Lineage (NCBI taxonomy): Eukaryota > Metazoa > Mollusca > Cephalopoda > Sepiida > Sepiidae > Acanthosepion > Acanthosepion pharaonis. The sequence goes on from CAHIKZ030004834.1 coordinate 842,332, forward strand.
TATATCGTCTTTTATTGTCGGTTTTTAATTGAATTTAGGTTAGCGAATCAGTAATGACTTATGCATCGGAAAATAAGTCATGTTTATCTGTATCTTACTCAGTCTTCTCTTTAAAACTTCTCACTGTTAAGTTTTAATCTCTACCTTCACCTTTAGGCCTTCCTGTTCTTCTATCATCTGTTACCCCTCTCTAAAGCTTTCATTTACCTCTCACCCTCGACCCCTACTCTCATACCTACACTCTCACTAAATTTTTTATTCCCGGAGTTATTTTTTCTGATTTCTTTTTCAATTTGTAGGTCTGATGAATTGGATCGTAATTACGATTGCAATGTAATAAATTATAACCACGGAATATTAGTATTTAAGCCTTTTTATATTCTGTCTTGGACATTTAGTTCTACCTGGAGTCTATCCTCTTTGAAATTTATATATATATATATATATATATATATATATATATATATACCCAAGTATATAATTGGTATATACGGAATGAATTCCAATAACCAACAATTACTATTCTTAAAAGTGTGCTCAATACAAAGTAGAGCAGATATAATTATTATTTATAAAAAAATTATAACATAAGTAAGTTATAATTTTTATAAATAATAAATATATATATATATATATGTGTGTGTGTGTGTGTGTGTATTTATATATTTTAAATATATGTGTGTGTGTGTGTGTATTAACCACTAATATTATGATTATATATATATATATATATATATATATATATATATATATATATATATACAGTGCTGTTCGATAAAAGTGATTCACCTTATTTTTTTTTACTAAAAATATTTTTTGTCTATTGTTTTGGGGGTTAAAATAATTTTTTTAATCTTACTAATATAAAGACCTCTTCCTGACAACATAGGAAAAATTTTATTCACGCTAAGGTATTCTATTGATAATTATAAATTTGGATATAAATGAGATTCAGGAAAAAACTCTGTGCAAAAAAAGTGACTCGGATATCGCATTCTAATGATTAAACTGTTAAATTTAAAGAGCTTTTGACAAAATATTGAAAACTATTTTACAATACACTCAGAACAATAAATCTAGAGTATTCCAAAATATTCCAGAAAGCCCCATACAGTATAAAAACAGCTTGAAATAGCCACTCAATTTACTAACCAGATGAAAGGGTACAAATACGCATCAGAACCACTTAAGGCATCTATTATTGCCCTCTCAAAAGCAGGCAAGTCTACGAGAGAAATTACAGAAATTGCTATAACCTCGCAATCAACTGTCTCTCGAGTGCTTAGGGCACATAGTGATGCCACTCCTGCTCCAAGGAAGGAAACAAGAGGACGAAAGAAAAAGATTGATGATAGAACTGGCAGGGTAATCAAGAGAGAAGTTGCGAAGAATAAGACTATAACTAACCAAGCAATTGCAGCCTGTCTAAGCGGAGAGCAAGATGTTAATCTTGCCTCTTCAACAGTCCGTCAGAACAAGGTTACAAATCTTGTTGGAACAAGGCTACAAATCTTGTACACGAAGGTTTAAGCCGCTAATAAGCAAAGCCAACAAAGCCAAGAGACTTGAATGGGCTCACTATTACAAAACGTTCACCGTAGAAGACTGGAAGAATGTTCTCTTCTCCGATGAAGCGAAAGTTGAGCTAAATTCAAAGGATAAGGTGAGTCACTTTTATCGAACAGCACTGTATATATATATATATATAGAGAGAGAGAGAGAGAGAGATAGAAAGATATATGTGTGTGTGCGCACGCGTGCGTGTGTGTGTATATATGTATATAATCTCTCTATATATAAATGTATAAACGTTGCAGGTTATTCAATAAAGCGACACTCAGTTTCGATGAAACCTCAGTGCAGCCACGAAGATAGGTGCATTCGTAAAATTGGCGGTTCTTGTTCAATTAATCTATCACAGGTCTACAATGTCGGTTCAACATATCTTTGGCATTGTGGAATCACAGGTTGATAGGTTCTAAGATACTCCACACCTAGTAGTTCAAAGGGCTTTAAATAAGGAAAGTCAGGAGATGCTATTTTAGTAATGATATGATGATACAATCGTGCAAGTTCTCCGCTTGAGTTACGTGGACCACGTGAAAGGGATCCGGATACAAATACAATGAATACAACTAATAAATCGATCAAGGTTTTGATAAAGGCCTTGTTAATAACTGTGAGGTCCTACTGGAAGATGATGGTATGATATGGCCCGAGATTTACTTGACACACCGCCACTGAGCCAGGTTGTGACAAGGTCAGTTTTTAACGTGAGGACGCGAGTGTTTCCACTCAGGCTACTGGCCAAAGCTAGTCTAAGCTGGTCACAGCGCCTCTAAGCTGGTCACAGCGCGTCTAAACTGGCCACAGTGCGTCTAAGCTGGTCACAGCGCGTCTAAACTGGTCACAGCGCGTCGAAGCTGGTCATAGCGCGTTTAAACTGGTCACAGCGCGTCTAAACTGGTCACAGCGCGTCGAAGCTGGTCACAGCGCGTCTAAACTGGTCACAGCGCGTCGAAGCTGGTCATAGCGCGTTTAAGCTGGTCACAGCGCGTCTAAGCTGGTCATAGCGCGTCTAAACTGGTCACAGCGCGTCTAAGCTGGCCAAAGCGCGTCTAAACTGGTCACAGCGCGTCGAAGCTGGTCACAGCGCGTCTAAACTGGTCACAGCGCGTTTAAGCTGGTCATAGCCCGCTACTATATGGTGGGGAGAATGCAAAGGAGGAGAGACGGTCTACGGCACGGAACAGATACTGCATCTTCAGCATCTACTTCTGCTCCCCTGGCAATTCCTTCAGAAGAAACCGGAAAGAGAGCCCCTGGTATGATGTAGCTCTGTTCGTTCGTGATGATCGTATCATTATATAAGAACTTAGCATGCATTAACTTGGTATATATGTGGGGTCTGAGCAGTGTCACCTACATCCCCCTCTTTCCTCTGACGACTTTCAAGACGTTGTAGATGGAGCATCTTGCTACGTTTACAGCGTGATTTCTGATTTTCTAAACCAGAATCTGTACGTCGTTAGGCTAGAATCTTTATACGGCTGAAAATATTAAATTTAGTCCACGCGATGTAACATTACGTCCGGTCGTTATCCATTTATGGTTCTTCAAAGATGTCCTCTCAGATACCAGCGTTTCCCTCCCATACGCAGGTTATATATATATATATATATATATATATATATATATATATATATATATATATATATATATTTGGTTGGAAGTGTGGCGGAAATGTCGCGTGACATTTTCAGCGGAAAAAAAAATAATATAACATGTATACATTCACGAGACATTCACGAGACATTTCCGCCACACTTCCAATCTTTAAATTTCAACATACAAATGCGTATGTATAGACACAACACCACCCGTATACATACATATGTCATATCCGAAACTGCCCACATATATTTATATATGTATGAGTCCTGACGGACGACCAAGTATGTATATGTGTTTGCATACATCGTCTGACATAAGCGACAAAGTTTCCCCCACCACTTCCACGATAACACCAATACACGCAATCTATATAAACCCAAATTTTTTAAAAAATTAATCAGTTTGTCTGACGATCGCTAAAGCGTGAAACCCAGGGTCACAAACTCACATCTATCCAACCAAATATGTTAGCTCTATCTCTGATATTGATCGCTTTCTAATAAGTACCGCGCTTATAATATATAAATAATTATACATATATATATTTATTTATATTTATATACACTTTTCACACACACACACACACACATATATATATATATATATACAAACTAGAATTATGATACACTTACATACATAAGTTATACACACGAACGCTACTTGGCAAGACAGTCACAAGTTTGCTTAACTATTGAAAAAAACAAATAACCCAAACATTTAATAATACCAGAATTTGATCTCTTTTTTTCTTATATTTTTCCATCTTGTTTATTCTTTCTTTCTTTTTATCTAAATCTTATTCTCTAATGAAACTTTAATGAAAACGAAACATATTAGATTTATAAACTTTTTTCATTTACTTATCCTATCATCCTGTTGAATTCCATGGAAATTTCTGACAATCTCTATATTCGATAGTTCTACCTGTTCATGCCTTTACCGCTCGGAAACGCCATGCTAACTACTCAGGGTCAACGCATCCTCATTCCCATCGTATTCCATTAGTAATGAGGAAGTTCCACTCGGACAGCTTCATCCCTAGAATCGCTACTTTATGGAACAGACCTCCGAGAGGAGGCTTCGAGGGCATTAGAATCTTAACCTTTTCCAGTTAACCCTTATCTATCCTACATATTCTCATAATCTGCAATTATTTTCTCATCTTACATCCATACAACAATCTCATTTAATAACACTCTACCTTGAGTGGCTTATGGGCATTGTATTGGGTGAACATTTAGTAAGAAATATAGGTAGACAAAGAAAGAAATGGTGATAAGGTGAAAATATTAAATAAAGGCATCGAGAGAAAACCATGATATTAAAATGAAAATTTCACATCCTATATAGTGGAAACCGGACGGCTATGCCACACTGATGAGCTGTGATACAGCAAAACAGTCTGTCTGTGGATAACAATATATATATATATATATATATATATATATATTCATGCTAGACGCAATCTTCAGGCCACGTTGCCTAAAGATTGCGTCTAGCCTGTCGCCTCTGAGTGTTGACTTCAATGTTCACTTATATATTTACATACGCACTTTATCCCATAAGTATAGCACATCTCAAAACTATATTTCTTCATATATATATATATATATATATATATATATATATATATATGGTTAAATATAGTTTTATGGTGTGCTAGATTATGGGTTAAATTTCTCAGTATCAGGAATAGAGTCTATCAAAGTAGACACTGAAGACAACATTCAGTGGAGACAGTCTGTTTTGTAATTAATACGCTATTGGGAAACTGCTGCAGCTGGGTGTTGACTCTAATGTCCACTTATAGATAGATAGATAGATAGATAGATAGATAGATAGAGAGAGAGAGAGAGAGAGAGAGAGAGAAATGGTGATAAGTTGGAAAATATTAAATAAAGGCATCGAGAGAACGACGTGAATTGATTTTTTTGAAAGTATGAAAGAGGAAATTAAAAAGAATAAAATAATAATAATAATAATAATAATAATAATAATAATAATCTAAGCGAACTATTAAAGGAAAGAGTGACCGAATATAAGGAATGTAAGAAAGAAGAGGAAGTAGAACGAAATAATGAGAGAAAAGATAAATGAAGTTTAACTTGAAAAAAGTGAAGGATTAGAAAATGTAAAATATTGTCAAGAAACAGAAAGCAAAAAAGAGTAATATCTTAAACATTCCCTGAGAAGGAAATCAACCGAAGAGAAAGAAAAAAAAATATCACACAGATGGACATTCAATATAACAAACTCTCACACTTCAATAAAGAAAAACGTACCAGAAATGAATGTGGTTAAAACAACAAAAAAATGTTAAAGTGCATATTACAAAGAACAATAACAGATTTTTTGAAAAATTGTTGAAAGATTGCCACAGATATAATTTAGCTCAAAAGTGCATGCAAGGTAAAAGTAAATGAGAAAATAAATAAGAAAAGAAAAAAAAATATCATAAAATGAAATGTAAAAAGAAAAAAAATTATACGACCTCAAAACAGTCCCTTTTCATCGACAGAGAATATAAAACCCGTTCGAAATGTCGATGAACAAATATTCATTCTATTTGCAGTTTTTTTTTCTTTCATGATTCTTTATCGAAAAAAAAAAATTAAAAAAGAAAAGTTAAAAAAAAGATAATAGGAAAGGAAGATATAAAGGCACGTAATCTCACATATTTGAACAACGATGATTTGTATAGCAGATTGCTACAGTTTTTATTCTAAATTGTATATGACATTGCAGCATATTTTCCCCCTTTTCCTTATTTTAAGATATCCTCTTCTCAGATTAAGTTCACATGCAGAGAGACGGTTAACAAAACAATTTCTATATTATGACTATATATATATATATATATATATATATATATATATATATATATATATATATATGAGTGTCTGTGCTGTGTGTGTCTAGGTATACGTATGTGTACGGCGTGCATTATTTCGATGTAATTTTTCTCTTCTTAATGTTTGCGCATTTGTGATGAGCCTGCAAAAGAATTATGATTAATTGTGAATTTAAATGCAAAGTCAGATGGATATTTCGGTTGCATCAAGTTTATAAACCAAAGCTTATTCGTTTTGTAAATGGAATATTTATTTCTGTATGTGTTCAGTGCAAATATTCTTTTTTAATAATTTCACCATCGATCGAGGCAATAAAGCCACGAAGAATTGAAAAGAAAAGACATTACTAAAGGGAGAGAACAAATAATGAATAGGTATTCAGAAGACCTAAAATAACGATAGAGATTGCATTTCAGTTTTTGAAAATGAACGATGACTGGAAATCAAAATGTCGGAAAAGAGTCCCACAAGAGATAAGTACAAGAGTGAATATAGTTAGCATAGAACTTACGTTTACATATAACAATTTCAACTGTATTATTATCAGACTTTGCTGCCAATTGGCCTTAAATTTGTAAAATCGAGCTATAAAAGAGAAAAACGCATCAAAACTTTGTCATGAAAATATCTATAGAAAAGAGACAACCCGTTATGTTACTGAAGCAGAAAAGTGACAGAAGCTGAGATGCCAGGTCAGGGGCAAAAACATTGCATATTCTCCTCGGATTTTATCAGTAATCTCTAAATACATAGCAGGGGCACCAAATCAGATCAAATGTGGTAGCAATATCAAAAGCAAGGACGAAAAGTGGACTTATAAATACATGGAGTCAAATTTTCGAGCAACAGATCTGGCAATGACTTCAATATATTCCCACTTCATGTCAGCGGGAAACGTTAGCCCTGAAAGGTACAATGAGTGATTCGACTGGAGGTTAGCATCAGCCATGCTGAAAATTGGAACTATTTAAATTAGATTAAATCATCGCTCGAAATCCCAGGGTATGGAACTGGTAAATTGTTTTTACTGTGATTTACATTAAATCTTTTTATTTATTCTTTCAAGCTTGTAGACGATATAAAATATTGTTCTAGATAAACTTTTACTCAAATATTTATATACACTTAAAATAACATTTAAAAAATATATATATATATATATATATATATATATATATATATATATATATATGTGTGTGTGAATAAATGAGAAAAGTGGACAAACTATTCTTAGCCGCCGATGTTTTGTCCTCTGAGGAAATTTATCATGGGAATGGAGAATTTATTTTATCATTGGTTTATCAAGAAAGCAGAATCTATCTATCTATCTATCTATCTATATATATATATATATATATATATATATATATATACAGAAAGAGAGAGAGAGAGGGGGGGAGAGATTTCTCTGTGTGTGTGTGTGTGTGTGTCTGTGTTTAAAATAGGATACAAACTTGAGAACTTTCCTGAGTATTCATCACGTGCTTGAAAGATTCAATCAAAACACGTGGAGGACACAAAGTCCCCAAATTCAAAGTCTGACCAAAAATAAAATGAGTAATAAAGTCCCTCAGTGGACAAAAGACGTTGGCTAATTATAGTTTTTCTTCTTGTCATTTTTTATTCATTTTGTCTGCTTTACAGACACACTCTATATGAGAATATACATACAGGGCACGATGTGTAAATTGTCGCCATTTTATAATTTCAATTTCGCGCATGCGCGTTGTTTGTTTCTAATTATGTCGACTGCACAGTATAGAGTCAGTTGAGCACTGGCATGCTGTACTACTTGGCATTCGGAAGCTTCAATACGAACATTTCAGTGTTTCGGTGTCAGTCTGAAGACAGTCCAAAGGATTCAGAAAGAGTTGGAGGAGTTTAATGGTGATTACGAAGGTGTTTGGAGTGATCACTAGCGATGGCAACATTATGCCTCAATTCATCTCCCCACAGGCCTCAAGCCCAACACGGAGGCCTACACCATGTACAGTTGTAGAGATAGTGCTGCCCTGGGTTAAGAGGGTGGCTAATGAAAGACCCCTATGTCTGGCAACAGGACTCTGCACCATTCCATTCAAGCAGAAAAACAAAGACATGGCTGTCAGACAATTTTGCGACAATATCATCCCTTACATCTGGTCCCCCTAACTACACCCCCCCTGCGTGGGGCGCAGTTGAACGAGGGATCAACAAAACTCCTTGTTACACAAAAGATGAACTGCAGGCAAGAATTATGGCAGCATTGACCAACTTAAACAAGGAAACCGTCCCGAAGAGTTGCAGGAGATTCCAATGGCCGTGGTTGAAGACAATGATGATTTTATTGAACAAATTTACTCTTTATTATTTCAAGACATTTTTGTGTAATTATCGTAAATATATCTGATAAAATGAGATGCAAGTGATATTTTCATTTTTGCGTAATTTAGACGACGATTTATACATCGCACCCTCTGTTTATATATATATATATATATATATATATTCAGTTGTATGTGTATTTTAGCTCTATCACTGATATTGAGCACTTTCCAATAAGTACTCCGCATATAGAATAATAATAATAATAATATATATATATATATATATATATATATATATATATATATATATAATAAAGAGAGAGAAAGAGAGAAAGAGAGATATTTATTGTTTCCATACAAGAATTTGCATATATATCATATTACATATTATATACATATTGTGTGTGTGTGTCTGTGTGCGTGTCTGCGTGTTTGAACATCCTGAGATAGGTAAATAGATATAAGCCCGCTGATATACGCTTTTTTCCCTGGTTTTCCTTTTTGATGTGTTTTCGCTTAAATAAGCGCTGAAGTGAAAATCAATACGAATTCTTCTGTTTCTTTTCCCAGCCCCTAATGTAACGGGAAAAACTGAAACTTGTTCGTGAACTTTTCACAGCTCTTTATCGGATGTGCTATCAAATTTTTCAATCCCTAGCACAACCCTGAAGAGAATACGCTCCACACGAAGCCTGGGAAAGAAATTTAAGCAGTCTCTTGGTGGTAAAAAACTTAAATAAAATATGAGAAAGCGGAGACATAACGAAAATTACTGTCAAATGAAAAAGTGGGTGTAAGTCCCACCTTAAGCGGCCAGCCTTTTAATTAACTCTTGTAAAAAAGATTGTTGATAATTTAGAAGTTTAAACAATCAAACTATTTTACCAATAACAACGAAATAAAATTTGGTTGAAAAGGTTAATTCTGGATTTCGTCTTGTTCTGACCAACATTTTCCAACTCTTGGTGGATTTCTTTTACTTCTATATTGTTGTGGCCTTGTTAGGGGCCAGAAATAAAGACACAGAGAGAGGAATTGAGTTAAAGAAATATATTAACAGAAACAGTAATAGAAACATATCCAAACGAGAGTGTTACAACAAGAATGTTCGGTCCGACTGTCAGAGCGGACTGCTGGAAACTTCCCTCTTTAAAGGGCAATACCTGCTCCTATTCATAGCTGGGGGAGTCCATGCGTGCGTGGGTACATTACCATAACTTATATATAGAAAAATGAATCCTATTGGTATTTCGGCAATATTGTTTTAATGATTTGTTTTTCCTGTGAACTTTCTGATGAATTGGATTTCACCAAATCTGTTTGTACACGTTACAGCTACTTAACAGATGAACTGGAAAGATTTATGTAAAAGAAATGTGTCAATTTTTTCCATTGATAAAATATTCCGGCCATCTAAACCCCCAGTATTTACGACTTTTGATGGAGGGGAAATTATTTTCAGTTTTTGATACAATTCAAAGGGAATTAAGGACTCTCTCTCTCTCTTGTAACGGCATTAACCGTGGTGGGTTGAGCCGGCTCCAATATTGGAGTTTCATGGAAATTTGGAATTCACAAGCGGTTCCCAAACCCGCATGTATAGCACATGAGATTTGATTATAGTGGTGAAGGTTTCGTGCAGAACCAACCACACTTTTTGAAGGGCCGATTACAGACCTGGTGCACTACGTACCACAAGGTCCCCAAACTACCCTCCGCAGGTTTTGAATTCAGAGTTTTCCTTCTCCTAGACCAGTTGCCATCCAAGGCTATAGAACTCAGTCTGTCCTGCTATTTACCCATAGCTGGAGGGAGAAGAGGATTCGCACATTTCCCAATGGTATTAGCACGTGCATTACCATATAAAAACTGATCCAAAAAAAGTCCAATCTATTTATTATTACGGAGCAAATAGTTACTACACAATAAAATCTAAAATTATAGGGAGTAGACTTATTTCAACCGACAAGATTCGTCAAGTCTTTTTCAACTTTGGTATAGACTGAGTTCCTGTCGAAATTAGAAACTTAACCGTGATAGCTTATATATATATATATATATATATATATATATATATATATATATATATATATATATATATTAAGCGATTCACCCCAAGCAAGGCGGGCAGCCACTAGAACGCAAGGGGTTACAGAAGATTTGGAGCAAGATCAGATAGGAGTGATAGAAGAAAGGATGAGGAGAACGATAGTGGATAGATCAAGGAAACTGGAGATGTCGATTGTCATTACATTTGAATAGTTGGACATTATAGCTCTTAGGGAAACTGGAATATATATATATATGGCAAATGAAAAATCGTTTCATTGAACCGAGATTATCCGTTTCTCCTTTCTACGTTTCATCAGATCAAAAATGAAAGAAATATGTGTGTGTGTATTTGTGTGTATGCTTAATCATTAGTATTTTTTCTGCTAAGCTAGGGTTTCTCGTGATGAAAGAAAAGAATGAATTCCCCCCCCAAAAAAAGAAAGAAAGCCGCAATTTTCCATTTGTCACACTCTTCGAACTTTTCTGCATACAGTATCCTATTTTGCACCCACCCACAAACAAATACACACACACACACACATATATATATATATATATATATATATATATATGCTTTCTTACCCTTTCATGATTTTAAGTTTTATACTGTAGCAATGATTAGGCGGTTCTGTAAGTAAGATGGTTCAAATGCAAATATAACCTGAGTAAGACATACTGAAGAAATAGAGGTTGGAGAATTTGAGACTCACAGGATATGTTGAAGGCAAGAAAGAAGCAGCAACTAACCTACGTAATAATCTTGTTTAATTTTGTGGCAGAACAAGGAATTGGTAAGATAATGGAAGGAAAAAACTATAAAGGAGAGCTATGATCGCCCAGTTTCTGAAGGGACAAGACACAAAGAAAATGAAGAACGATGCATTGAGGAAATATTTACCATTCCAATGGTAATTGTATCCTTACTTCATCGCGTAATGGTTGCTACCGCATGAAACTTAATGGCGGGAGAAACAAAGCACTATAAGCAAAATGTACTAAAAAATTAATTATTATATGTATCGAAGATTATGATTATTTTTCTACGATAGCACATTTCGTGAAACATGCACATGCATTAGTACACACACGCATAGACATATATATATATATATATATATATATATATATATATATATATATATATATATGTATGTATGTATATTTGATCTTTAATTACGTTAAAGTTACGGTAAAATAGTGATTCTAATCTCCCGAATAAATGCATTAAATCTAATTAGGTGATTTCATATGGATTGCATATTTTTATTTCTTACTTTTCATAGCTCTCCTAAAAGCGAAGTATAAAATGTTTGATAATTATCGTTTCGGGTCAATAAAGTGTAATGCATTAGGATTTATCTATATCGATATACTGTAATAATTCATTTTCTATACCACTAACACCTGAGTCTCTTAAAAGCCAATAAATTAGCTCATTACAGACGATCAGCTATATAACATCCGTGAAAATAATTTCTATGTTTTAAAATAACATGTTAGTCTCAATTATCTCGCTTTTTTACAAGTTAGATTTTCATATATTATTTAACTGTATGAAATTTAAAAATTATATCTTTTTTTCACTGCATAGAATTATCTCTTTATGAAGATGGCTTAACTGTATTTTATGTTGTGTCTGTATTTAAAGTGAAACTATCTTGGCAACTGCAAAATAGTGACTGAAATTTGAAGCTGAATATACCTTGGAGACATTTTTTTCCAGAAAATTGCAGCATTTTTCGCAAATCTTTTATTCATAAAGCAAAATTAACCTGTCATCAAAACTCTCTTCCTGGCTTTGTATGACCTTACGTGATCTTTCAGCTAAATTGCGTATATTACATATATAATGGCAATATAAGTCTTTTCCGGCTCCCTTGTACATTAAATCTTTCGTTTGACGCAAAAGTTTCCAGCATTTCTGAAAAATATCTTTTTGATATATATTCCCTACATCGTTACTCAGTCATCAAATTATTTGCAGGTTTTTCTCGTAGCTCAAAACCATCTTTCAGCTAAATTGTAAATTCCACCATAAAAGAAAGATTCCACTAGAATTTTTTCGAGATATTCAAATTCTTGCAATTTCAATAAAGAGGGTAACATAGAGTGAGAACAAATTAATCTGGACATGAAATATCTGAAGAATACATGTTGAAAAATATTCCATCTAATTTCCTGTGTTGCAGTTCATATTTTTCTGGAGGAAGAACGCGATAGAATGTTTGATTGAAGTATTAGTTTTTTAAGATAATTTTTTGTTTATTCCAATGACCCCATTTATCGCCAACGGTAAGCTACAAAATTTCGTTCAGATGGCAAAAAATCCTTAATGAAGAGGCACGTTGGAGTAATGGAAAGCGGCTTGGATTGAGGAATCGGAGAGCCGAGTTCGAATTTCAATCGAATCCATTACATTCACTTACGTGCTAATACCTTTGTGAAAGGTATGTATCCTCTTCTTCTCCCTCCAGCTATGGGTAAATAGCAGGACAGACTGGGTTCTATAGCCTTAGATGGCAACTGTTCTAGGAGAAGGATGTGGCACCATGCATCCTGACGATTTGAAAGAAATATTTATAGATATATGATTTGCTTTTTTACGGTTTATCAACTATTTGAGGATTATTTAAGGCCGAAAAATATTTTAGATTTTAAGAATAATTCTTTCCTTGCATTCAGGCGATTTGGGTGAAAGAAAGAGAAAACGAAGAAGAAAGAAAGAAAAAGTAATACGAGACGGGTCATAGGCGAACACACACACATACTCGGCTTAAGAGACGGGCATAAGGAGGAGAGAGGTTATTGTTGATAGGTATCAGATGTCGAAAATATCTAGGTCACCTACGAACAAGCGTTGACCGATTTCCGCTTGTCCACGAAAAATGGAATTTTGTTATCAATGGATGTCACCAAAAAGAAGAAATCCATTGTTGAACATTGACGAAACACAGACAGTCTTCACTGGGTGTGGAGAATTAAAATCCCACACAAGTAGTTTTCACTGGCTAAGTTTTTCTTTTGACAGAATAGACTTTTGCCCTGCGATAATAAAGATTTTTTGTTATCAACACATGGGCCGAAGGAAAATGAAATATTTTTATTTTTGCTTTGGAGACGCCAAGTTGGCTAAGAAAATTTCTTTCTTAGGCCATGTCCAATTAGCGATAAACTGCTTGACAAACGCCACGTGTTGAAACCGAGGGTTGTCACCTCGGCCGCTCATGATAAAGGCGATTTAATTAATTTTTTTTTTAGTTAAGCAAGGTATTTCTTTCCCAAAACAAAGCCACGGGTTGTTCACGCCCGACTAAGACGTCATTGGCCAAGTGGATCACATGATGCACGAAGGAGGAGGAAAGATACCCGACCAAGACGTCATTGGCCAAGTGGACTACGTGACGCACGGAGGAGGAGGAAAGATACCCGACCAGGACCTCATTGGCCGAGAGTGGTCACGTGACGCACGAAGAAAATCAGTCGACGCCTCTATCCAGAGTGTAAGTATGAGAAGCCGATACGAAGAAGTGGGGAAGGTAGTGCACGCCCCTCAGAAGCACGGTAAGAGAGTAGGAGTGAGAAAAGAGTTACCAAAAATGGAAAAGAGTAGAAAATCCCTAACCAGAAATAAGAAGGGTGGATATGTATTTAGAATTATCGAAGAACCCCCGACGCCAAACAGATCCACCCCGGTTTTTGTCGGCGTCAATAAAAGCGAGACCCCAACCGACAGAAATCAGTTCGTTCGCCCCAAGCGGGCAGAAGAGGCCAGTTCGTTTGGCCCTGAGTGCCGAGTTCGTTCGCCCCAAGTGGGCAGAAGAGGCCAGTCCGTTTGGCCTGAGTACCGAGTTCGTTCGACCCAGCTGGCGAGAAGAAGTTAGTTCGCGCACCGACGGCAGAGATGAGTGCCCAGTGAGCTGAGCCCCGGACGGCAGGCAGAGATGAGTGCCCAGAGTAGTTCAGACTCTGGAGAGAAGAGTTGAGCCCCGGACGGCAGGCAGAGATGAGTGCCCAGTGTTGAAACCACATCAAGATAGCTGACCAAGATTCACGCACACTTTTGGACTCTTCTTCAACCAAGAACAAGTAGTTTGAAGAGCGATTTAGAACCAGACCACAGAAATAAGTTTTGCGACTTTCGTCCAAAGACACACCGAAACACAAATTTCTTAGAGAGCAGACAACTTGAAGCGTTAAAGTTTGCCTAGCGAAAGCGTCGTGCCACAATCCACAGAACAGGTCGGGAAGTAGACATAGTCCTATGTACCGAACAAATAGACATAAAAAGTTTGTTACCTTTTTCTTTTGATACTTTGAACTTTGTGAGTTTTCATTTTATTTTTTATACATATTTGTGTGTTATCACCCCCGTTGAACTTAGCTTGCATTACGGCCCCAACCCCTGTTTGATCTCGTCTGTCTAAGATCAATTCACAACGTGGGTGGCAGACTGGAGATCAGTGCAGTTACCCTGGTAACCAGGCGTTGGAAGCAGGTTGGGAACGGCGAGGCTGGTATCAATCTAACCAGATTCCTACCCGAATCACCAAAGGGTTAGAACGTCACGTTTGGAGCAGCAACACCCGGACGGAGCAGCGAAGAGCGAGCAGCTGACGCCGCGGCGAAGACGTCACAATTGGTGCTGTTTAGGGACGTCACAACTGGCGCCGTGGTAGATCAGGATAGAACGTCACAGTCGGCGCTGCGACCGGGGGACGACGTCACAAGGAAAACTCTGAATTCAAAACCTGCGGAGGGTAGTTTGGGGACCTTGTGGTACGTAGTGCACCAGGTCTGTAATCGGCCCTTCAAAAAGTGTGGTTGGTTCTGCAGGAAACCTTCACCACTATAATCAAATCACATGTGCTATACATGCGGGTTTGGGGACCGCTTGTGAATTCCAAATTTCCATGAAACTCCCATATTGGAGCCGGCTCAACCCACCCCGGATAAATGCCGTTACAAGAGAGAGAGAGAGAGAGAGAGAGAGAGAGAATCCTTAATTCCCTTTGAATTGTATCAAAAACTGAAAATAATTTCCCCTCCATCAAAAGTCGTAAATACTGGGGGTTTAGATGGCCGGAATATTTTATCAATGGAAAAAATTGACACATTTCTTTTACATAAATCTTTCCAGTACATCTGTTAATTAGCTGTAACTTGTACAAACAGATTTGGTGAAATCCAATTCAGCAGAAAGTTCACAGGAAAAACAAATCATTAAAACAATATTGCCGAAATACCAATAGGATTCATTTTTCTATATATAAGTTATGGTAATGTACCCACGCACGCATGGACACCCCCAGCTATAGATAGGAGCAGGTATTGCCTTTTGGAGAGGGAAGTTTTCAGCAGTCAGCTCTGACCGTCGGACCGAACATTCTTGCTGTAACACTGTCGTTTGGATATGTTTCTATTACTCTTTCTGTTAATATATTTCTTTAACTCAATTCCTCTCTCTGTATCTTTATTTCTGGCCCCTAACAAGGCCACAACAATATAGAAGTAAAAGAAATCCAACAAGAGTTGGAAAATGTTGGTCAGAACAAGACGAAATTCAGAATTAACCTTTTCAACCAAATTTTATTTCGTTGTTATTGGTAAAATAGTTTGATTGTTATATTAGTAGAATCTACTTGGACTATATATCAACGGATTTTTACGTTTACTATATATATATATATATATATATATATATATATATATATATATATATATATATATAAAGCGAAAAATCGAGACGTACAAACAGTCATTTGCTGTGAGGGATTCTCGTAGGATCCGTTAAGCAATTCTGGAGTTGGGATGCTGAATGTAGCATCTATCAGCTAAGTGCCAAATCTTTTATTTATATCAATTTCTCTTTATCTATCTATCTATCTATATATATATATATATATATATATATATATATATATATATATATATATAATTTCTCACCCTATAAAAGGCCTGAGAGCCATTCAACGATGGTTTTACTGAATGAGGTTGTTGTATGAACGTCAGAGGTGGAGGTAAGAGAGGTGTGTCTTGTGGAATTGTAAGAAAGGCTAATGTTTGACCTTAGACTTTAAGAGGTTAAGATAGTGATCGGGGAAGCTTCCTCTCCTCTCTTGGAATCCCTTGACTTGAAGATATATAATCAACATCGTAATCGTAGAAGCAGAAATAGTAGTCATTGTACGACATACCTTTGGTAACTCTTTCCAAAACGATTGTGATTGTGTCAATAGAGCCATGTCATATGAAACAAAAAAATTCATCTTCTGTCTAGATTACCTCTACTACATTTGCTATAGACTGGTCATCATTCAACCATCATTTTGCTGCATCTGCGTCTATATACCTCCATTTTCACATTTTTAACAGCTGCTTGAAGGAGAAATCCTTCCCAGGTCTGTGGAAGTTGTCACACATATAATTGGTTTTCAAAAACGCGAGTGAGCGCTCACCCTCCTCTCAGCATAGACCGTTCAGTCTCCTCGGTGTTATTTAGCAAGAGGATTTAATCAATAAAAATGTAGTTAATCACCTAAATAGGAACAACCTCTTGAGTGACACGTAATACGGGTTTCGATTGGCCCAATCCACTGCTGATGTCTTAACCACCATTACACACAGAATCAGTGAGGCAGTAGACAATAAATACATCTCAGGAACTATTTTATTAGATATCATAAATGCCTTTAACAAGGTATGATATAAATGATTGTTGCAGGAATTCTCTACTGGGAGATTTGTTTTTCAATTATAAATTTCTTCTTAACGTGTAGATTCCCGAAGTTAATTATTAACAGTCAGTCCTCCGGGAACTTAGCAATCAATTTTTTACTTTACATAAATGACCTGCGTAAGTGTATACTTCGATCATTTGTCAATATCTATGCTGATAATATTTGATAATATTTGTTAATGTATATGCTAATAATATTTGATAATATACTGAATATGCTGACGATACAAAGGTATATGTGGGTACAGCACCAAATCTTTAGATGACCAAAGATTCTTATCTGTCTTAATTCTAGCATACCAATGTGGGAAAAAAAAAACTGGCTGGTTACATTCAATGCCTTGAAAACCAAACTATTTACATTTAATCATCGAATCGATCGGACCCCGAACTATCACCAGTCACGATGAATGGTTGTCCCCTCGGGAAGGCCATGTGTTCTGAGCTCATATTAGGCTTTAACTTCAAACCAGACCACCAGACAAATGGAGCTCGTATCAATCTCTTAAGGTGCTGGAAAAATGGTTGGTTCCCTGTACGGGTCTAGTAAGTACCTGACTCCTTGTGCTATCCTTTATCTTTACAAGAGCTAGATCAGACCTAAAATGGAGTACTGCTGTCATATATTGGCAGGAGATGACAAATCTTCATTTTCTGGTCTTATAGATTCCAAAAGTGTCTCTGTGTATTTGTGTGTGATAAATTATTTTCAACTCTGCAACTTCTTTCTCATAGAGGAAACGTCGTAATCATCTTTTTAATCTATCGCTATTTCCATGAAAAGTGCTCAGTCGAACCACATTCCTGAATACGTATGACAAAGTGGAAAAATGCTTTCGTTTGACGCGTTTTCTCCATTGGGACTTCATCAGCTTCAATACTTTACAATGGTGCGATTATACATGCACACGAAGAAGAGATGAGGGCATTTAATTTTTTTATGTGTTTTGCGTTATATAAGTTAGCAGATTTCATTTAGATTCTTTTTGTTTTTGTTTCCATCACCATTGTTATGAAATATCCCACATTACCAGAAAGGATACATTAGAGAAAATTTTGAGTTTGAATAAAAGATTATATGAACGCAAAAGGGATATTTCACAAAACAACACATTAAACGCATTAGTTGCTCAACGTAACGAGACTGACGACAATTTTTATATAAAAACTTCTAATTAAAAGAAAAAAACAATTCACTGAAATGAAAATGTTTGGAAAGTGCTTTAATTTCATCCCCAATAAATTTGCGTCCAGGTTCTTACAACGTCTCACAATTCTTGTCAGATTCTCTGTTATCACAATTTCGGATATTTATTAACAAGGATGATGGAAACAAAAAGAAAAAGAATCTGAATGAAATTGTCTAGATTATAATTCCAAAATACATAAAGATATTGATTAAAAAATTCCCAGTGTTTCTCGTTCGTGCCCATGTTTAGTTGCACCGACATAAACAATCTTAGTCCGATATATATATATATATATATATATATATATATATGCGTGTATGTGCATATTTGTGTTGACTGTCTGTGTATATGTCCTGAAAATTTAATATCTTTGCTTTAATTCTATTTTATTTTGTAAATATTGATTTACATGAAGAATCTAAACTATATATATATATATATATATATATATATATATATATATATATATCATATATGTAGGTAAGTATATATATATATATATATCTGTGTGTGTGTGTATGTGATAATTATATGTGTATGCATGTTAGATATGAACGAAAAAATGTATACGTTTCCTGAATCCCAGGGTTAGAAACCAAAAAGTATATAACAAAAACAAAAGTATAAATCAAATAGAAAATGAAGAAAAATGAATTCGTCGTCTGAAATTCTATGCAAGACAAAATCTAGATAAGAATCAATTTGAGAAAAAAAAACTTTCCAGAAGCCTTGAGAAGTGATTAAAAAAATAAGAACAACAGCAGATGAATCTAATTTTATTTATGCGTCCATCTTTTTAACAAAAAAAAATGACTCTTACATCAGATTTAAACAGGAAATGCCAAAAGCATGCAAGCACGAAAACAAAAATATTTAGTTCCTACTGTAGAGAGGTGAAGAACAAGTTTGCCACATCAATCAATTCGTTTCTGAGGTGTGAAAGGTACCGACAGGGCGACCCAAAACTGTTCCCTTGTACCAGATTAATTTTGCTCCGTAGCTGACGATGAAGGCCACCTCAGGTCGAGCGACATTAAGAAAGCTTGTCTCAAAGAACAGTTAGCTTATGCAGAGAGTTCGATACTAACTTACTAACCGGGAGCTGTTGTTTTGTTTTAGATCAATTTTGTTGACTAATTAGCGATTATGATCGCCTAATACAGTTAACAAGTTCATCTCGCAGACACGTACTTCAAAACTGTGACCGTGTGTTAAATTAAGTCTGCTCGGTAATTGGTGGTTATGAGCAACGTAATTAGCAAACTTTATTTTGCATACCATTTCCTTATGAAAAGTTCGACCACAACTGTGTTTCGTCCAAACCTGACTTTCTGCTAGATTAAGTTAGCTTGTCTTTTCGGTGAGACCAGAAATGCTGCATCCTCTATAGAGGAGGATGCACCCTACTAAAAAGGAGCCACATAGTGGGCGGATACCTCTTGACACAAGTATAAATATGTGTAATCTTTACCTAAATATTTAAGTATAAATCCGACTGACATTTGTCTATATATCTGAGATGAGGTATTATTACAACGTTTCGGCCCTTCAGTATTTGTCTATATTTCTGAGATGAGGTATTATGTACACTAATTAGATTATTCTGACTATTGTCTTCATTTTTGTTGCCATATTTATTACAACGTTTCGGCCCTTCAGTATCTGTCTATATTTCTGAAATGAGGTATTATGTACAATATTTACATTATTCAGACTATTGTCCTCATCTTTGTCGCCATATTTATTACAACGTTTCGGCCCTTGAGTATCTGTCTATATTTCTAAGATGAGGTATTGTAACTCTTTGCACTATTTACATTGTTCGGACTGTTGACACTCTTCTTTGTCGGCCAAGCATTGAAATCATAACTGTTTATGTCAAGTCATTGGATTGCTTCAATCAACGTTTTCTTCCATTGACCCAGTGGATAAAAGCGTTGGTGGAGTAATTCAGTGACTTGAGCTAAAGAGTTGTGAGTTCAATACCTGGCCGCAGCAGAGGTGAACAAAAACTGGGAGAGTTGAGAGAAATAACTGAAACTGAGATATCCAAAAAAAAGGCATGGCACGTGGAACTAGAACGATCTACTCTCGTGGATTAAATAACGGGTTCAGTTTGAAATTCCAACGTATAGCACCGGAAGAAACCGGAGCGTACAATGCTGAAACGTCATGAATATGACAAAGATGAGGACAACAGTCCGAAGAATGTAAATACTGTAAACCCATCTAAGATTTGCTTATAGGCCCTAGTATTAACACGAGCAATGTTTATTTATGGACTTTAGTATAAACACATCCAATGCTTATCTATTGATCCAAGTATAATAAAAATATTGATTTCGATATGAAATAGACTCATGAAAGTAAATTCCATCATCCAACCGCTAGCATGTAACGAATTATGGCGCCTACTACATCATTTTGGTCGACAAGTTCCTGTCACAGTCCACATTTACTTGTGAAGTGATTTTGATTAGCATTGTGTGTCTCACTGATGAGATCTTGTTTCACACTTAGCGATGTGGTTATGCTTAAGGAGCTATTTTAGGATACCCTTAAAACCGTGTAGTGAGTTCGTTTTGCTGGGTACGCTCACTTTCATCTTAGTGTCATAAAAACTTAACTCTGTGAGCCCTGACCATCGTTTTATCGGTGGTAGAGAAAAATGTAAAGCCTAGCCACCAATTGAAAAATGGTCGAGAAAAATGACTTAATGCCCAGCCACTGGTTGAATGGTGGTTAAATACTTGCGTCGTGTTTTGCTATTGGTTGTCTTATTTTGAAGAGCCAATCAGAAAAGCTGTAATATTCTGATGTCATCGAACCTTATAGCAATATGTCAGCGTCTTTTCGTTGTGTTTTGTGCATGTGTTTTGGATAAAAAAAGATCGTTTTTACCATGAAGCGTGCAGAGTCTCAACCTGGACCGTCAGGGAAGCAATCAGGGACAAAACGTGCGAGAAAAGAACTCTACACAGCGCAGCGCTTTTGACACAAGAGCTCAGGTAGAAGGGTAAAAATTGTTCAGCAACTATTTAACCTGAAGAAATATATACTCGGTGTGTTACGGGCACCTACCTTGGCACGATGTTTAGATAACCTGCTCACTTATGTAAATTTTTCGATTCCCAATATGTACTGCAAAACTAATGACCTTCTTCAAGATTAAGCTAAGATCTTTATGGAGCTTGCTTGCTGGCGTTTATTCAAATAAAGATTTTATAAACTATTTGATCAGTAGATTGACGCAACATAATCTTTTTATTTAACAAAAGTCTACATTATTTCATTTAAAGAATAATATTTTAAAAGCGAGCAGATAATAATATTGGCGCTACACAATCATTCTACTTGTGGCATAAGAAAGTAAGTTTTTTATTAAGAATTTCACCCTAAGTAAGGCGATAAATCCACTAAGCCACAAGGGGTACTGAATGTGAAAGAATCCGAGAAACAATATTAATGAGAGCGACCAATAAAAGAACATGAGTTAAAGAGAAAGAAGTTGACATTATTTATATTATTCGGACTATTGTCCTCATCTTTATCGCCACATTTATTTCGGGCGTTGTACGGTCCGGCCTTCTTCAGATGGTTGGAATATCGAACTGAACCCTTTATTTCGCTCGCTAGGGTAGACTGTTCTAGTTCCACTGAACAGTTCTAATGGATGTCAGTTATCAATTATCTCCTGTTAATTCCCCTCTCCAAGTTCTCCACCGTCTTAACCAGGCATTAAACTCATCATCCGTAGGACCTGTCACCGGATTTAACTAACGCCTTTATCCACTGTGCCATGTGTCCTTGAGGACATCTCTGTATGAATTTCTGGACATTATAAACCTAATGCCTTCAGCAGCTTTTTTTTTACTAGTGCTCATATTGCAATTTTTGCTGTCGTTATTGCTTTTCTCTAGCACTCCTTAATACCGGTTCCCATATTGTATTCATTTCTATGCTTGGTCGGCTAAAGGGATTTTTGTGGCCTAGCATATGTGCTGATTCCTTAAGTTTACGAATTTTCCAATGGTGTTCTTTGTCTATAATCTCAACCTGATCCCACAGAGGACATTGATCTCCCTTTTCTATCCATATGTGGTCAGCCACGCTTGATTTTTCTACTTCCCTTCGTGTTACAGCTTTCTGGTGTTCTTGAAACCTTACCTTAAGGGGGCGGCCTGTCTCCCCTTTATATTTTTTGTAATAGATTTGGCAACAAAACGTTGTAATAAATATGGCAACAAAGATGAGGACAGTAGTCCGAATAATGTAAATAGTGTACATAATACCTCATCTCAGAAATATAGACAGATACTGAAAGAAGTTGACAATTGACATTGCATTTAATGTTATGAAGATCAAAGTAGACTGGAACAAGAAGCCAGAAAAGTGTTCAATAAGCGAGAGGTGGGAGAGAAGAAACTATTAGAATAGAACTTACGGTTACATCTAGCATTATCACTTGGAGGATAATGAGACCTAGCTGCCAATCTAGTACTGCGCTAAAATTGTTAATGTCGATTTACCACGAAGGAAGCAATATTTATTTTGAATAATACAAAAATGTGGCGCCAGGCTAAAAGTGGGGATAAGTGAAGGCTGGATTTATATCTGTTTTATCATAAACTTAACTAGCCAGAATTACTGATCAAAACATACCACATATTCCTTAGACCAAAACAACACATTCTTACTTACAATTCTTATTACAGTCACTACAATACCCCTAATTCTCTATTTATTTCTAACTAGTTCACATATGTACAATTTGTCTGTAGTGATGCGGGGATAAAAATAGCAATATTTACAAATGAAACCTCAATGAGAAAGAAAGCTCATCAAAACGCTTACCATAAAAATATTTATAGAAAAAGCATAGGAAATCTACGTTACGGAATGTTTCTGAAGCTGAGATGCCAGATCAGGGCTAATAACATTTCAGAGTCATATTGGATCCTATCAATTATATCTAAATAAATAGCAGAAGTATTAAATCATGTGGTAACAATATTAAATAAATGGATCATTTATTCTATCACGATTTCCTGTTCTTACATCTCTACCAATGGAGTTAAAAGAGTTATTTATAATAATTGGAAGTGGTAAGAATTGCTTTCAATTGATCGCCAGCGAAAAGCATGATATATTTCTGATAATAAGTTTAAGATAATAGTAATAATAATCACACAGACAGAAGAATCCAAGCTAATCCCTCAGATATGGGGATTAGAGACCGCAAAATACAAAATGTGCAGATTGCAATGTATCTTTGAAGACCTTCAAAAAAAAAAATACCAAAATACAAAGGCCTTGAAATCGAAATCTCAAAAATGTGGCACATGAAGACATCAACAATTCCAGTTGTATTTGGAGTCCTCGGATTGAAGTGGTTCCTGGTAGCAGCCTATGCCTTAAAGAAATACAAAACATTGTCCTCACATGTAAAGCCCACGCCTTACGAAGGGCTTTATCCACGTAAAATATGTGTGATTTTATTTTTCAAAACTGCTCAGTGGAAAAATGTCATGATACCATTTCTAACCTTAGGTCTCTGGTCAGGACCCAGAAAGAAATGAGTATAGACCAGAAATAAAAAAAAGAAATAATAATAAATAAATATGTCATCATAATTATCACTATTGCATAATATACGCTATTCCTTTCATCATCTCGGGGAATCTGGATAAACCATTATTGTTTTTAAAGGTTTTACAGGTTAGCGACAACAATCTGATGACTTATCTAACACATAGAATGCAATCATGTTCATACAGTACACTAACCTTTCCCGCTTTAATTGTGAACTGCATTATCATTTCTCATGACTGTGTCGTATTTTGCTTTACCAGCCAAATTAATCATTGCGAACTGCTCAGATGTTTTGGATACCTATACCATTACTGAATAAGTTTATGGAATTCGAAGATGAATATATATATATTTCATAATTATTGTAGGTGAGAATACATAATATTCCATAGATTAATTTCATTTTCATCTTTCTGTCGAATATTTGAAAACTCTGAATTATGTTTTATTGCTTTCTCTTTCTCGAACACTTCCACTTGCCAATCAACACCGTCGTTCGCTCAAATTTTTCATACTAATTAAAATGCAGTAGTTTTCAGAAGTTGTATGCACTAATACTGTTATAAAAATTACAAATAAAAAAAACGATTTTAACTAATCCACTTTCCAGTTAAATTTTAATCAAAATTTAAATAATGTTTTAGATTTTGCTGAAAAAAAACTTGAAACGGTCATAGTTGTTTTTAAATATTTTACTATTATTTGAAAAAATTTTGCTTTCATTATTTTTTTTTTTTTTGTATTTTCTGTTTTCTATAATTTGTAGTGTAAACAGTGAAGAAAACATATCACCTTAATTAATATTCCATTCGAATGTTACTACAATGTCTTGTCATGTCGTTTTTAACGAAAATATCTCATTCTCTCAAATGGAATTAGTGCATCAATATTATTTGAATCAAAAAATAACTAATTAAAAAAAATCATAAAATTAACAGAACTATGTCTGCTTCATATGCATGTCTCAGTTGAATATTCCAGAATAGTGTAGCTTCATGCAATTTATCACAATTATTGAGATGATGTGCTGAAATAAGATTTCAGATTTCTGGCCGAGCATTTTTCAGCACTCTCTCATTTTTCAAAAAACAAAGACAAATATGTTACCAATTCAACTGATCAATTAACCAGTTCAAATTTAATAAAACTTAGGAGAAAAATTATTTTAAAAAATAATCAAAGTTGTGATAGATTTCAAAATCATACGGGTTGAAAAAATCGTTTAGGTAAAAATTAATTTTTGCTAAACAATTAAGAAAACATTATAGATTTTAAACATAAAATAAGTGTTATCTAGTTAAATGTAATAAAAATTCAAAGTAAATGTTAAATTTAGTTTTAAGTCTTTTAAATTAGTTTTCAATATTAATGTATACAAAATAAAACTAAAAGAAATAAAAGTGAATACTTTTTTAAAAAATTACAAATATTGAAAGATCTAGAATATTAGGGTCGGCTGTAAAGTTAATAGACAACCAAGACACTCTCATGGAAAGTGACCAAATGTGGTTTATTTTTATGTATAGACATCGTCCACCTTGCGGTCTACACACTTCTTCCAACTTGAATCCTAGTGGTGAAAACGTTTTCATCCTATTGGTCAAAAATTTCAGCAGCAGATATGACTTTCTTAAATTCAGCTGCCCACTTTTGCTCTATTAATAAAGTAGGATTGTCATCCTCTAATGTAACAACCATCTATACATGAATATCTTTGAGGACTAAACCCTTTTACCGAAGGTACTTGATAACATCACGATGCCAAATTTTGTCCATTTTCAAATTACTACTAGCCAGTTTGAAGTCTTTTATGAATGGTCAGATGTTAGTTTACATGGAAAGAAACAATCCACTTATTAAAAAGAAGAGATTAAATTAATGCATCAAGATTTCATAGCTCTAACATCACATCTTCATAGTCAGTTGGTGTAATAAAATTACTATTTGCTTATTAATTTACTGGTCAGTCTAACAATGATGACAAATAACATTTATACATTTGCTTTTTGGGTGACAAAAAAATAGCTTTGTTTGCCTCATATTAATATAATTAATGCGAGTATTGTAACGTTTATCGACCCGGCAGTAATAGTACAAATCGTTTGGCAAATGTTATGAAACCATCTATCCTCTCCACAGCTATGGATTAAATAACAAGACAGATTGAATTCAAAGTCAGCCTGAGGAGGAATAAACTCTCTTGCTCTAACCCTACCTCAGCTTTCTATGTCACAAAGGCAACGTGTTTAAAACTTTCAGAAAACATTTTCATACAATTCCCATTAGTTAAATTAATCGAATCCATCTTCTAGATAAAAGTAACCTTCATGAATAACTAGAGCATCTGTATTTTTTTTAATCTACTAGGAGCAGTCGGCTTTAAAAAATAAAATAGAAAAAATAATTCATGTTCAAGATTCGTGTAACCCTTAAGGTCAAAGTGGCATCACACTTACTGTTGCCGTGTCAGCAGTAGGGTATCTTGGATATGATAGCCCGACGAAGCCTAACTTTCTCCAGGCGGGTTTGAATTCAGACTTTTTCTTGTTCAAGACTGTTTGCCACCCAATGCTATAGGGTCCAGTTAATCCTAATAGGCGAGAGAAGAGATGAGATACCCATAGCTTTCCCAAGCGTAAGTGGTTGTAACGAACTCGACTGGAATTCGAACACGTCTCTCCGATTTCTAATTCTGAGTCGATATTCATTACATTACCACGTAAAAGCGATTTAAGCATCTTTAAAAATGCTTTCATTGAGAATTTCCTCGTTTAACTATTACTGCTGATTATTCTCCCTCCAAAAGAACGAGATATATAAAACGGTTACTTATAAAAAATGAATCGGGCGAAGCATATCACACAATAGGTTTTCTGGTTGAACATGACCAACCCTCTGAAAACTATACGAAATATGTCGATTATATAGTAAGAAACATGAAAAATTCATTGACGATGATGCATCAAAATAAAATATGCAAATAAATGTATAAATTAGATTTCATGGTTGAAAATGATTTCATCTCAAAAATATGAATTATTAAATATTCATTCCTACTTATTTTCTGCATAGACATAAAATGCATATACACCAGGTGCGATGGATAACTTGTCGCCATTTTTTTTTAATTTCGCGCATGCGCATTGTTTGTTTTTGATTTTGCTGACAGTATAGTAGGGTCAGTTGGGCACCATCTAGGAGAAAAAGAGCACCATGACACAATTCACTCCGCCATAAATTTGGAAACGGCATGTTGTACTACTTGGCATTCACGCCGGAAGCTCCAAGACGAATATTTCAGTGGATTTAGGTGTCAATCTGAGGACAGTGCATAAGATTCGGATAGAACTGGATGAGTCTAATAGTAATTACGAAGGTGTTTGGAGTGATCACTAGCGATGGTGATGTTATGGCACTATTCATCTTCTCACAGGGCCGCAGACTCAACATAGAGGCATACATCAAGTGTATTAAGGCGGTAGAGGTAACCTGGGTCAGGAAAGTGGCTGCTGGAAGACCCTATGTCTGGAAACAGGACTCTGCACCATGCCTCACAAGAAGGAAAACCCAGTCATTTCTGTCAGACAATTTTTGCGACCACCCCTTATATCTAGGCACCTAACTCCTCAGATAAAACAGCAAGTGAGTAGGAGTGTCCCCATTGCATGGATTGTCTCTTCGTCTCTGGCTCAAAGTGATGAAATGCTGGTTCTGTGTCAAACCGTGTCAAATTTTCCCGTGATGTGATCGGCCCGATCAGTAGACGTGGCACCTACCAAGCAGAAACCATTGTCATGCCAAGTTCATTCTGCAGAATATTCCCAACTCTCTCGCATGATATGCTAACAGCATTGGCAACTTGATTTATAGTCAATCACCTGTCATCTGTCACGACCAATGAGGTGCTGGCAATCACGGGATGTCCAGACTTAGGGTCCTCTTCAAGACTTTCTTAAATTCAGCTGCCCACTTTTGCTCTATTAATAAAGTAGGATTGTCATCCTCTAATGTAACAACCATCTATGCATGAATATCTTTGAGGACTAAACCCTTTTACCGAAGGTACTTGATAACATCACGATGCCAAATTTTGTCCATTTTCAAATTACTACTAGCCAGTTTGAAGTCTTCTATGAATGGTCAGTTGTTAGTTTATTATTATATGTGGGACGCAGTTGAGTGCGACAACTAGACAACTATTAGTTGCCAGCAAAAATAAAAGGTCACTCCTTGCTTAAATATTCGTCTAGGCAGCTACGTGAAAAAGAATATGGTTGCCCATCTTGCATGCATGTATCTCTTTGAACTTCATCCTTTAAATGATTTTACTTTATTTACTCTCTCTCTCTCTTTCTCTGTCTCTCTCCCCAAAGTTTACGCATGTTTTCTTCGGTACTAAGATTTTCTTTGCTTTTTTTTTTAATTAAATTGAATTTATTTTCCCCTCTTTTCCCCTCTTTGAAAACTTTGTTAGAATTTAAATCTTTCTTGATTATTCTGGCTCGTGAAATTATTGAACATTATTTTTAATTGTGGCTGAGCGACATGGCGTGTCCACTTCGATACGAATTGCAGGTTGGCAATTAAACCAAATTGAAACTTTGTATTTTAGTTTCAGATTTCCTATCTATACCCACTTCAGACTCATAAGCTCTACCCATCTGTACTAGTCTATATCGGTGGGTGTAGAGAATGCACAAGTTCACCCCGATATCTTTAACTTCCAATGCGTCTTCCAGCCATCTATGCATACATAACTCCTGTTGTGGCGTCCGTGGCTCCCAACTTGACTCTCCAGTTGAGTTTCCTGAGTGAAATAAAAATTTCTCTTGATGCCAAACCTATTGTTGATTGATTTGTTTTTGTTTGTTCATAGTCTGTTTGTTTTTTCAAACGAGTAGATAGGCTTTCCTCCCGCCCGTCCAGTACTACTTCCTATTATCTTGAACAGCTGTAAAGGCTCATCCTTTGTTTACTGTTTAGGAACGGGTTCCTGGAACCTTTCCTTTTCTCTGGTCTTAGGAGTAGTGCTGTCGTGAATCGCTTGCAATTTGTGCGGTTTGTAGCAACGTCGCTTCATACAGATGGTACCGGGTTGGCAGTTATCTTCTGGTTACTGTTCCCGACTGGTAGTTAGAAGCCCGAACTCTTCTGTAGCAAATTTGAGAGGCTTCTCTGATCAACAGTCGCATAATATCGGGGTTCTTGAAGTGCCAAATCGCGCATGGAAGGGTGTCTCTGCATGCATCTCCGGTGGTCAAACTCAGGCCACATGTTGTAGTCTGCGCCAGTTCCTTTCTGCTCATGTCACATATAATGATTGATTACTACTATTACTTTAGGCCTTTTCCTTATCATCCTAACTCAACATGAACATAAACAACCAAAAATATAAATCTAAACCAGCTCAAAAAATCGCCTAAACTCTTTAACATTTCCTTCTCAAAGATCCGTAATATTCGTACCAACTTCTGCGATGTGGAATCATTCCTCTTCGAAAAGTCTCCTGATATACTAGGTCTCTTCAAGACTAACCTTCGTAAATTCCTTCCTCTGATTTCTCGATTCCCGGCTACTTTACTCAGAAAGAATTCTAAAAATCATATGAATGGCCTGGGAGTTTATGTCCGCGGTCATCTCCCTCCAGCTAGGGAACTCTCTTTGGAATGTCAAGATCATTTGTATATGTGTCTCCGTCTATCTCTCTTCAATTCAGTAAGCTATTTCTACTGTTTCCCTTCTTCTCAAAACTGTTCTGCACTCGATATCATTTCAGATGATATAGAAAAGGCTATCTCTGTACATCCGTTTGCTAACATATTCATGTTCGGTCATTTTAACACCCGCCATCCTTATGACTTAAACACGCTGGAACTGACCTCGCTGTCACACAAACCCTTAACTTTTCAATCACTCAATCCCTTACGCAAGTGGTTGATTTCCTACGCGTTTCCCCAGTAACCCGGACGGTAACACTTCCCTTCTCAATCTCTATTTTACATCCATCCATGATTCTTGTCGCGCTAAGCAGCCCTGCCCTCTCGAAGACTCTAATCACGCGGTAGAGTTAACATCTTTTTCCACTCCGCACTCCAGCCATGAATCTCCTTCTAAAATCTTTCTATTATCAACGGGCAGACTGGGACTCGTTCCGTGATTTTCTTAATCACTTGGAATGTGGGTTTTAATTATCCCGTCCAAAAATGTGCCTCTGATGCTGCTTTCTGGGTACAAACAGGCATTGAGGCTTCACAGTAAGAAAATGCCAAGTTAAATCACGCTCGTCTTCTTGGTTCTCACCTACTTGCTCAGCCGCTATAGCCCACAGGAATCACTTCTTCCGTCTGTATCGGAGCGACATGCCTGATTGCAACAGACGTCTCTTTATCTCTGCTGGCAGAATTCAAGCGTATCCCGAAAGTTACTGTTTGATGATATAATAAAACAACGTATTGCATCTCACAAGTTTGGTTCTAAAGATTATTGGCGCCTCTCCAAGAGTGTGCTGAACAGCAGCAAATTCTCATTCCACCCGCTATTCAATTAATTCGAAATTTTAACACCCACAGCTGATAAGGCTGAGTGATTTGCTCGGAAATTCTCATCTCAACGCTCGACTCATCTGGAGTATCCACACCTGATTTCCCCCTTAGAACTAAGGCTCTATTGAGTGAGATGAGCATAACCTAGTCGATGATATTAGACATTAGACTCTTATAGAGTAAGTGGTGGTGACGGGATATCAGCCGTGGTCCTAAAGAAATCTGTTCCTGAGCTGGCTCCAGTTCTCTTCAAACTATATCTTGTCTCGCCGATTCTTGCTTTCCAGCCTCTTGGAAGTTCTCCTATGTTATCCATGTTTTCAAGAACTCTGGAGACCATTCTAACCTATATAACTCTAGTCCTATCAGTCTCCTACCACTCTTCGACAAGAGTCGAGGTTTTAATCACTGCCAAGGTGGTTAAGTACCTTACCTCCCATGATCTGACAAACAATATGGTTTCCACTTCGTCCGCTCTACTGCTGATGTATTTACGGCCATAACTGAATATGTATACCAAACTCTTGATAATAACGGTGATGCTCGGCCTTTAACGATTCAGTGATACGGTATTACAGGACGATTATTTGATTTAAATCAATCATTTCTCTCAAACCGTGAAATAAAGGTCGTCCTGAATTGATTCTCTTCTAGTTCCTTCCATACCAATGTTGGTAGCCCCCAAGGCTCTATCCTGGGCCCAACATTGTTTCTGATCTTCATCAATGATCTTAATGTCATCAGTTCTCAAGTAGGCATCTACGCAGACGGCACTACTATTTTTTTCCGTCTCAATAGTAAATCCGGCATTGCTGACAAAGTTAACTTGGCCGTTGTTCACTAGAGCAAGAAATGGTTTATGAATTTTAATGCCTCCAAAACGAAATTGCTTTAATTTATCCACCATAGAGAAACCTTCCTGCCTCCTATGAACATGGGTGGTGCTCAATTTCAAGAGAGTGTCTCACTACGCCTTCTTGGTCTCCCTGGGATAGAACAATTACATTGAATCAATAGCTTCATCTACTGCAATGAAATTTGGTTCTCTGTGTCGTGCCAGAAGGGTTTTCAGCGTGCTACTAGGTTGGCACCTCGGTCCCACCCTTTCACTGTCGAAACAGTTAAATGTAACCGCCTCTTCTACTCCACCAGCTTCTTCTATCGCACTTCCCGACAGTGAAGCTACCTTCCTCCTACTTGCTTCCTTGATAACTATAATCTTCAAAAATTTGAATGTGATATCAATCGATATCTTCTGATGTCTTGATCCTGATCCTTGTCCTTCTCTATATCCTTTCCTCAATCTCAACTTTCTTCTCTTAATTTCACTGTCCGTAACCCCTTGCGTGCTGGTGGTACTCCAACCTTGGTTGGCGTGAAAAGCTTAAAATAAAAGACAGCTGAACTGAAGGTAAGGATTATGACAGCATTCAACAACTTAAACAAGAAAACAGTCCAGATGAGTTGCAGGAGATTCCGACGTCATCTGAAGCCAATGACGATTTTAGTGAATAAATTTACTCTGGTATTTCAAGTTATTTGTGTGTAATTTGAATCTGGAATTTGTAGCATATCTTCAGGGCAAATGTAGGTACTTTTTCGAATATTTCTGTTGAATATTTCGTGTAACTTCCTCGATTTTGGGAAGAGTTTTACCGATATGTTTTCCAAATTCTGGTTATATGGAACTTTTTTTATTGTTAGAAATGTCAGCGTTACCTCAAAAAGATTTTAGTTTTGGTCTTCGTTGATATTTCCCTTTCATTTGGGGTGTCGTATATCCGCGGCAAATAAATTATGGGATTTGTTCATGATGGATGCATAACTGAAGGAAACATGTATAAAATGTGAGTTATGGTTTGATTTTTTTTTAACAATTGGTATATATAACATTAAGATAAGTCTAAGTAATTTACTACTTTGGAATTTCTATTTCGTTTTATTTGTTTCTTGCACGTTATTTGGATTATGAGCAAAAATTAATAATAAAAATTAGTAGTCATTTTACACAAATTAATATAAAATAAGCAAGCACAAGATCAGGACTAAAACATTATCCCCAAACAAAAGATCAGGGAACACCCGGTTTTTCTTCATTCTCCATTTACCATGAACCACCCAGTTGTCTATATAAACAACCCACTCAAGGAATAATCTCATCGAGACTGACGTTAATTTCACACGTGAAATTAGTCACCAGGCAGTGATGTGTGCGTTATATGTCTGTAGTAATTTCGATAATATTAATTTCGATGGCTGTGAAACTAGTCTTAGACATTTGGCGGGATATCTATACTAATTATTAAAAAACAAAAAAACAAAAAAGAGTGATCAGTAGTTACATTGAATTAATTCTGTGGCTACCGAATCAAATAAACTTATTTTGACCCATTTTATTTGCTTTGATCAAACAGATCACGACAGTTATTAGTAACAGTTTTACTTCGTTAATATAATCACCACGGTTAGTGTTACTAATAGGTTTATTCACAAAAGTTTACACTCGTATATAATGCCGTAGATTAAAAATTAATAAATATGTCAGATAAACAATTTCTAGCGTGTCCCAGACGCTATGAATAATCCATTTACATTACCTTAACAAAAATCGTGTTGATCATCGATGTTCAAGAAATTGACGATACACAATCATCTAGACCGAAAGCTGTTTGTTTATATTGGCAGTGTTAGAGGCAAGTCAATATTTTCAGAAAAAAATTGCATTAACGAAGTATGTTGGTAAAATATTCAGGATATACTCAAATTTAATAAGCAACACATCTTGGATTCGGTTTGTATTATCTAGTCGGATTTAAAATATAAGTTGTTACGAGTGAGTATTTTATATTTATATATATATATATATATATATATATATATATATATATATATGGTCTGAATATAGCGTACAAGCAGTGGCCACTTTTATATTTAGATTCGTTCTATCTCTGATATTAAGCACTTTTACCCATAAATATATCATACATTATATATATATATATATATATATATATATATATATATATAAGTGGACACTGGGGTCAACACCGAGCGGCGACAGTCTGCTTTATGTTTCAACACAATCTTCAGGCCACTGGGGTGAAGCATGAAACAGACTGTTGCCGCTCGCTGTTGATAAATTGTCGTCTAAATTACGCAAAAATGGAAATAACACATCCCATTTTAACAGATATATTTACCAAAATTACACAAAAATATCGAAATACTAAAGAGTAAATTTAATCAATTAATCGCCATTGGCTTCAACAACGGCTTCCAGATAACTTTGGTTTCTTCTGCATCTTTTGAAACGGTCTACTTGTTTAAGTTATAAGCGAATGCTGCCATAATCTTTGCCTGCAATTCTTCTTGGTGTAACAAGGAATTTTGTTGATCTCTCGCTCAATTGCGGCCCACACATAATAATCAAGGGAGGGGGGTTGCAATCTGAGTAGTTAGGTGGTCAGATGGAAGGGGGTGATATGGTTGCAGAAATTGTCTGACAGCCATGACTTTGTTCTCTTGCATGAATGGAATGGTTCAGAGTCCTATTGTCAGATATAGAGTTTTCCAGCAGGTACTCTTTCGATCCAGGGCAGCACGACCTTCTCAAGGCACATGATGTAGGCCTCCATATTGAGGCTGAGACATTGTGGAAAGATGAATGTAGGCATAACGTCCTTATCACCATTTTGTTGTCTGGATATATCATTCGACTTTTTCCGAATCCTTTGCATTGTCCTCAGATTGATGGCCAAAGGCTCCGTATTGGAATTTCGGGTGTGAATGCTAAGCAGTACCACATGCCATTTTGAAATTTCTGATGGAGTGAATTGCGTCATGGTGCACTTTCTCTTACAGACGGTGCCCAATTGACGCCACTACATTGTGCAGTCTACAAAATCGAAAAACAAACAACGCGCATGCGCGTAATTAAGACTATAAAATGGCGACAATTTACCCATCGCACCCTGTATATAGATAATATTACTGAAGCCGTCTTTATTAATTGCTTTATGAAAACAACTGCGAGTTAATATCATTGTGTTAATAGTCATACACCTGTGATAATAATGCGAAGATTAATATTTCCATAAAAAGGAAATTGAATAAGCTAATGCCAATGTTAGCCAACTTTGTTAATATAGTAATCATTACTCACAAGTGCTATGTCGGTTGCCGAAACGAAATTAATCAATCGAGTTCAAATTTAGGCTGAATATGTCTGTATTCTTTCTGTCTGGAGTTTGACGATAAGAAGTTATCATTATTTACATGGTCTTCATCTTTGCTGTTTTTAAGACAGTGTTTCAACCGTTGTACCCTTCTTCATCAGTGTGTGTCGATTCAGATAACCTTAAGAGAAATTCAAACACAACTTTTTATATAATCTTCTGGAGCAGATTATTCTCGTTACACTGACCATGATTAGGGATATTTAATCTTGTTCTTTATTTAGTAATATTTAGTTATTATTCGGCCTGTTTTCACAGGGTCCCAAAATGCACTACCTAACCCAAGAATTGAACTCACGATTACTATAGTGATTTTCCAAGCGTAGCTTAGATGTGGCACAAGGCCGAAAGTATGGGGCACCCAGTGAGGATCGAACTCACTTCTCAGTTGTAATTGTTCTTATGATTTACAACAATTACACCGCCTCGAGGTGATCAACTCATAATTATTATATCATCAAATTCACTGACCATCGCTTTAATCCACTAGATTATTAACAGGATGATCAGCGGATGAGATCAGTCTTTTCCTATCGATTAAATATGGGGTTCCTTCTCTGAAGGTTGTCCGGATTCACAGTCACCAGAAGATGGCCGGCGAGAATAACGATCGAAACTTTGTGATAACAGCAACTAAGATAAGAACAATAATCAGCATATAAATAATATTTGAATTCACACAGCAATAATGAGCATATCTTGTTAAATTTTCTTGTTACTGGTATGCAACAATAATTGCTGATGAAAAACATTGTGTGATTGAATTCTTAAACAAACCATTCTTTCATAATAAACTTATACTTGACTAGAAAGAAAAGATTTTCATCTATGTTGTCAACATTCACAAACGTGTATTATTTACTTGCATTATTTACATTACTCAGACTGTTATCCTCATCTTCATTGCCATATTCACAACGTTTCGGCCGTTGTACGAAATAAGCCTTCTTCAGGTGACTAGAATTTCGAACCGAAACCTTTATTTCGCCCAGTGGATAAAGACGATGATTAGGTCCAGTGACTAGACTCAAAGAGTTGTGAGTACAATACCTGGCCACAATAGTGTTGAACCAAAAAGTGCAGAGTTTAGTTAAAGGGAAATAACTGAGATATCCGGAAGAGGCATGTCACGTGGAACTAGAATAATCTACTCCGATGGACGGAATAAAGAGTTCGGTTTGAAATTTCAATCACCTTAAGAAGGCCGGAGCATACAACGGCAGAAACATTGTGAATATGGCAATGAAGACGAGGATAATAGTCTGAGTAATGTAAATAATGCGAGTAATCCAAATACCTCATATAGAGAGATATAGAGATCAAAACGTTGTGAATAGGGTAATGGTGATGAGGATAACAGACAGAAAAAAGTACATAATGCAAGTAAGCATAATACCTCATCGCAGAGATACAGAGGCCGAAACATTGTGAATATGGCAATGAAGATGAGGTTAACAGTCCGAACATTGTAAATAATGTAAATAATGCAAGTAATCATAATACCTCATGTGAGAGATATAGAGACCGAAACGTTGTGAATATAGCAATAAAGATGAGGATAACAGTTCGAATAATGTAAATAATGTAAGTAATCATAATACCCCATCTCAGAGATATAGAGGCCGAAACATTGTGAATATGGCAATGAAGATGAGGTTAACAGTCCGAATATTGTAAATAATGTAAATAATGTAAGTAATCATAATACCTCATCTCAGAGATATAGAGGCCGAAACATTGTGAATATGGCAATGAAGATGAGGTTAACAGTCCGAACATAGTAATTAATGTAAATAATGCAAGTAATCATAATACCTCATCTCAGAGATATAGAGGCCGAAACATTGTGAATATGGCAATGAAGATGAGGTTAACAGTCCGAACATAGTAATTAATGTAAATAATGCAAGTAATCATAATACCTCATCTCAGAGATATAGACAGGTGTCTATTACTTCTTTTTAATTGTTTTGAGCGTTTCTGAAATGCATATACATAACTAATTTGCTTTCAGAGAACGATCAGTTCGCTACAAAACGAAGACAATATAAAAGTAATCCCTTCTAATCATATATAATACATATATATCATATAATCATATATATGTAATACCTTAAATTTATACCTTAAATAAAATGAAATTGGTTGAAAAAGACTTCAGACGGCAATTTAAAAAAGATTACAAAATATAGTTAGATCAAAACAGAGCTTCGTAAACGTTTTCTTTCCCGACTCCTTTTATTGGAAGAAAATCTTCCATGTCCTGGTTGTTGCTATTATTTTTTTTTTTTTGTTTTTTTTTTTTCGTTCTTTGTTTTGTTTTGTTTTTTTTAAATCGGGCTTTTTTTCTATCTATTCTGCAATCGTATGAAATCAAAATTAAATCCGGAAACTTGTCATCATTTTAATATAACGTAATTTTTTGGTACAAATATTATTCAATTGGGAATCTACCTCGATTTCAAATGTACAATCTCAAAGTTTTATTTACTGATAACGATAAAGTAAAGACTTTTTTTTCCTACATCTTTTCGCTTGGAAAATTCCAAGGCCAAGCGTTGCTTCGTTGACATTAGTCAAGGATGGAAGAAAAACGTCACTGTTTAATTGAGAAAATGCGGCATCCTTCCGAATGTTGACGACGAATCCATTCTATAATTTTAGTTTCCTGTCTGCCATCAAGTCAATGTCTTGAAATGAGGTAATGACAACGATGAATGAGTCGATGCGAAAAGATTAATTGAAACATCAGACGCCATGATGTAGGGACGGCCTTGATGCTCACCGAGAGTCAAAATACAGAATATCAATTTAAACGAAATAAACGACCTCTGCCAATCAGCAGTCAGGGCTATTCAGGACCAGATGAAAAAAAAATATATATATATATTGTTGTAAGTATTTCACCCCAGGCAAGGCTGGAGAGCCACTAGCACGCAGGGGGTTACAGAGAGTGAAAGTGAATGAAAAGACTGTGTGGGGAGGGGATTGAGTAAAGGATAAAACCAAAACAGGGTCCAAGGCAACAGACGATGGCGATTGACGTTGCTATTAAATTTTGAAGATTCTAGTTATCAGGAAAGCAAGAAAGCGGAAGAGAGTTCTACTGTCGGGAAGTGCAAGAAAAGAGACTGTTGGACTAGAAGTGGCGGTTACATTTAACTATTTCAACAAAGGGTGGGACCTAAATGCCAATCTAGTAGGACGCTTAAATTCATGTCGTCGGGGCATCAGGGAAGATAGTTCATCAGAACAGTTGTCACGAAAATATTTGTAGAAAAGACATCACGCCTATAAGAGAGTATATTGTGAAAAGTCTATTGATACCACATTGACTTGATAAAAAATTTTGAAAAGCTTTTCGCTAGTCTTTGACTGATTTTTTAGCAGGACTCGTGGATTCAGATAATTACAGAGAGAGTGAAAACATACGCACACAAGCTGGAAAAGAATTATTTAGCAGAATTTATAGCGATTTTTTCTTTCTCAACTCCTGGGTGGGGAAACCAATCGAAGATTAGAAACAAAGGAATTCATTCACAGTTAAAATCGGACTCTACGGGAAATCCCAGCGGAGAAAAGATTCTAGGATACATATGCATGATCTTGGTTTTTAAATTCGGGAAAATGTTCTCTTAACTCCCCAGATGATTCTTTCATAACACTACGAATACCCCGATATTATGTAGTTGTTGGTCAGAGCAGCTATGAAAGAGTTTAGGCTCCTTACGACCAAACGGTTGGAACAGCCAGAAAACTGCCAACCCGGTACCCTCATAATTCAATGACACTGACTTGTTCGATGACCAAACACTTAAGACAGGTAAATAATTAAGGTAATGGAAGAAAATAACATGTAAACCATACCCTTATGAGGAAACAAGGGATAAACCCATATATTATGCTATGTCAATTTCATCCCTTTTTAAATATTACGTTTTCACGTGTCATATAGGTTTTTAAAATTTATATATATATATAGTCGAGTTCGACGTATGAGGGTCAAGCAGATCAGTTCCCAGGAAACCGACAGCCTGACAACGACACATGAGATTTGATTATAGTGGTGAAGGTTTCGTGCAGGACCATCCACACTTTTTGAAGGGCCGAATTCAGAGACCTGGTGCACTTCGTGCCACAAAGTCCCCAAACGACCCTCCGCAGGTTTTGAATTCAGAGTCGTCCTTCTCCTAGACCAGTTGCCATCCAAGGCTATAGAACCT
This sequence comes from Acanthosepion pharaonis, assembly GCA_903632075.3. Taxonomy (NCBI): domain Eukaryota; kingdom Metazoa; phylum Mollusca; class Cephalopoda; order Sepiida; family Sepiidae; genus Acanthosepion; species Acanthosepion pharaonis. The sequence goes on from CAHIKZ030004834.1 coordinate 881,234, forward strand.
AGTCTGTCCTGCAATTTACCCATAGATGGAGGGAGAAGAAGAGGATTCACACCTTTCCCAAGGGTATTAGCACGTAAGTGATTGTAATAAGAAATAGCTTGTTTCATGTATGTATTTACATAATGTTTTCATTGCAAAACAGTATATATATATATATATATATATATATATATATATATATATATATATATATATATATATATATATATATATATATATATGCAAAATATATATATATATATATATATATATATATATATATATATATATATATATATATATATATATATATATATATATATACTGTTTTGAAATGAAAACATTATATAAATACATATATGCAGACACGATTTAGAATAAAGTTTTTAAGAAGAAACTGAAAGATCGTTAGAAAAGATTGTAAAGCTCTTTTCTGTGGGTTACTTGATATCGAAATCATGACATAGCAACATCAGCTTATTTAGCAATTAAAATTGCAATACTTTCTTTTGTCATAATCCAGAACGTTGCTAGTTGAACGGCAACTGACATTTTAAATCAGTATTTATTGATCACAGTCCAGAAGAAGTCTGCCTCATCGTGTGGCTCGTTAACTTTTACTCTCGGGCTGTGCCAACGAATATTTAAATAGCATACAAGTTTTCCATACTAAAGTAGGAGGCTGAAATGTTCACTCACTTATCTTTTTAATCTTTTCTTAGTCAGACCGAAAAATGATCAGCAGTTGGATGGTGATGTCATAAAATATATCTCCCACATAAACCACCAAGAAATACTTCCCACGTAATTGTTAGATCGTAATATGTATTTCTTGGAGGGATATGTGGAGGGGTATATATGCCGCAGTATCTATTTCTGATTATAGTACAAAAAATGTGTAATAAGACGTAATATTGACGAAAGGGGAAAATTTTGGTCATCCATATATTGTGTTGGTCTTCAATATTCTGTAATAAAATTAGTTGCTGGAATTTACGGACCCATAAAATCTTCATTACGCCTTTCAAAATAATGTCACTTTTTCTAGATTCTACAAGAAACAGTCCCCAGATTAGAAGTGAGACATAAAATCAGGCATGGCTGATCATGTATGGAGGGTAAATGTAGTCATCAAACTTAGTGGATTAAAGGGTTGGTTCGTAAATTGCGAACCTGGAGGTAAGTACTTGGTATTAATGATAAAAAGTTGAGCAATGACTGGACAGTACAAAACAAAGGTATCAAGATATACGTAGACATAGGCAACAGAAGGAGTACAACCAATCCC